>JAJOZX010002186.1:22500-367500 GCA_023014485.1 Bathynomus jamesi
CACACAGCTTCTTCTTGCGTCCACTATTGCATTTGTCGGTGCTTGTCTTTCCATGGTTTTGGTATGCAGACATGACCACAGAGACAGTTCCTCTGGATACATTGAATATCTGAGTGGTTTTCGTCACCAATGCACCAGCAATCCGCGCTCCGACAATTTGCCCTCTTTGGAAGTCTGACAGGTCTTTCATAACTAATTCATAATTCACTCAGATCTGTAAAAACAACGGGAGGGTTATAACATGACGTATACACTCTCTGTTACGCATTTAAATAGGTTTGCCAGTGTTCATATTTTGTCTAACCCCTGTGTGTATATATATATATATATATATATATATATATATATATATATATATATATATATATATATTTTTTTTTTTAAAGTTCAGGAAGAACCGATTCGCCTCTATTTAAAAGGGCATATCTCAGCGGAAAAACAAAGAAAAAAGGGAGAGGAAAGACAGAGGAAAAAGAAAGGGTGGAGGGGACAGTCGAAGTGGAAAAAGACCAAGGATGACAAGGACTGCAGGGTCGAGCCCCATCATCCTTGGGTGCTAGGGCCGGGAGGGCGCACGTGAAACCTCCAGGAACAAGCACGTACAAACGAGCACAAAGAGCACGAGCTTAGAACCCCCTTGCGGGGATATATATATATATATATATATATATATATATATATATATATATATAAAACCTTCAAAGTCGATGGAATTGTGTATGTACAATAAACTCCTAACAGAGAGAGAGAGTTACAAGGAGTTACAAGGAAAAGAAGTACCTCAAAAGGCCTTGCGGCCCATACCGAGGAGGTACCAATGGCAACGGGTGCCAGGGAAAATTTTTTAAGTTTATTTTTCTTTCAACTATCCTAGCAGTAGTAGAAAACTGGATAGAAAAGTACAAGGCTCTCTCCCCACCCTCCACTCCCTGCCAGAGGCAGGTACGGAAAAAGGTTGAAGAAAATACCTTGACCCTGGAAAAGTAGCCAAGGAAATTTTACAGGAAAGTGGAGAATATATAAATAGCTCTATATTTAGCTTGCTCACAGAGACACCGTGCAAGCGATCTCCTGCAGAGTTTTCTTATGTTTTAGTCTTGAACTATGAGAGTATTCAGTACTTTGTCTAGCCTATTTTTAAACACATTTACACTTTGACTGGAAACAACCTCTGAGGGAAGTTGGTTCCAGATATTAACTATTTTATAGGAAAAGAAATTTCCGCAGACTGAGGTCCTAAATGTCTTTACACACTCAAATAGTGTGCAAGATTTCGTCTACCCTTTTCTTGAACTGATCCACAGAGGAAACTGTTCACAACTTCCGAAGGTAACCTGTTCCATGTGTCACAGATCTATACGTAAAGTAATTCCCACACACACTAGTCCTAAACCGTTTCAAATCCAACTTCCAACCATTGTTGCGAGTTGGGTTATCATTTAAACTAAACATACTTCTAAAATCGACATCGTTCAACCCGCGTAAGAGCTTGAAAACCTCGATCAGTTGACCGCGCAGCCTCCGAGTTTCAAGCGAAAACAAGTTCAGGGCGCGTAACCGTCGATGTAGCCCATATGCCTAACGGAAGGGATTAACTTTGTGGCCCTCGCCTGCACTCGCTGCAGCCTCTCAATATCTTTCCTGAGGGTGGGCGACCAGAACTGCACAGCATACTCCAGATGCGGCCGAACAAGGGAATTGTACAGTGAGAGCACAATCTCTTTGTTCCGAAACTGAAATTGCCTCCTGATATAAACCCAATAGTTTCTGGGCTTTCTTTTCCACCTCTACACACTGTTTCGTAAACTTAAGATCGCTGCTAATTAGCACATCCAAGTCCTTTTCTAAATCAGTCACCTCGATATTACTACCCAACATCGAGTAGTCCGACTTGGGATTGGCGTAGCCAATGTGCATCACTTTGCATTTACCCAAGTTAAACGGCATTTGCCATTTTCGGACCACTCTCCTATCCTACCTAGGTCCGCACGCAGTTCCTCGATCGCTTCGGGCGTCCCAACATTGGCCCCAAGCTTGGTGTCATCAGCGAATTTGGCGATCCGACTGACGATACCACCGTCGATATCATTTATGTAAATGATAAACAACAGCGGCCCCAAAACGGAACCCTGAGGAACCCCACTAGTGACCGAGGCCCAACCCGAACTAGCCCCTTTAATTACCACCCTCTGCCGCCTATTCCTCAGCCAGTTTTCAATCCACCTACCTATTTCCCCACCGATACCCAGCGCGCGCACTTTCGCCATTAGCCGGTGGTGAGGTATCTTATCAAAGGCTTTCTGAAAGTCGAGATAAAGTATATCAATCGCCCTACTCTTATCGTACTCACTCAACATGACGTGGAAAAACTCGAGCAAGTTGGTGAGACACGACCTATGCCGTCTAAACCCATGTTGGGAGTCCCCAAGCAGCTTGTAGGAATCCAAATGGTCAACGATCCTATCAGCTATTATCCCTTCTAATAATTTACCTACAACTGAAGTGAGACTAATGTGACGATAGTTCCCTGGACTTTCGTGATCCCCTTTCTTAAAGATAGGGGTCACGTTGGCTTCCCTCCAGTCACCAGGCACCTGGCCCATCTCCAACGATTTGTTGAAGACTGTAGCCAGGTGGGGAGCCACCTGGTCGCGCACTTCTCGCAACACTCTGGGGAGAAACTGGTCTGGCCCAGGAGCCTTAAACGCGCTCAGTTTGTCTATTCTAGCGGCAGGCAACGACTGTCGACTGTCGCGGTACATCTAACACTATCCAGAGAGGGAGAGAGGGAGAGAGGGAGAGAGGGAGAGAGGGAGAGAGGGCGGCTTGATTTGGGGTGGTTGTGGTTTTTAAAAATTTGATTGCCAATACTTTCAATTTATGAAAATACAAGCTAAAAATATTCATTTATATGCAAAACATCTGAATGATAAAAAGAATGACATCAGTGTTACTACCTATATTTATGACTGACCTTTGGTGCAAAAACATGATTATTGCTCTCGACATCTTCTGATTATACATGCGTGTATGAAATTTCATCAATTCATGTTGAGTAACTCAAAAGTTATGGTGCAGACACGTAAAAAACTCCATTTGAGTATATTGACCTCTATTTGTGATCTTGACTTTTGATGCAGGGATCTGATTCTTGCTCATGACACATCGTGTTGTGATAATCCATGTTTGAAGTTTCACCAGTTTGGGAGATTCCAGTACAAGCAGTCCCTGCCTCTTCTCATTTTAATGATTCTTAGTGTACAAGGTTATCCCGTTTCTCCTGTCACTGCCCTCTTTAGCTGATCTTTTTCCACGTATCATCTACCCTGTGAGCAGTACAGCACGCTCTCAAAAACACACTTCTCCCTCCATCCTTTTTTACACATGCGTACGCTTTACACACCAAAAAATCTTTTCAAAATTTAAAAAAAAAATGGCATCATGGACCTCGGAGACCTTGATTTAGACTCCCTCCTCCTTATATTAGAGGGGCATTTTTGGGGGTGCTCGCCCTTGGCCCCTCCTTCCTGTATAAAAAAAAACTTTTACATCAAGTGAAGCCTAGAGGTGGGACCACTAGCCTGACCTCCACGTGAAGAGAGACTGACATGCAGAACAACTGCAATGTTGCGATGTATGTATTCCTTAAAAATGTTCAAATATAAAATGTAATAAAAAGTTTTATAAATTTAAGATAGAATGAACTTACTGTAGTGATATATTTTGCTGGTTCTTGTAAATCATAATGTTGAGAACCTAAGCCAGTTTCTCTTCTTAAATTTTCAATAACATCTCTGACTTTGTCCACCACAAAATCACGACAAACCTTTCAAAAACATTAGTTTAGAAGTTAGTGATGTAGCTAATCTTGACAGTAATAATCCTGGAACAGATACAATTACTCAAATACACTAAATGAACCTAACTTAATCTAACCCATAACAACCAGTCAATTAAAATGCAAGTTAAAAGAATAATGTTAGCCTGAAGTTAAATCCACTTATTCAAACAATAAAAGAGGCATTCCATACAACTCCGACTTAGGTGAAAATTGGTATATAGGGTTAGTTTGTGTTCCAAATCCACTGGTTCAAACGAAAAAGCTCTATGACTAACGGTTTTTAAGTTATTGGTCCCCAAATTTTAGGGCCCCCCAATATCTCCCATCCAGTTAATCATAAACTGAACATATACATTTTTTGAATCAGCAAGACTAGATCTATCCAATGATACTAATTTTAGCTTTGTAAAGCAATTTTCAAAATTTTACTCCCCATCTCCCCCATTTTGCTTGACCCCCTACCCCACTGGACATTTAAAAAAAAAAACCCAATTTTTTTATGAATATTAAACTTCATATTATGGTTGATAAATAAAAACAATAAAAAGGGTGGGTATCATGTTATAAATAAATTTAAAAAATCAACCAAAAATTTATTTTGAACAATTTTTTGCAGCTTTCATACAAGCTAAAATTATGTTGTTCATTATCAATTAAAATTACTGCTAGTAGTTTTTGAGCATTTTTCAGCATTTATTTATTCAAAGTTTAAATTTTAAAGAATACATATATAACAGAATCAAAAGTGAGTACTACATCTTTATTCAAATGGCGAATCCTTTTTATTCAATAAAAAGTTAGCACCTTTTGAAACCTAATTATGAAGACTATCTTTCGCAACTTATGAAGTCAGTTAATCAAATAACTTAAATCACTTAAATGTTTGCAATCTCATTGTAATAGAAACATATACAGCTATATTCAAATAAGGGCAATTACGCATATAATTTACATTTTCATGTCATTTGTGCTCATGGTATTATGATACATCAAATAAACAGTGACTAATTTCAATAAAAAACTTTGTGACATTATTATATTCATATTAAAACTTGGTGGCGTTACATGAACTTTTTTAATTCTCCCCCTCCAAAAACATATTTGATACGCAGCATTCCAGCCTTCAAAGTTGGGGTACTTACAATACCCAAAATATCAAGTCTTGAAATATGGCAGATGTCTCTTATTTGTGGGAAATAGTAGTAATATCTGCTAAATTCAGATGGATTTAAAGAATCTATCTTATAGTCATCAAACTCTTCATTGTACTCTAGTACAAGCCCCAGCCACCGAGAGTTATTGTAGGAGCAAATTATGTATTCCCCAATTTTGGGGTTCAAAATGATTGAACCTTTATTTTTATTTGCATTAGTGGCACACTTCACAATTAACCTCTCCTCACCTTCATGATCAGAAGATAATTCAAAGGCTTTAATTTTTATGGCACTAACTGGTGAAACTTTTGGGTTCCAATTAGTTGAATACTATTTTCAAACCTTTTGCTTAGGAATTTTGCCACTTTTTCTATTTCTTTTCAGGTTTAATTAAAAAGAATTTGATATTCTCCAAATTTTCACAGCAAAAATGAAACATTGTCTCTGGTGTTATGATTTGATTATTGAAAGTTCTCTGCAAGCTTGCTGTGGCTACAGCTCTTTTGACTGTTCCACCAATTCCATCACAAGCACTTTTGCCATGACTTGTGGCAAAAAAAATTCCACTCACACTCGAGCCGAGTCATCTGTGTGTCTGCATATATTGACAAAGTTGAATCAATTCTTATATTGGCCTGCACATCCATCAGTAAAATAATGTAACTTGTTAATGCGAGGATGAAACTTCTTTGTCTAGAATGAGGGCATTTAAAAATGAGTAGACCATGGTTGTATTATGTTTGGTGTCAAGTGAAAGAAAGTAGTAGCTTGTGTGCGTAGTTTCATTAGTTGTAGTATTCTTCCAGTAAATTACAAATGGATGCACTGTACATTGACTATTTTCCCAGTGGAAGCCTTGTGCTGCATCTTGTACAATGAAAGAATAGTTTTCTGAAAAATCACACAAAACTATTGCTTCATTGTAGAGTAAACTATTTTTTAAACTTTTGAGAAAATCATTTTGAGATTTGGCCACATAATAATGAGGAGTTAAATTTGCTATTTTTGTGCTTAAAGAACCAATAAAATCTTCAATTGATTCTACTTTTTCCACCAAAGTGCAATGGTCAGGAGAAAGCCATTGTTTATATTTAATCATGTCATATTCTATCTCGTGTATATTTTCAACGTTTATTAGAACTCTGTAACTAACTCTAACTCCTTGTTCTTTGGGGCAGAAATTACATTTGTCCATCATGCAGTTTCTATTGCTGATGTTGCACACACTTTTTTCCATCAAAACTTTATAATCAAGCCCTTTGATACCCAATACCCATAGCAGAGAACTGGAGCTTAGCATTCTGATAAGTGCAAACACACACACACACACTGTGTGCGTTCCCCCTGATCCAGCTAAAACACAGTGTTTGAGTCAAATACATGCAAAAGTTGAAAATCCTATTGGAGTGTTCTCTGGGTTTTCCTTGTAGATGTTATATGCTTTTCTTTAATTCATTAGTACAAGTCTTTTTTGGACACGCCTTTCCTCCAGTATTATAGTCTCTCATTCTCAGGCAGTCTTTTTTTTTCCCAGACAAATATGGCTGATCTAATCTGATTCATAGAATGATCTAACTAGCTCTTTGGTGGATTTTGTGACAACTTTCCCTTTTAACATAGCTGGAACTTCTGGAATAATCCCATACTTCTTTTTCAAACTTCTGCTCTTTTTGAGTAAATATTTTGTTGTTTGAAATGCTCATGCTGTTTTTGTGATAGTATGTGGAGAAATGCTCAGTATTTGACGTTTTCAATCATAACTATCGGTAGAATGAAAAGCCTCCACCAATTCTTGCGAGAGATGATGGTATCTAAAAAATACATAGAAGTATTTAATGCTATGTCTACAAAAATGATGAATTAGAGAGGATCCAAATAGAAGCAGAATTCAAAATAAAAACTGAGATACTTGTTATGAAATGCGCTACAATGAACTTATAATTATGAAATTAATGTGACGAGTGTATATGCAAAGTTCTCCATATATACTTACCTTTTCACTTCGGAATCAAGTTTTGGAGTCTTTGTTGGGCTTTGAATCTCTCTTGATAAACTCGTTTCAAGCTTTCTCTTCAGAGAACTGCGCCTTTTCCAATGCTTGTAGGCCCTTTAATTATTTTCTTGAGGTACTCAAACCATCTGAAATGTTGAAATACTGTATAATAGCTACCATATATACATTGTCATTTCTATTGACATTATAGCCATTAAATTAAAATAAAAATAAAAATATTAAAAAGTGAGAATTAATGAGTGATTGAAATGACTTTAAAAAATACTTATGGGTTTTAACTGGAGTCACATCAAGATTTGTTAGAACATGCGAAATGTCTGCTATTGCATCTTCACGTGACAAATCTGTTTCTCTTGTATTTTTACTTGTAGTCAATATCTGATGATTGGTGTACTTCCATTGTAAATAATAATTCTAGAGTCTTGGTCAGTAGTTTATGACAGTTAGAACACAATATCGTATTTGGAGATAGTTTCCCTTGACAAGCATTATAAAGTGCTTCACTTATAGTTCTTAAATCACTAGACACTTTCTTGTGTTTTTTTTAAAGGGTCTTCGCAGTATTTCACCATTTTTTTTTATAAATTTATTATACAGGTAATCTTGTACTTAATGACATGTTCACATTATGAATACTGCAAACAGACTGAGGTATAATTCATATGTAATAATGATTATAATTCATATGTAATAATATGATGTAATAATGATATATATTACAAATAGGAATTAGATCTGTTTTAATTATTTCAAACTGGAAAAAAGTAGTTGCCTGAAAAAGAATATTTCTTCAAGATATTAAATTGAAAAAAAAATGATAAATAAAAAAAATCAACAACTCTGATTGGTGATATGTTAGGAAAAATGATTAAAAATAAATTTTTTGTTGGTTTTTAAACTGATTTATAACATGATACCCCCCTTTTTATTGTTTTTATTTATCAACCATAATATGAAGTTTAATATTCATAAAAAAATTGGTTTTTTTTTTAATGTCCAGTGGGGTAGGGGGTCAAGCAAAATGGGGGAGATGGGGAGTAAAATTCTGAAAATTGCTTTACAAAGCTAAAATTAATATCATTGGATAGATCTAGTCTTGCTGATTCAAAAAATGTATATGTTCAGTTTGTGATTAACTGGATGGGAGATATTGCCCATCAAAGTGGGCATGGTAAAGGGGGGGGGGCCTAAACTTTGGGGGCCAATAACTTGAAAACTGTTAGTCATAGAGCTTTTTTGTTTGAACCAGTGGATTTGGAACACAAACTAACCCTATACAGGAATACCTCAAAATTCGTCATTTTGCAGGTTCGTCATCAATCTTTTACTACCAACAGTTTCACAATCCATCATCCATATTCACAGATTCATCATTTTTTGTAAAAATGTGAAAAAAAATGATTGAAATTGATGAAATCAACTGTTTACCAACGCAATATACATTATATTTTGCCGAAAAACGAGTAGAATTTGATTAATTAATCTGTTTAATAACAATACAGTAAAATGTTCTCTCATTGAAATATGTTATAATCTACCTCAAATTTTGTCATGTTATTCCAGAACAAATTAATGATGAATTTCAAGGTATTCCTGTATACCAATTTTCACCCAAATCTGAGTAGGAGTGGTGTTTTTATTTTTTTTGGTTGATCTGTCATGGAATGCCCCAAAAGGCTTTCTTGCTTAATGATAAAAAATAAGGTTCAAATGACTAACATTCCCCAAATGGGTTGTCACAAAATTTCATGAAAATGACAAACATAAGTAGGTGAAGATATGGAAATTACAAATGAAACAAAACACTTGCAATTTATTACACAATTATGAAAAATGCAGGTTCAGTTTGAAGTTACATGGTATTGGTGGGGAGGTGGAAACGAATATTGAACAGTTGGAGAAAAAAATCCTGTGGGGTGTCACAAAAGGAGGACAAATTGTATTCTTGAACTAGCTTGCAACTTTTCTATCCTGAATGACCTAGAGCAGATTGTACAGCACCCTAGTTGTATCCCCAAATTGCCTTGGAGACAGGCTCAACATTTTGGATTTATTTCCCACCACTCGTCCTTCTTTTTTACCCTGTCAAACTTTTTCCTCCATTGGGCTCCTCCAATCACAATGTTATATCTGTTTCCTGTCCTATCGCTCCAATGCGGCCTTTGGAAATTTGGCGCCGCTGATTTGGAGGTTGTTTAGCAGTACTTCTCTAATTTCCTATAGAATGAGGATTGCTTCTGTAGTCGGGGCCCCTGCAGTTTCTTTACCCCAGTCAGTTGCCATCTCTGTAGAGCTCGACTTGACTAGGTGAAATCAAAGGTTTCTTGTTTCATCAATTTCCCACCTCTTACTGACTGTCTTCAACCCCTCTCTCTCTTCACCACAATGTTGCCTCTCTCTCTCTTTACTGTCACTAGTATAACACACACTGCTCTTCTGAACTCTAATTGTATGCCTCCTCTCTAAGGAAAGCATGCATTACCAGACTTGCAACACATTCTCACTGCTTTCCTGTCTAACTCTCTAATGGAAAAGTTAATTGGTATTTTCACTCTATCATCTACTCAACTGGTCAACTCTGGAACAATCTTCCTCAATCCATCTTTGGTCCTATCTCCAAGGCGATTGATGATATGAGTAGGGTGCTGTACAATCTGCTCCAGGTCATTTAGGATAGAAAAGTTGTAAGCTAGTTCACCAGGGATGTTAGTGAAATGGAAGGAAAGCCAAAGGTGGTGGTGAACATTGACATCATCTAAAATGGAGATTTCAGCAAAGGAAGACTGGGATAGAATGTATTCCACTTTAGAAGTGAGGTAGTTAAAGAATTTTGGATAGTCAGTAGAATTCAGAGTAAGGTAAACAGTGCAGATGTATTTAGTTTGAGATTGGCATGTAAGCCATAGCCAGAGGGTATAGAATTCAGAAATACGAGAACAAGTCATTGCGTACATATACACAACATCCACCTTTGGAGTAAAATTGAGTATAGAAAAAGTAAGAGGGTAGAGAAAAGGGGTTGCTGTCAGTCATCCCAGACACCCAAGTTTCAGTGAAGAAAAGATGAGGTTTAGAGGAGGAGAGGTGGGATCTTGAAAACCTTTGACCTTGATTTTGCTCTCTTCTTCCTCTATGGGGTGGGGGCGTTTTTGCGTTTTTGCAGGCATTCGCCCCTGGCCCCTCCTTCCTGCATAATAAAACAAAGTCCTACTCACCTTTGCATCTCTACAGTGAGGGTGACGAGATGACTTTGTGGCAACTGTTGCAAGAAATGGTAAAATTCTGCACAACTGTAGTGATAAAATAAATAAAGTTTCCCGCTGAGATTTACGACAAATATTCTTGCTTCGTTCCTCTATTAAATAAAGAAGCTTCTCTACCTTATTTACAACATCCTGTAAAAAAACAAAAGAATAAGAAAATATATAAAATTTATATAAACTTAAATATACAGACTAAATGTAAATACAGTTAACTCAACTATCCACACAAATTGCCCATATGACATCTTTCAGGTACTGGTAATTTTTTTATAATTGCATAATAGGGAGAGAAAGGCTAAAAGACTATCTTAATAGGAGAATTGAACAAAACAAGAGATTTCTTCAGAGAGGTTAAGTGGGAGAAGAGAGGTTTTGTGGCAGGGACCTCTGGCATAAGAGCAGCCAATGGTGACCTCCTTTCACTCTATTATTCAACCTGGGTCTCAAATGAGTTTTGAGAAAGTTGGATGATGAGCAGGGAGGGGTCAGGATTGAAAATGAAGTTGTGGGTAGATTGGCCTATGCGGATGATGTAGACATCATGGTGGAAGATGAAGCTGATATGGAAGGAAAGGTGAAAGCACTGAGTGAAAATGCTGAAAGACTGGGACTAGCAATAAATCCAAATAAGACTAAAGTATTACATGCAAGTAGACTGTAGTAGTACCATTTTGAAGAAGGCACTGAAGTCATAGCTGACTTAGAAACAGAAAAAGTTCTAAATTTTTGCTACCTTGATTCAGTGATAACACCAAACAATGAAGTAGACATTGAAATAAAAGCACGGCTAAGATCTGGAAGTCGTGGGATAGCTGCTTTAAGACCTCTACTAAGATCATGAGTATTATCAAGAGTCTTATCAAGAAGGACAAACTTATGCATCTATAATAGTGTAATTTTACCTGTAATTACATATGGTGTGGAAACTTGGAGTATAACCCAAACACAAGAGAAAAAACTAGAAAGCTTTGAGAACAACAACCTCAAAAGCATATAATGTTATAATGTTATAATGTTTCAGACCAACAAAGACCCTAGGATCCACTCATGGCTGGTCTACCTAACTGTGTTCGTGTATTGTGTATGTCCTCCGTGGTGGCGGAGGGGACCTACAATTTTACGTGGGTTCCAAACCACAAGAACATAAGAAATTTATGTAAAAACTGCTGGTAAATTGGCAACGACCAATTTTTACGAAACTAAATAATTATCAATTTAAAACTAATTAATTATCAATTTAAAATTAAAGATAGAATCTCTGATCCAGAGGATCAAGTCATAATAGACTACTATCCACAAATATGTTACACTCTATATCTATTTATAAAGGACATGCAAATATATCGGATCCAAAGAATCCAGTCAATTTCATTACGGTATCCATCAAGTCACGGTCCATATCGACAGCGGACCAAGTCAAAATTTACAATCATATACATTACAATATATACACTTACGAGAAAAGAGTAGGTGTGGCTGTAAAGACTGTACAGTAATGTAGAAATGTGTGTGCACCCATTTTGGGTCTCCCATTTAAAGGTGTTTGTAGGGCAAGTGAAGATCATGAGTTTTTCAATACCTCACAGTACTATGGGGGGCACCGCTCGGCAGAGGAATCTCTTTAAATGGGTGTGTAAGGACAGAGTATCCCCTAACCCAAGACGCTGCCTCCCTATATCCCACAACACTTGTGTTGAGCTGTGGGATCTATCCCCAGAAAGCCTTAATTTTACTACCTTAAACTATACCCTTTCTATCAACATATGCGTCTAATCAATTTTTAAACATGTTTATAGACGTGCTACTAATTACTTCTACCGGCAAACTATTCCAGCTATTTACTATTCTATGCGTAAAAAAGTTTTTCGCAACTGCTGTCTCGAACCTTCTACTTGTCAACTTACACCCGTTATTTCTAGTCCTATTATATTGAGATATTTCGAAAAAGCTATCTCTATCTACGTTATCAAACCAGTTATGTGGACCAGTCTATGATGAAGAGCTAAATCAGTGGAGAAAGAGAGATGCAAGAGAAGTGAAAGCTTTAACCATGCAACCTCTGGTAATGGACATCATAAGAGCAGCATGCTAAGCTGGGCAGTACATGTGGTTAGAGCAGGAGAAGATAGAAATACAAGAATGGGAATGGATTCAACAAAATCAAAAAGGAAGGATAAGATCTCGGAAGATTTGGAATATCTGGGGAAGAACCCTGAAGACCTCCAGGAGTTGGCAGCAGATCAGGCTGTGTGGCAAAGGATTGTTGTAACAGCCAAGAGACTTAATAAGCCTGCAGCACCAGATGAGCGAGAGTGAGTGAGCATAATTTTTTTTTTTATTTTCTATAATTATTTTGCTATTTTTACTTATGTACTACTGTATATTGTACTTTATACTGTATATTTTTTCTCTAAGTATCCACACACCTCTAAGAATGGACATGCGTGGATAGTAGAGAGTATACTGTATATACAAAATCAAAATGAAGCAATTAACTGTTCATTAAGATGCAAAATTTAACCAAAATGTAGAGAAGTTTATACTACCAACTAGATAAGAAAACCTTGCCTCAAAACATTCAGTCAAATGCTCCAAAGGAGCATCATTGAGAGAGTTTACTGAGTCAAGAAAGGCATTGAAAGAGTTGACAATTCTTCGCAAGTGTGCATGATCCCAAGAAAGCAATATTTGAACAAGGCATCCTAAAATATCTTCTGAGAATGTGATCAGCTGGTCCCAAACCTCATCATTGTCTTTCACTTCAACATCACCTCGCTTAAAAAAAATTACATTTTATTAATAAACCACCTCACCTCACACATTATTATTTCCATAGTTACAGTGCTAAGATAACTGTATATTTACTAGAGAAAAGCTTTTAAGATAGAAGACTAAATATTATCCGACTTTATAAACAGCTATCAGTGGTTATGATGTTGGACTTTGAGGAGTGAAACTCTTGTTCAGTCATGCCTCCTGACTCCTGGGTTGGGTTGGGTTGGGTTGAGTTGTCCATCATTGCTCAAGCTGAAGGTGGTCCTTGGGGGGGACACTCCCCCACATTGTGAGGAAATGAGCTTTCTGGCTGTTACCTTTGTCTTTTTATAAACAGGTACTACGCGATGCATATGTAATCATTAAACAGCTTCAGAATTGTAATGAGAAGATAATACCACTTAATCTAAATACTCTATTCCAATTTAATATTAAATCTAGGTACAGTACTCACTTAGTCAAAATAGAAAATAATAAAGTCCTACAAGTCAGTTTAGAATGGGTGAAACAACCAAGTTTTGAAGTGAATTTTAAAGATTTTCATTCTAAATTTTTACACAGACTCAAACTCTGAATTTTGTCTTTGCTTCCGATTTCCAATATGAATTCTAATGAACTTTTTTAAACTTTTATTTCATCTTTGAATTTTGACTTTAATTCTCATAATAACTTTGGCTATGGCTGAGCCTGATCTTCAAGTTTGGTCCAAGCTTGAAATTTTTATCCCGACTTTAAATTATTGTACATAACATTTTAAAAAGCAGGTTAATATTCTGTCTTTAGGCAGAAGAGGGAATGTTGGAACTCCCATATTATTTTTTTATTTTTTATTTTTTTTCCCATCACTGTCCTCTTTAGCTGATCTTTTTCTGTGTCTCACGTACCCTGTGAACAGTCCAACACGCACTGCTCCCTCTATTCTTCACTGCACATACACGCATTTTACACACTAAACAATCTTTTCAAAATTCAAAAAATAAAATGGCATTGTGGGCCTCAGAGACCTTGATTTTGGCTCTCTTCCTTGCCCCCTCCTTCCTACATAAAAAAAAAAATCTTAAAAGTTATTAGTAGATAGAGAAGAAGTTACAGTTCCCAATAAAATACCAAGAATCACCAATACTAACATAAATGACACTAAAAACCAAACTGTTACTACACACTAAAAGGTAAAACATTTTATGTAAGCAAACTTACATGCAAATCCCGGGTTGAATCAGTCAAACCTTCAATACAGCAAATGAGAGAGAGATGCAATTGGTCAACTTCCTTAAGTAATATATTATCTCCTAGTTCCTTTGCTTCCATCATTAAATGTTCTTTCAAATGTTGACACGCTAGTTTCAGAGATTCACATTGTCTAATTAAGTGTAAAATTACTTTTGCTTCGCATATCACACCTTTACAATGATGCTTCAGTTCAATGATCTGAAAAAAATTTAAATAAAATATAAAAATCAATCTGCAAAACATTAAGCGCGTGAACCCCCTATTTTTTCTAACTAATCTATACTGATCACCAACACAAGACCTATATAGTAAAGCTGATTTGGGTCATTCCATGTCAGTTCAACGGAATTTTGGGTAAAAAAAAAAGTGAACACCGATATATTTTTATTTTATTTATTTTTTATTTTTTTAAATTGGCACACTTATAGATCTCTGTGAGAAAAACAGAATAGCACTCGTTTCAATACTCTAGGTCATATGGTTCCAGAGATATGGCCATTCGAATTTTGTAAAAAAAAAGGTCAATTTCCAAGGTCATACCATATTTCAACATGAAATATCTCAGCTCCTATTGCACTTGCAGAGACTATTTAAACACTGTTTTAAAGCTTTTAAGCAGATCCACAACTTTGTTTCTATTCATATTTTACCTCAGTGGTAAAAAAAAAAAAGTTGATCTTATTTTTGACCTTTGACCTTGTGTAGGTCATTTGATGTCACAACCAATTTTTTTCTCCTTTCATCCAATTTTGGGTACACATGTCTACCTCAACCTAGAACAAGATCTTGTGTTGATTAAGTTAGTATAGATGCTACAGCCATTTCAGTGGACCATACCTACCTCCATTTTGACCAAGTACCTTTTTCCACCAAACTTTGGAGCGCCGTTTCTTTGGAACTGTTTGAGCTAGTGTGTTGAGAAAAGTACCGTTACATTTTTCTCACTGAGATCTATAATGTCGGCTATTTTTAAGACAATTTGCCTTTTAATATGTATATTAAAATAACCTATTCCTTTATTTTTACCAATTGAGTTATAAGAACTGATTCTTGTCTAGCTGGGTGAAACCATGAAAAAAGAGGCATCAACATAACTTTATATTTAAAAAAGGCAGTTATTAGGTATTTACAATATATTTTATGGAAGCCATTATTGTTACATTTATATAATAAAGTATTTGTATATGCCTTTCAAGGTAATTATTTATCCTACCTATGCTGCCATCATGAGTTTGACATTCTGGTGCTTAGTGCAAATGCAGACAGAATGTGTTCCACTCGCACCTGGCAACACACACACACACACACATTCTTTTGGCCAAAGCTCTGCAAATTTTGAAAATCCTATTTTAATTGTTGGATGGTTTGTTTTAAAAAGCTCAAATGCTTCTTTTAGGTTGCATAAGATTAGCAATTTTTGTCTTCTTTCCTGCCTACCATCAGTTACAAAAACATAGTCTTTCAACCCTGGCATTTGTCTACTAACATCTGATGAATGATAGAAGTCAATTACTTTGGCAGCAGTTTCACTATTCAGGCATTTCCCCAAAAGTGGATTAGGAGTTGAAAGCACTCCCTTCTCCCTCACCAAACTCTCTGCTTGCCTAGCCATGTAATCTGAGCACTTAAATTCTTCTCTGATCTTTACTTGTGTTCATCTTTTTGGTAGGATAGTAGGAATTATCAGTTTTTCACTTTGACTTGTCACTTTATTAAATTTCTCTTTTAGTTGTTGAAGAATCTCCAGTTCTATATCATCTGAGTCACTGCATGAAATTGGTTATTTAGTTGCAAGTTCAAGCTTTCTTTTCACAACTACTACTACTTTCCTCAAGTTTCTCTTTGTGTAACCAGCGCTGTCAGAGTTTACATGGTTTTATTGGGGTCTCATCAAGTGTGGCCAATGAAGCATTGAATTTACTAAGCTCATACTGCATTTCAACTACAGGGTGGGCCGTAAGTTTCCATACATAGGAAAAATTAAACGTTTGTTTTTATGTTTCAGATACCCTAAGAATATGCGTTTGACGTAAGATCTTGTTTACTGATGAAGCAAATTTTTACGTCAATGGAGAGGTTAATCGGCAAAACATACGTTATTGGAGTAATGCTAACCCTAACTGGCTGAGTCCGATGAAGATGCAAGGTTCCGGTAAAGTGATGGTGTGGGCCGGGATATGGGGTGACAGAATTATTGGACCAATTTTTGTCAGTGGAAATCTTAATGCCGAAAGGTATCTTAACATGTTGCAAGAAGAGATTTTCCCATCCCTGCTAAACGAGGAAGGTAACTTCCCAGTTTACTTCCAGCAAGATGGAGCTCCACCTCATTATGGTCTTCACGTGCGTCGGTATTTGGATCAGCAGTTTCCGGATGCTTGGATTGGTCGGCGTGGTCCTGTGGAGTGGCCTCCCAGATCCCGATCTCACCCCCCTTGGTTTCTATCTTTGGGGGCACTTGAAGGCCATGGTGTATCAGGAAAAGATACGAGACATAAATCATCTAAAGGAACGTATCACCAACACCATTACAAGCATAACGTCAACTGTGCTAATGCGTGTTCATCAACAGTGGGGAACACGTATTGAAATGTGTTTTCAAAACAATGGCAACCATGTAGAGCATATTATATAAATAAAAATGGTTGTCCATAAAAAAATGTTTATTTTTCCTATGTATGGAAACTTACAGCCCACCCTGTACATCGCCAATGGTTTCTAGCTCAGATGGGGCACTTGATGAGGTGGATGGTGATTTTTCAAGTGGTTCATATTCAGGCATTGGGGATGGACAATTTGCTAGTACAGTATATTTTGACAGATTGCACATGCTTTGATTATTTGTTAGTTTCAATTCAGGATTTTGATCAATCATGAAAAAAAAACATGTCACTTAAAAGCCAGGGTTGGGTTCAATTACACAAAATGGAAACAATTTTTTTTGATTTTTCTTCAAATTAATTATAGTTAGTATTGTACTTCACAATTTCAAGATCAATTGCAATTACAATTAATTTTGTCTGAGGGTAATTCCAGGACAAATAGACAAATGAAAGTGTACACTCCACCATCTCCAAAATTCATGAAACTTGGTGTGAGGGTTGGTTTTGGTCCAAATTACAAAAATCTGAATTTTTTTGAAAATTGGTCAAGTTGGTCAAATTTTATGGCTTGACCAAATTTTGGTCAAATGAAAAACCAACAATTTTCAAACATAAATATCTCAGCTGCTAATTGTGGTAGTGTAATAAGTCTTAAATGCTAAAATATGTATCATTTTTTTAGGGTAACAAAAATTAAATTATGATTTTTTGGAAAAAATGTTTTTTTTTTTTTTCTGATTTGGCAGCGAAGATATCATTTTCCGAAAAAAAGACCAAGAATAAAAAAATGTTTATTTGATGTATGTACACCATAATAAGTAATAAAAAGTCAGCTTATAGTTTATTATAAGGGACAGAATATATTGACAATAATAATGTTTAATTTATAAAGTGCTTATCAGAGTATAAAATACTCTTCCTAATACTACACGTACACAAGTCTTTGAGAATTAAGAGACAGTATTCTCATCCAGTGAATCCAAATTTTAGACACTAATAATATAATAATAAGAAAAAAGAATTTGAAAAGATTTTTATAACTATTAAGTAGATACACAAATCTTAGATAAAAATTTTAGAAATATTATATAGACAATCTTAAATAGTACACATTCAATCGAATTTATTTTATCATCTTTGAAGTTATTTAATTCTTGAAGCAGAAAAATGTATTGTATTCTTGTTCCTCCTCGTAAACTTGCTTCAATACTCCCAAATATATTTTCTGTTGGAACGTGACAAACATCATCTTGCACAAGAAAAATGTATGAGACACATACGCCTGAAGGATGGAGAAATTTTATCAGAAAATCATCATATTCACAGTCAAATGACTGGACTAATCCGAGCCATAGTTTATTTTCATACATACAACCCACAATAGAGCCTGTTTCAATTTCACATTGAGACACAGTATTATGTTCTTGATCCGAAGCAGAAACTCTAATGAGCTCTCTTATTTCGACTGACTGTGCACTCTGAGAGAGTGGATAAACCTTCAACGAATTCTTGGAAATTGGGACGAAGCAATGTAATTGTTGAGTACCTTTGATAGAAGTAATAGGTTCACTCAGACGTTTTTGCAAAGAAAGCTCTACATCTACAACTTCTGCCTCAGAGACGTAAAAAAAGTCAATAGCTGTTAGGAATTCTTGAGAGCAGAAATTTTAGAAGTCCTCAGCTGTTAAGATTTGATGGTCGAGAGGCCGTTGTAAGCTTTCTCTGGCAACTGCTCTTTTTACCGTTCCGCCAATACCGTCGCAGGCATTCTTCCCATGGGATGTCGTGAAAAAATCTACTCAGCATGAATTTTGAAGTCTTTGAAATGATGGCATAAATTTAGAAAATGTTTTATTCTTATACTGAGCCGCGCAACCATCTATGAAATAATGAATTTTAGTTAGGTTTGAATTTTGTTGTTGGATGCACAGGATTAATTTTTTGAGAAAACTATGAACCAGAATTGTATCATGCCTGTGACGGTTTGAAACGAAGCAGTAACTTTTGCAAATTAGTTTTCCGCATTGTTTTTGGAATAATAACTGAATGGGTGCACTGTACATTGCGAGTTCTCCCAATGAAACCCCTGGGCACAATCTTGTACAATGAACGAGTTTTCCATGAAATCACCCACCAAAACACCTTCATTTTCGGGCAGAGTTTCTTTTAGATTTTTGAAGTAACTCGACTGACATTTATTCGTGAAGTGGTGTCTTGTCAGTTGTGCAATTTTTTTGGTGAGCGATTCCACGTATTCCTCTGGAGTTTCGGTGATATCTTTTAACATACAGTGATCGACAGACACCCATTGTTTATATTTTCTCTCTTCCATCGCCATGAAGTCCAAACTTTCGAAATAATTTTTTATGCCAACCTCTCATGGGCATCTTTTGCATCGGTGCATCATACAATCTTCATTGTCCATGCCGCAGATGGGTCATTCTCTGTCAGATCAACCAAAAAAAATTGAAATTAACACCCTCATCTCTCATATTTTGCTGAAATTTGGTTTATAGGGAGTTTGTGAGCCCTGAATCCATTTCTGAAATTATAAGGTCAATCCGACCAACGGTTCAAGAGATATGACCTCGGGCAATTTGAGGTCACTCGCGAGGTTACTAACATTTGGCAAGCCATAACTTGGGTAATAATTGTCATAATTATATAAAAGTATATATATTTAGAATCAGAAAATGACAAGGAATCCAAATATGCAAGTTTTAGAACTCTAGGTTGAAAAATAAAAAAGTTACACTGTAACAAAAATTTGATGTCACGATTTGACGTCTGGGGTATCAAATGAGAATTTTTTTTTTAAATGTAAAAAATGAAGGCATAGGCATTGGCTATTAGAATCAGCAAAAAAAAGTTTGTTTATGTTAGTATTTTTCATGTAACTAACATATAAGTGAACACCATATTCATAAGTTGTGCGTCAATTCTACCTATTTTTTCACACTTAAGCTCATAATTTGACCTATAGAAATTAAAATTACATTTTTTATAGATATAAAAAACAAAGAGTTCTTGACTAATAGAAACAATCATAAAAAGTTTGTTTATGTTGGTACTTTTCATGTAACTAACTTATAAGTGAACACCATATTTATAAATTGCTTGTCATTTCAAGGAATTTTTATATCTTAGCTATCAATTTGACCTCAAGCTCCAAGAATTTAATAAAAATTGTATTTCACTGCTAATCTACACTGGCAATAATAGTTATAATAGTGAAAGGGGAAGACTAAGCTCACATGTAGCCTAAACAAACCTGTTGAAACATGTTGCTACTTGTCTAAGTGCAGAATCAACACAGATAGTTGCAAAATTCCTTGTCTACAGGTTAGTACAGTTCCAGCCAGCACTGTGGGTGGCTGGTGGGTATGGTGTTTTAATGAGCCTCAGAGACTATCAAGGCCTAAAATATTAAGTGTGTATAGCTATATATTTTCTAAAAAACATATATTACCTAATTGTAAATCCTATATCTTTACAGATCAAAATACAATGGTTCGGCACTTGAAATACTGCCAGGACCCTATTCAAAAACACAAGAAACGCATAACAATCAATCTTAGAAAAGTGACTGATGTACTTGTTGAAAAATGTGCTGGAAGAGTGAAAAAAAGACTCATTGTAGTGTGTGAACTGCTGGACACTGATAATGAAAAACCCCACTATACTTAGTACCACTGAAAACAACGAGTCTGAGCAGGATTCAAATGAATCATCTACTATCAGTGGCTTGAGTAACATCTCTTCAATTCAAGATCTGGACAATGACAGTGATTGCACTATTTCTCAGATGGATGTGCTGGCCAATATAAGAACAGATACAACTTCACAAATCTCTGTTACCATGAAGAGGATTTTGGTCTGTCTTGTGAATGGCACTTCTTTGCTACATCCCATGGCAAAAATGCATGTGATGGGATTGGAGGAACAGTGAAAAGAGCTACTGCTCGTGCCAGTTTGCAGAGAACTACAGAGAGGCAAATTCTTACACCAGAACACATGTTTCAGTTTTGTGAAGAAAACTTGAGCAAGAAGATAAATTTTTTCTTTGTAACTACAGCTGATTTGAAAGATGCAGAAGAACGGTTGGAACATCAATTCAAGGATAGTAGGGCTATTCCTGGAACTCAGAAATATCATAGATTTGTTCCCCTAAACAAGGAAGAACTGATGGTGTATCCCATTTCAAGTGGCATTGGAGAAAAGAAAAGAATAAGGAAAAGTCATTTTACTAATGAACCTGCAATGCTTGGTAACCTAAAATGTGTCAAACCAGGAGAGTATGTTGGCTGCATTTATGACATGCAAGTTTGGTATGGAATTGTGGAGGAATATTGTGAAGAGTTTGATGATTTCACTGTGAACTTTCTACATCCCTCTGGGTCATCAGGATCAAGTGCATATTATTATCCATCAAACAAGGATTCATGTGCAGTGCCAGGACATCATATATTAACTATAATGAGTTGTCCTACCCTAAGAGGAGGCAGCAGAATTCAATACATTTTTCCACAAAAAGAAATTGATGAGAGCATCGAGCATGCAAAAATTGTATTAGGCTAGCACATGAATCCTCTAAGTAGGTCTTCCCCTTTCACTATTATAACTATTATTGCCAGTGTAGATTAGCAGTGAAATACAATTTTACATTTTTTGCCTTTGTTTTTATATCTATAAAAAAATATAATTTTAATTTCTATAGGTCAAATTATGAGCTTAAGTGTGGAAAAATAGGTAGAATTGACGCACAACTTATGAATATGGTGTTCACTTATATGTTAGTTACATGAAAAATACTAACAAACTTTTTTTTGCTGATTCTAATAGCCAATGCCTATGCCTTCATTTTTACATTTAAAAAAAAAATTCTCATTTGATACCCCAGAGGTCAAATCGTGACCTCAAATTTTGGTTACAGTGTAACTTTTTTATTTTTCAACCTCGAGTTCTAAAACTTGCATATTTGGATTCCTTGTCGTTTTCTGATTCTAAATATATATACGTTTATATAATTGTGACCATTATTACCCAAGTTATGGGTCGCCAAATGTTAGTGACCTCACAAGTGACCTCAAATTTCCCGAGGTCATATCTCTTGAACCGTTGGTCGGATTGACCTTATAATTTCAGAAATGGATTCAGGGCCCACAAACTCCCTATAAACCAAATTTCAGCAAAATCTGAGAGATGAGGGTGTTAGGCACTGGTTGATCTGACAGAGAATGACCCAGATGGATAAAGACATTAATTTTTTGTAGTCTAAATCTTTAATGCCTAATGCTGATATTTGTAGTTTCGGATTTTGGTGATGTGTACATACGCAAACACTGAGTTCCGCTTTGTCCTGCAAGCATGCACCATGACGGTCGAAGATGAGCAAAGGTACTAAAGCCTATTTTGGGATTTTCATCATTTTTTGCATATTCAGCCTATAACTCTTTCAAGTTACACAATACCAGTCTTTTTTATTTTTTTATTTTTTCACCCTCTTCACTTATTGCAAACTTATAATCTGATTCCCGGACACATCCTACTATATTCGTCATTTTCATAAAACTCCTGAATTATTTTTTTTCATTTCAGCTGTAACGACCTTCCTTAAATTGTCATGTCTGGAATGTTAGGAAGAATCCCAAACTGTTTTTGAAGATTGCGGCTCTTACGCACCATATACTTTGTTGCTCCAAAGAAGTCAGCAGTTTTTTCAATGGGATAGGGATACAATGATAGTATTTGTAACCTAAGATTGCAATCGTTACTTGCTTGAAATTTCTCCTTTAATTCTTCCATAACCTTTTGATACCTGAAATAAAGTGTATTTGACATTAAGTTTAATTAGTATATTTTTAATTAAACTTTTCATAAAATATATGTATATTAGATTGTCCCAATTTTTTTTGTTCCTGAAGTTTGTCATGCACACACCCCTAATTTCTTCCACTCGTGAAAACATGCCAGCAAGATGAATTTCATTCGTGTTCTTTAATTTTAAGGTCCCCTCAAACCATGTGTTACTATTGCTGAACGGCTACTCTCTACCTTATACTAATTGTAGCATATTTCTTTTCAGGTTATGGATACAAGAAAGCAGGAGACTGTGTGGTTGGTGGGGGTGTTGCGAAATGAACCCCTGGAAGCACTGTGTCAACTCCCGGCAGTGGGAGATGTTCTTCGACGTCTGTTGTTCTTCACTCGGAAGAAAAAAACGTCCACGGCGGAAGCTGCCAATGTGGTAGCTGATGAGGTTATGGCGGTGTGGGCTCGGGCATCTATTCCGACCTCCCACAAGCCCAAGTGCGTCGAGAGGATCAAGGCCCTCTCCACGGACTACAAGAAGGTTGCCAGAAACCGAAACCGTGGGGGAGAGAAGCAACTGGAGCAGGAAAAGGGATTCCTAGCCAACCTGAATACACTGTTCAAAACAGCTCATGCCAACGTCATGAAACTCATCAAAGTCCCGGAAGATCGAGACTTTCTGAATGACCAGCGAACCGTGCGGAAGATGTACATCGCAGGAGAGGACCTGGAGTTTGCTCGCAGGGCAGCGGAGCGGGAGAAACGCCGAGCAGCTGAAGAGAAGAGGAATAAGAAAAGCCGCGAAGAGATGGACTCACTGCAAGCAAAAGGAATGGTGAAAAGTGGGTCGTCTTCTTCTTCGGAGTCCATGGCCGAAGCATCCAATGATGATGTCCAATATTCCTCTCCTGGTCCTTCGGCTCCTCGATCCGCTCCAAAGGACGGCCAAGTGTCGGCAAGGAGGATCATCCAATATCCCAATTTTGCTGCAGCCCTGGATCGAACTGGAACCTCAGTACGCCAAGCGATGCACATTGTGGCTCCAGCACTCGCTGCCGCGGGAGTTGAGTTATCCTCAGTCACCTTGTCCAAATCAAGTCTTCACCGTTCATGGCAGAAGTCCAGGAAGAACTTGGCAGCCGGAATCAAGACCGAGTTCAATCCTGATACGCCGCTTGTCATCCACTTTGATGGCAAACTCCTCCCTGATTCGGATGGAGGGAAATTGGATCGCATACTAGTGCTGGTCAGCGGGAAGAATTTTGAGAAGTTGTTGGCGATCCCAAAAATCCCTGACAGCACAGGACAGCGGATGGCTGGAGCTGTTCTGAAGGTGCTGGATGATTGGCCGCAAGTTCAACCATGGATTGCCGGTCTCTGCTTCGACACAACAGCGGCGAATACCGGTATTCACAGCGGCGCTTGTACGATTATCCAGGACCAAATGGACCGCCGCGTTCTTTTCCTGGCTTGCAGACACCACATGATGGAATTGGTAATCACCTCAGTCTTTGACCTGTTCTTCAGGTCTTCTGGCCCCGAAATTGCGCTGTTCGCTCGCTTCAAATCCCAATGGGAGTTCATCGACCAGAAGCAGGCTTCTCCGTTCAACGGCGATGGCCCAAGCGACATCCTTTCGGAATGGGTGGCGTTGAAAAAAGAGCCAATTGTCCACTTCATTGAAGACCAGCTTGAAGTTGGCCACCCAAGAGACGATTACCGGGAGTTCCTGATCCTCGCTCTGGTCTTCCTCGATGGTCATGGCAAACGAGATCTCCGGTACAATCGTCCTGGAGCATACCACCGGGCCAGGTGGATGGCCAAAGGCATTTACTGTCTTAAGATGTTCATCTTCCGAAGCCAATTCCACCTGACCGCTCACGAGGTCCGGTCTCTACGCAGGATAAACGTCTTTGCCGTCACCATCTACCTCCAGAGGTGGTTCGAGGCTCCATTGACGGCGGACGCGCCCGTCAATGACCTGGAGCTGTTGGAGGACCTAGGGCGGTACAAGGCGGTGGATCATGATGTAGGTACTGCCGCATTGACAAAATTCCGGGGCCACCTCTGGTACCTAAGCGAAGATTTAGCCGGACTCCCTATGTTCTCCTCCAAAACCACTGATGCAGAGAAGACGGCCATGCACCAAAACCTATACAAGAAGACCGAAAACCCAAAAGATCTGCGTCGGCTGGAGGGAAAGTGTCTTGACTGTGAGACGGTCGGATTTGAGCACCTTGGTCACGAAAAGGACTCAAAACCTTTTTCATTGCCTGAAGCTGCCGGTTCCAAAAACCCCCAAAGATCTCGAAGGATGTGCACCATCGTTGAAGTCTGCGAACGACGCGGCAGAATGGGCGGTGAAACTGGCGGAAGATTTCAACGAGGGCCTGACAAAAAATGAGGAGGAACGGCAGCTCGTGTACCAAGTCGTCGAATACCACCACCAGCAGTTCCCCTCAGCAGACAAAAAGATCCTCTGTCCCCCAAAATGAAATGTGCCATTACGAAGAATTTCCATTTCCTTTAATTTAGTCATTAGAAAGAATTTACATTTCATTCTTCCATTCTAGAATGATTAATGCTGAGCATTTTTTGTTCATATAGGGTCGAATAAACAAGTTCAATGAGGGGACCCTTCCCCTCCTAATAGGGCAATGAAATTTAGCCCGTTTCTTCCTTTCTTCAAGTGTAATTAATTAAAGGGGTGTGCGATTTGACTCTTGCAAATTTTTATTTTCACATGTGAGGCTGGGACACCCTAATGTATATGTATTATATTGTCCAATTATAAAAATGTAAATGGATAAAACTTAATTTAGTATATACTTCAATGACTGTATTAAATTTAATTTAAAATGTCACATTTCAATTTAACTATGTCTGAAAAGTAGTCTTGCCTCTCTAAATCATCTTCCAAACAACTTTTTTTGGACAGACCAGCTTCAGAATAGTCAATAGGAGCCCCATAAGCATCTTCAAAACTTCGTTTAGCCTTTTCCATTGTCGATCTGAATTTCGTAGAAGCCTTTATCTGTTTTTGTCCCGGCTTCAATCCAGCTGTAAAACAAATTCATAAATTTAGGTTGCGTGAAATAATCAAATATCAAATATTTTGTATATATGTATTAAAGTGCTGATGCTAATATTTAAAAACAGAAAACTACGAATTTGGCATTAAGAAACAAATGTCCTGAATGGAGTCTCTATTGTTTTATTACCTGTTTTAATAGGGCTTTCATCAAATAACTTTTTAGGTAAAATATTGTTGCTGAGCAAATCTTTATTGAATTGCCTGTCTTGAACGACAAATTCTTCCAATGGTGGTGGATTCGTGGAATCGCTACTGCTTCGCTCCATACATTCGTTAAGTATGTCTGGCTCAGGTATTGGTGCAGGTTCCGGCTCTCTGGATGAACGTTGAACATGTTCTAATACAATTGGCTTCTTTTTAAATGACATAGCAATTGCTGCATAGTAATTGATTTTCTTCCAAAATTCCATAGCTTGCAGCTGCCATGGCAGAGTTTACTTTTTTGATGTTACAGAAAATTCTTCTTGAGTGTTTTTTCATAGGATCGCAATAAAATTGTGTGTTTTGAGGCATTTTAAGGGTTAGGTAAATTTACGTACAATAGAAAATTAGGTATATACTGAAAATCTGGAAAGAAAGCAAAAAATTGTTAAAATTTTGAGGATTTTTTTTTTAGTCATTTTTTTCTAAAATGATACATATTTACAAACTACAGTTAATTTTACATATTTTATCATTTAAGACTTACTACACTACCACAATTAGGAGCTGAGATATTTACATTTGAAAATTATTGGTTTTCTCATTTGACCAAAATTTGGTCAAGCCATAAAATTTGACCAACTTGACCAATTTTCAAAAAAATTCAGAAATTTGTAATCTGGACCTAAACCAACCCTCACACCAAGTTTCATGAATTTTGAAGAGGTTACCGTGTACTTCATTTGTCTATTTCTCGTAGAACTACCCCTGAATCAATTACAATTACACAAATACAACTATCTATTCTATATATCTAAATATATATCTATATTTAAGTATAACTAAATAAACTATCAAAGGTTTATTTTCATTGGATGATGCATGACTGCCAGATCTCGGGGTATAATTTTCAACAATTGACATTAATTGATCAATTACATCAGTTATAGCTCAAAAATCAATTACAATTACCTTTATTTTTATTTTATTTTGAATCAATTACAATTAATGGAAATTAGGATCAATTAATTAAAAATACAATTATAATTATTCATTGTATCCAACCCTGTTAAAAGCTATTTTTGCTTAGATGGTACAAATAAAATTTGGGACCTACTGATCTTGTTTCAGAGGTCTACAAGAAAAAATGTGCAGTTTGATTTACAGATTGGAATAAATACAGATGCCAAAAAAAATCCTTGCTCCAAGGTTTAAATAAGCTTATTTTCACATGGGTACATAACTGTTGTACACAATGAATAAATACACAAAGTTAAGTAATTCTATTAAAACTTGTCTAACTTAAAACTGAACTTATTCTATAGGGTAGTACCTATAGCCTAGTATAAGGTACTTATATACATACATAGCTTTACCTTTAAACAGGATAGCAGGTTCGAAGTTCTTCACACTTTTGAATGTCCATATAAATTATGTAATTTAAATTACCTATATTATATAATTCTGAAATATACAAAACAAATAAATTTTATAATAGGGCCAGATACTTATTCGACCAAATAATGGTTAGGTTAGGTTAGATAATTACCAATTTTTTTTTAAATTAGCAGACATTATATACTTTACTTTTACTTACTTTTGTTGAGTTTGAACGACGGTTCAGGATCGACCTGCGGTCGACCCCTCTGCAGCATCCTGCCTCATTTGTGGGACTTGGTGAAGGAGGGAATTGCTCTCTGATCGCCTCCTGCCCTCGTAGCCAGCCACGCATGGCTGGTCAGGGACTTTGCACAAGAATCTGTCCAGCTGGTTCTTGAAGTTATTCAGGTTGGTGTACTGGAGATTCCTCACTTCTTTTGGAAGGACATTGAAAAGCTTTGGGCCCCGTATTCTGAGGGTATTTTCCATCCTCGTTTTCATGGCTCCTTGTCCCACCGCAGCTGGGACTGTACAAAATCTGCCTCTTCTCTCATTCCAGTTTGTTTCTATTTCATTTCTTAGGTTAGGGACAGAGCCCTCAAGTATGTTCCATATGTATATTATTGTGTACCGCTCTCGCCTTCTTTCAAGAGAGTAGAGTTCCAGGGATTGTAGTCGAGACCAGTAGTCTTCACCTTCCGTTTCCTCTATCTTAGACGTAAAAGTCCTTTGTATAGCTTCAATGCTCGCAATGTCTCTTTTTCTGTGTGGGCTTGTGAGTACTGAGCAATACTCAATTATTGGTAGGACTACTCTCTTCCATAATTTGAGCATGATGTTTGCTTTTCTGCTGCGGAAGCTCCTCCAGATGATTCCCATTATTTTTCTAGCCGTTGTGATTTTGATTTTATAGTGCTCTCTGAATTCTGCATCCGACGACATTATTACTCCAAGATCCCTGACTTGTGGATTTGGTGTTATCTGTTTGGCTTGCGGAGTTTTGTACCCTTTTTCCTGTAGCTCTTTGTTATTACCATATCTTAGAAGTTGGAATTTTTCTTTGTTGAACTTCATATTGTTGTCTTCTGCCCACTGGAATAATGTTTCAATGTCGTTTTGTAGTTTTCTTACGTCATCTTCGTTCAATATTTCCTTACATATCTTCGTGTCATCTGCGAAGCATGATACAATACTGTCCTTAATATCTGCATCAATATCTGCAACCATTATTATGAACAGTAAGGGAGCTAATACTGTCCCTTGTGGGACAGAGCTCACGACTTCCGAGACTTCCGATTTAACTCCGTTTACCACCACTCTTTGCGTCAAGAAATTAAATATCCACCTTCCCAGTAATTCCTGTATCCTTAAGTTTGTGCGCTATGATTCCATGGTCACATTTATCGAAGGCTTTAGCAAAATCAGTATATATTACATCAATGTTCCTAATATTTTCTCCTGGTGGTCTAGTAGCTGTGACAGGCATGATCTACCCGCCCTGAAGCCATGTTGATTTGGGTTGTACAAGTCTTTTTCTTGTAGGTAGTAGGTAATTTTGGCTCTAATTATGCATTCAAAACACTTTATAAGGTGTGAGGTGAGAGCCACTGGCCGATAATTTTTGGGCATTGCTCTGTTACCACCTTTAAAGAGGGGGGCAATATTCACGTTCTTTAAGGGGAGTGGAATTTGTCCTGTGTCGAGTGATTTCCTCCATAGTAAGTATAGCAGTTTTTTTTTTCAGGTTTTTGTCAGGTGGTGAAAGTTACAGCCTTACAGGACAGACTGAAAAACTTGGCAGCCACTCCACGCTAAAACATATTTTTTCCTGTGAAAGTCCTTTTTCTCCTGTGAGAGCCCATTTAAATCTATTGTGAACTTACATTCTCCCACAAATTTCCGAACTTAGTTTTTTGCTTCCCGCAAAATGTAAATTTTGCCAAGTCTTCCAGTCCAGTGCAGGGAAAAGACGAGCTAATTCGTGCACATCTCTTAGCCCAGCAATTCAGTATCATTTATGTTTTTTAATACATATATATATTGTTTTTGTGTCTACCATGAGAAACGGAAATTTTACCAATATTCCAACTCTGGCAGTCATAACGAATTACTTTTTTCAGTTTCATTTGTTGTATATATGTTTAATGTACATTACTAAATTTGATTATTGACAGCACAGATATTAATAATGATTTACATATAGATATTATAAAAGATGGATATTCGGAAATTTATGAAAAAGCAACCAGCAATTGATCTGGATGAAACACCAGGACCATCAAGAAAGGCAATTAACAGCGAGTCTGAGCAGGAGACTGAAAGAGAAGAGATCGAACCAGCAATATCCAGGCCAGGAACAAACAAATTATGGAAATCATATCTTACATTCAACCCAAAATGGAAACACACACGATTGGATTCAGTATGACAAGACCAAAGAAGGAATGTTCTGTTCAGTTTGTGAAGTCTGGGCTATGCCACCATCAAGTACACGCAGGGTTTGGACCTCAAAGCCATGCACTAACTGGGCCAAAGGACCAAAAAAACTGAAATGATCATATTAAATCTGAATGGCATTTGGTTGCTCTTGAAAGACAATCACTAGCAGAACTTCAAAAAAAGGAAGGTTCCATTGTTACACAAATGCAAACAGCAGCCAAAAAGCAGAGAGTGTTTGAGAACCAGAAACAAGCAAGCTGTGCTGACACTTATAAAATGTGTCTTTTGGATGACAAAGCACAGAATTCCTCATTTCACCAATTTTGACAGTTTAATAGACTTGGTGATTGAGGGTGGCAATGGGAAAGACTTGCAAGCTTTAATGTATGAAAAGCCATATGCGTGCTACACCTCATCAATGGTAGTTGGAGAATTTGTACAGGCTATTGGTACATGGCTCGAATTAGAACTGATGGACATTTTAAAAGCCAGCCCAGTATTTGCTATCATGGCTGATGAATGTGAGGACATATCCACTACTGAAGAAATAAGCATATGTGGATGTTGGATAGAAAATGGCAAACCTATTGAGAAGTTTCTCACAATCATCCCAGCTAATGATGGTGTTCACGCTACTGCAATCACAAAACTCATACTGGAGTATATGGAGGGAAAACAAGGAGGTGGTGGTAAACTCAGAGCCTTGGGCTTTGATGGAGCTCAGGTAATGTCTGGACATAAACACAGTGTTCAGATCCATCTTCGAGTAGCTGTGTGTGCCTTTGCAGTTTACGTGCACTGTCATGCCCATCTGTTGAACTTAGCAAGTGTGCAGGCTGCAGAGAGTGTAAACATCATGAAAAAATTCTACAGACACTTAATGCAACTGTGGATATTGTTTGACAATTCATGCAAGAAAACTGCTGAGCTGAACGCAATGCAGAAAGCCTGTGACCAGCCTGAGTTAAAAATGGTAAAACTAGTGAAACTAGATGGTTGGCATGTGAGAAAGCCATAACTACAGTGAGAAGATGCTTCGAAGTACAGGCATGCCTCGGTTTACGAATTAATTCATTCCTAGAGAGCATCCGTAAAGCGAAACTTCATAAAGCAGAGCATTATTTCTCATAAACTTAATGTTATAATCAAGGGTTACGTTTTCAGAACAAAATTTTACATACAAAATTATATAAAAATTGCAAGAAAAGGTAATAAAACAATAGTTTATGCAGCAAACAATGGTTTGTTCATAGAATGCATCATTTTAAATAAAAAATAATCCTTTAAAATAAAAAAGAAAGCAAAGAAATATTAAAGTGCAGTACAGGGGCCTCTTCCTCCAAGTGTTACCTGATCTTGCATGGCAATAAGATCTTCGTTTGATAGTTCTTCACCATGTGATTCAAGCAATTCTTCTAAATCATCTTCGGAAAAAATCGAGATTCAATTTATTAGCGATCGTTACAATTTCTGTTTTCTCATTTTGTATGTCTGCCATTGGTTCAAAGCCATCAAAATCATCAACGAAGCAGACATATAAACTGATGCATTCCCAGACACCAAGGTGTGTGAACGAGCCAGAGCGAACAAACGCACGCATGATGCTTCTGAAGCGATTACCACATTACGCATTGTATATGCTTGCGCGAGATAATTATTTTTACCTTTTAAATTTGTTTATTTAATTTTTTATTTAGTGTAAAATAAAATTCGTAAACCCGGGGATTCGTAAAATGAGGCATTGTAAAGCGAGGTATGCCTGTACTCGTCAGTACATTTGAAAATATGTACGAATTATAACATGATACCACTGCCCTCAGTATGACCAAGGTCATGAAGACATACCAGCTTGTGGCTAGCCTGATGTGTGCATGTGATGTCCATGCCAAACTTACCATGCCTAGTACAGCTCTACAGTCCAAAGACCTCAATATTGGATGTGTATCATCTTTAGTTAATGCAACAATTGAATCCTTGGAGGCAATGAGGGATGACCCTGATCATGCAACAGTCTACTTCTGCACTACTGATAATTTTATTAAGTGAGATTTTTCTTACCAAATTACCCATTTCTTCTTATATATCATTACATACTTATTTGAACATGAAATATATTACTTTCACTTAACTCTTGCTCAAAGTAACGACAATTTGACTGCAACTGTTCTAATTAGTGCTTGCATAATACCGAAAATTTTCAATACCAGTATTTGGAGGCAATTATGCTAATCCCGGTATTGATACCGGTATTATGAAAAAAATAATTTATTTTGATTTATTATGGTGCCACCCTACCACAAGTCTGAGGGACTTGCAGTACTCACCATATTTACTATAAATTAATGACCCAGCTCCAAATAGATGGCATTCTATTCGAAAAAGTTTATACAGTAAATTACTAAATTGTAATAAAAATATTATTTGAATTTTTTTTTAGCATATTATTATACAACTACTGGGGTAGATAGAAATTATTAGTATCTAAATATTTATTTCTTAGTTTGATTTTGAAAGTATGCTTTGAGGAAACAAAGAGCATCTAGGGATTGTTCAGATAGACTTGATCTCAGTTTTGTCAGAAATAGGCCTGCAGCAGAAAAGGCTCTTTCTGATTCTGCACTTGTAGGTTTAATTGAAAGCAGTGCCTTGTACAGCTTCTCTAAATTCTCACTTCTCTGTAAAGTAACTTCCAAGCTTTTAAATTCATTAGTAACATAAAAATCAATGGAATTTTTTTTAGATGGCACTTTTCCTAGTTTGTCCATTTCTTGCATGTATTCACTCAGTAATGAATCTGCTTCCACTTCAGTCTTATTTGCAGCTACATTTTCAGGGTTACATGGAAATTCCTGTTCTTCCATTTCTATCTCCAAATCAACCACATTCTTAGGGAAAAGTCTTTTATGGAGCCTTTCTGCAGTTCTTTTGAGAACTAATTTTGATGGAACAGAAAAACTTTCCTCTTCTTGAACTTTTAAAACTTCGGGATTATGAAGATATTTGATTAAACCTACAATGTCTTGCTGTCTTCTTGAAATGTAGCAATTTCTAAGACAATCTTTTAACTCTTTTGCTATTGGATTATTTTTCTCTCCTAGTTTCTTTGAAATAAATTTCATTGATGATTCAGCTGTCAGGAGTGATGCATCTTTTGAGCATAACCCTTTAAGAATTATTTCAATAGGACGTAAGGTGTCAAAGGTTTTCAATAATTTCCCACTCTGTTGAAGAAATGGCTACAGTTGAATGAATCACTCTTAAAGCTAGTGCAATAAAGTGTTTTCTTTGATAGAAAGGAATAGAAAACGAAAAAAAGAGATTAACTGCAAAATACCCCGAAACTTTTTTTTCTCTGAATCCTCCAAAAACAGTTTATTCACCCATCAGAGGACTAAATTGCCTAAATTTTACAATAGCAATTTTTGTCAATACCGAAAACCTATAATATCGGTATCGGTATTATTTGTACTTCTTCAATACCGGTATTTCAATACTGGTTTTAACCCCTAGTTCTAATAGATAATACAATAAACATTGAATCAAAATTTAAATCTGGCTTAATGATTTTCATTTAAGTACATGAAGAAAATTTAGTCAAAAATACCCCTTTCCTCCCAATCGTCAAAATAAAACAAAACAGATATTGTGTTTACAGTTTTAGTCAACTGAAAATGAATAACAACATTATTTCTTTGTTTTTCTCTCTGATAGAAATGAATTAGTAGACTGGAGGTTGAACATCACAGATCAAGAAAAAGAAACATTCATCACATCTATTTACAAGCCATATCTGAACGTCCTTATCAAAAATTTGCATACCAGGTAAGTTTTACAATCAAAATAGTTTTAAATTGGGTAGTAGCGGGAATCAGCTGAAATAACACTATTTACTATAAATTTTCAAATGAATCTCTGATTTTTGTCTATGACAATATGCTAGTAAATTTGATAAACTTGTTCAAGTTTTCTTTAAAACAACATATAGGTAATAATAATCTGCACATTACTATTTATTCAGGTTTGACGAAGCTGGAGATGTATTAACAGGACTCCATATCTTTGACCCACAAAATCTTCAAAGTTGCAATGACACGAAGCAGTACAGCACTAATGGTCTTGAGAAGCTGATCAGATACTACGGCAATGAGATGACATTGAGATATGATGACCACATAGTGCATGAACCTGCACTTATTGATGCTGATGGTACAAGAACAGAGTGGCAGGTTTTCAGGAACTACATGGCAGCATCATCATGTAACACACTACAGGTAAATTAGCTTAAATTTTGTCATGAGTATGTATGGCACACTTTATTATTAAATTCAATCAGTTTATATGATGAAAGTATTTGAACATTAAAATACAAAGTTTCCTGGTTGTTACAAGTTATGACCTGCACTTAATAGATCAGTAAAAGTAATTTGAAACTAATCCAGCTCAACAAAAATATGATGTAGCCAGTGTTGGGCACTAAAGCGTTAATCCGATAACAGTTAATTAACGAAGTTAACTTTTTTTAACGGACTAGTAACGGAAGTTAATTTCCATTTATCGTTATTGGACCGGTTAACTTCCAATAACTTGATATTTAGTCTGTTAAAGTCTGTTAACACGTTAACTGCGAGGAGTCATTCACGGAAGATCACCACTACCGCGGTCAGGTAGCTAACTGGTTAGAAGAATGGCTTCGTGCTAGGAGGCAGAGGGTCGTAGTTAATGGTAGTGAATCGGGGTGGTTAGAGGTAGGTAGTGGTGTCCCACAGGGTTCAGTGTTAGGCCCATTGTTATTCGTAATTTACATTAACGACATAGATGTAGGATTGATTAGTAACGTGTCAAAATTCGCGGACGATACTAAAATAGGCGGTAAGGTTGTTAACAAGGACGATAGAAATAGGATCCAAGACGATGTAGATAGGATTATGGAGTGGATGGATAAGTGGCAGATGCAATTTAACGTAGATAAATGTAAAGTTTTGCATATAGGTTCTCGCAACAATAATTACGTGTACACGATGGATGATAGGGATTTAGCGAGCGTTGACGAGGAAGTAGATTTAGGCGTACGCGTAACTAAAGATTTAAAGGTTAGGAACCAGTGCCTGGAGTCTTGCGCAAAAGCTAATAGGATGTTAGGCTTCATAGCGCGTAATTTCGAATTTAAATCGAAGGATATTATATTGCCCCTTTACAAGTCCCTAGTCAGGCCTCATTTGGAATATGCCGTTCAGTTTTGGTGCCCGTACTTGCGTGAGGATATTGATAGGTTAGAAAGGGTTCAGCGTCGTGCCACGAAACTTATTCCGGCATTGCGCAATAAGCCTTATGAAGATAGGATTAAAGTGTTAGACTTGTATTCACTCGAAACTAGGAGATTAAGGGGGGAGCTTATTGAAGTTTTCAAAATCGTTAATAACATCAATAACGTAAATTTTGACAAATTGTTCACTTTCGATAATAGTAATACTCGCAATAACGGATTCAAGTTGCGTGGCAGACGTTTCATTACTAATATCGCTAAAAACTTCTTTACGTTTAAAGTAATTGATAAATGGAATAATCTTCCCGCGTCAGTCGTTCATTCTACCAGCGTTAATGTGTTTAAGAACCGTCTTGACAGACATTTTAAAAATATTAACGTTGTTTAAAATTAAAAAAGAAAGTTAACAACAGGAGCTCTGGTGGTGGTGCTCGAGGATGAGTCTGTTGACGATGAATGCCAGCTTGTGACATGCCAGCGTGATGCCAGCAATAAAAAAAAAAAAAAAAAAAAAAAAAAAAAAAAAATTAGACTAACACGAATGTAGATGTAGCTCATAGCGTAAACTAACCCACTTTTTGTTTAACTTTACCTACTTTTTTTTTTTTCTTATCCTCCTTACTTTGCATGTCTCTAACTCTTTTCTTGCATGTTTGTAGTTTGCATGGTATGACAGTGAGTTAAGACTGTTTGCATGGTTTGTAAGCGTTCTTATTTTACTTCTTTTCATCTTTCACCCCTCTCCTATATTCTCCGACTATTTTTCTGACTTGTCGGCAGTGGCCGGCGGATGATGATGGTGAGACTTTTTCCCTCTTTTTCTGAATGAATGTTAACCCACGAATGATAGGTGTTGCTCCTTACTTAACCCCTTATTCTCCTCTCTTCTCTTAACCCCCTACTCTCTCCTTTCTCTCGGGCTAGCCTTAGAGTGGATCTTAGGGTCTTTGTTAGCCTTAGCTTCTGTAGATCTGTAGAACTTCAGCCTGCCAATTCCATCCTCTGCCGCAGTGGAATGGCTCCTCTCTCTCAGCAAGGACATCCTGAGGCCCAAGAGGCAGTTGGGCCTAGCTTTGAGAAGTTGGTCTTTCTGAAGGGCAACCAGCACATTGTGTCATAGTCTTTAATAAATGTGCCTAAAATTTAATTTTACCTTTCAGTTCCCGCCATAATAATTCTCTGGTAAATTAAAATTGTTTCAAACATGTAATCAGTACATTTTTTATTAAAAATAAAAAAAAAGTTATTAAGCAAAAAAGTTGCAAAACTTGATAAAAATACAGTTAAATACGTATTTATTATTGGATTATGCATAAATAAACATTTTCTATGGGTTTTAAAGCTTTTTTCCTTGATTTTTTTAAATGTTAGTAAAGAAATAGTTATCATTAATGGATTATCGTTAACTTCCGTTAACTTTGTAGTAAAATTATCAGATCATCATTATCAGAGTTAAAAATTGGAGTTAACGGATTATCGTTATCAAAGTTAACTTTTTGGTTAACAGTGCCCACTACTGGATGTAGCCATACAATTTTGAAATATATATGAAGTTTATTTATTACAATTATTGTGTGTGTGTGTGTGTGTGTGTGTGTGTGTGTGTGTGTGTGTGTGTGTGTGTGTGTGTAAACAGTATGGAATTTCATTCGTTTATGATGTAAAAACTTTTCAACTTTCTGGCTACCATTGCTTCTTGTACCACACTGGAAATGTATAGATTTTTTCATAATGAGTGAAACTTATCAGCTTTTGTTGAAATTTGTCTGCAGGAACTAGCCAAGGAAGTGCTGTCATCGCACATACAACAACAGATGTTTCCAAACATTACAAAATTGCTACAGGCTGCAGTGGTCATCCCTGTAACAAACTGCAACTGTTGAATGGAGTTTTTCAGATATGAAGTAGAGTTGCATCGATACCGATACTTTTTAATTAATTAATAGTTTTATTATATAAAGTTCTAAACCAATGAATGCATATAATGGTAGTGTATTATCAATAACTTTACACAAGAGATTCAAGCAACTGAATGGTTTATGATTATGCATGCAGCGTGGTGCCATCTATGAACAACTTTACAAAACTCATTTTTACTGAAAACTATTACTGTAATTTGAAATTGTATATTTGTATGATACTGTATTACTGTATTGAATAATTGTAATCTTGTATAGGGGCCTATAGTTACATTTTATGATTTTTTTGTTTTGTTAGTAAATGTAAACATTGCTAATTTTGATAAAATATATATTAAACAACTAAATAAGATATTACTGTATAATAATAAAAAAATTTAATTTTATATAAAATAAGATAATTTCTTCAAAAAAACAGTAATTCAAAGTATCGGTATCAGTTTTCAGAACAGTATCGGCTGATACCGATACTTTGTGAAAAGTGGCTGCTACCAATACCGATACACCTGTGCAACTCTAATATGAAGCTCATCCAAACCAGGCTTAGGTCAACACTAACAGAGAAGAATTTAGCTCATTTCATGCGCATAGCAATAGAAGGTCCAGAAAAACTAACTGAGGAACAAGTTGATCAAATTTTCACTGTGTGGTGTGGAATGCATGACAGAAGACTTTTGCTATAGATGTTGTACACTGTGTTTTGAAGCAATATACATACAGACAAACAATAAACATGATGCATTTTTATTATATTTCATATTGAATATTGGAAAAAGCTCATTTAAATGACTACATAATAATTACAGAATTAGGCAAACAGCTAATGTTTATTAAAAAATGCATGTAACATTCTTGGTCACCATTAATATAGAGTTTTTAACCTTTTTCATTTTTAACTCATTTTACCAGTAGTGTTTGAAAACCTGTATTTGGCTAAAATTTCAGGGGGTGAAGGCTAATGTTCAGGTGGTGAAGCTTCACCACCTGGCCCTATAGAAAAAAAAACCTGTATATCTCAGTAAGAAATGGTATTTTTCTCAACACTCAAGCTCAAACAGTTCCAAAGATACGGTGCTCCAAAATTTGGTGGAAAAAGGTAGGGTACTTGGTCAAAATGGAGGTGGGTATGGTTCACTGAAATGGCTGTAGCGTCTATACTAACTTAAATCAACACTAAAAATCTTGTTTTAGGTTAAGGTAGGACATGTGTTCCCAAAATTGGGTGAAAGGAGAAAAAAATCAGTTCTGACATCAAATGACCTACACAAGGTCAAAGGTCAAAACTAAGATCAACTTTTTTTTTTTGACCACTCAGGTAAAATACAAATAGAAACAAAGTTATAGATCTGCTTAAAAGCTTTAAAATAGTGTTTAAATGGTATCTGTAAGTGCAATAGGAGCCTAGATATTTCATGTTGAAATATGGTATGACCTTAGAAATTGACCTTATTTTTTTTTACAAAATTCGAAGGGACATATCTCCAGAACCATATGACCTAGAGTGTTAAAACAAGCATCATTCTGTTTTTCCTCACAGAGCTCTATAAGTGTGCCAATTTTAAAAAAAATCAGTGATTGTCACGTTTTTTTCACCATTGAACTGACATGGAATGACCCATTTATAATACACTACAAAACCAAGAACTACAGTAAGGTTCTCTATCTTCAGCTTAATTGGGACTGACTGACTTACTGGAGTGGTATATGCTGAATACAAGGGACATCTGGCCCACTTCCCCTAAATAGAAAAATCAAGGTCTTGTAAAATTTTAGGACATAATATTTAGTCCGGTTCACTATGTCAATAAAAACACTCATTCAAAATTTATGGAGATTAGCAAACCAGTGCATTTTTGGAAAGCTTATGGCATCAGGAATCTGAAAATCAATGTTTACATTTGCGCAGATGCCTGCATAGCCGCCATTTTGGATTTTCAAAATGGCTGCCATAAAATAAGAATGTCCAAATATCTCGGCTTGTAATTGACATAGAAACTTCAATCTAAATCTAATCCTATGTTTCCAGGCCCAAGGAATCCAAAGCTTATGTCAAATTAGTGATTATGAACACCAAAAACCAAGAAAGGAAGTTTGTGAAATTATGTTTGTATTTTCATGAAAAAATGCACACTCAAATTGTTGGTAGCGACAACAGCATACATATAGACGTATTTCCTATCTCAGTTTGACACATCATTACACATCATCACTCTCAGTGTCATATTCAACATTAGTCTGCATCGTTTTCACATTCTGTGCCGCACAAGCATAGTTCTGTGCAAGGCAAGTTATTCCTTCTGCATGAACATCTCTGTGTAGAACAGTTGGTTTTGCAGTGGCATCTGACCAACTCGATGATGGCATGTGGGGCAGGAGGAACCTTTGTGGTGACTGGCAGTATTTGGCCACTTTTGTCCTGATAGTAACCAAATTTCAGGGGGTCAAAAGGCTGTTGCTGCATAAGATTGGCTTGGCACCATACCCTGCTTTGTAACCACACACGCTGGATGTGTTCCTCAAGTGCACTTAGTGTAGGAGGTAAGTTGTTGCTTTCAGCTAGGTGTTTACAAAACAGATACCATCTAAGATCAGGGATACTTGCAATGTGAATACCCTTGGGACAGTAGCTTGAGCACACAAATTTGGCCAATGTGTCTTTCACCTCCTGTGTTAGGTCACCTTTCTCCGGTAGTTTCATCAGTGCTCTGACTAAGTGCATGTCAGCTTTCATATACTGCTGAAACCACTTTGTTTTGCCTATTCCTGAGAATTTTCCAACATTGTCTGCTTCAGTGAATGCGTGGAATACAGGTAAAGCTTGTGTCTTTTCTTTGCCCAAAGCTCTCCAGATTGGCTCTATTTCGACTGTACTTGATACCATCAAAATAGACATCTTTTTGCAGAGCTTGTCATAGTGTGCCACAGCCAGAACCAAGATGTCAGTATCAGGAGTGAAGAATACTAGCTGTGCATCAGGACACCGCTGTGATGCCTCCGCTGCCAGGCAGATCATCAATGTGTCAGCCTCCTTGTGATTGTTGTCTTCAAAGTGCATGTTTCTGTTGCTTCTGGTGTGACCTGATACTGATGTGATGACTAACTGAGGTGAGTTTTTGTTGTAATCAAGGGTTGCTTTGGCAAGATAGTCTGTCAAATCTGCTTTAATTTTTTCATGCGATAGAAACTGTGCCAGTAGGATGTGTTTGATGTTCGTATCATCTGCAACCTAATACTGTATAAGAGCTTTTCCTTGTCATCGTCTCTCTCTCTCGTTTCCTCCTTTAGTGAGTCAGGTTTGTATGTATTGAAGACCAGGATGACCTCACTGAACCCTGCTGTCAAGCTCACAAGCCTGTCATTGAAATACTGGGCTAGATCTTGACTGTGCTGACTGTCCCTGATTTCTTTGTCATCTTCTGGACGAGCACCATTCCATCAACAATGGCGATCTTTTGATTTGATGACGACGATGATGATGATGATACAGGACCTCTGTCATCATCCTGCTCTTTGGCCGCTAGAGCTTCTGTCTGTTCCTGGGTTTCATCTATTTTTGCCAGCTTCTCAAGGTTGTGTATCAGCTTGGACTTGTCAGTGCATGGCAGCATTGAGCCATCTGGTGCAAATAGTGCTCTCGAGTCAATGTGAACTCATAGTTGCCAACTACATTCTTCTGATCAATGTCCCTGCTCGACCTGGTGAGAACCATCAGCCGACCATAGAGATCTTTGGTATCTTTTAAGTCAATTGTCTGGTCACGGAACTTGAAAGTTTGTTTCTTGCTGCCAGACATGTACATTGTACATCATCTTGTTCTGCTTTTTGACTGGTGCCCAGAGACTAACATCTCCATTGATACATTCAGTGACAATCTTCATAAAGCTTCTGTCCAATGTCATCAATGTTCAAGATTTGTGGAACATACTCTTGTTGTACATATGTATGTGATGAAATTGTATAGGGGTCATTCTCTGTCAGATCAACCAAAAAAAATTGAAATTAACACCCTCATCTCTCATATTTTGCTGAAATTTGGTTTATAGGGAGTTTGTGAGCCCTGAATCCATTTCTGAAATTATAAGGTCAATCCGACCAATGGTTCAAGAGATATGACCTCGGGCAATTTGAGGTCACTCGCGAGGTTACTAACATTTGGCGAGCCATAACTTGGGTAATAATTGTCATAATTATATAAAAGTATATATATTTAGAATCAGAAAATGACAAGGAATCCAAATATGCAAGTTTTAGAACTCTAGGTTGAAAAATAAAAAAGTTACACTGTAACAAAAATTTGAGGTCACGATTTGACGTCTGGGGTATCAAATGAGAATTTTTTTTTTAAATGTAAAAAATGAAGGCATAGGCATTGGCTATTAGAATCAGCAAAAAAAAGTTTGTTTATGTTAGTATTTTTCATGTAACTAACATATAAGTGAACACCATATTCATAAGTTGTGCGTCAATTCTACCTATTTTTTCACACTTAAGCTCATAATTTGACCTATAGAAATTAAAATTACATTTTTTATAGATATAAAAAACAAAGTCAGAGTTCTTGACTAATAGAAACAATCATAAAAAGTTTGTTTATGTTGGTACTTTTCATGTAACTAACTTATAAGTGAACACCATATTTATAAATTGCTTGTCATTTCAAGGAATTTTTATATCTTAGCTATCAATTTGACCTCAAGCTCCAAGAATTTAATAAAAATTGTATTTCACTGCTAATCTACACTGGCAATAATAGTTATAATAGTGAAAGGGGAAGACTAAGCTCACATGTAGCCTAAACAAACCTGTTGAAACATGTTGCTACTTGTCTAAGTGCAGAATCAACACAGATAGTTGCAAAATTCCTTGTCTACAGGTTAGTACAGTTCCAGCCAGCACTGTGGGTGGCTGGTGGGTATGGTGTTTTAATGAGCCTCAGAGACTATCAAGGCCTAAAATATTAAGTGTGTATAGCTATATATTTTCTAAAAAACATATATTACCTAATTGTAAATCCTATATCTTTACAGATCAAAATACAATGGTTCGGCACTTGAAATACTGCCAGGACCCTATTCAAAAACACAAGAAACGCATAACAATCAATCTTAGAAAAGTGACTGATGTACTTGTTGAAAAATGTGCTGGAAGAGTGAAAAAAGACTCATTGTAGTGTGTGAACTGCTGGACACTGATAATGAAAAACCCCACTATACTTAGTACCACTGAAAACAACGAGTCTGAGCAGGATTCAAATGAATCATCTACTATCAGTGGCTTGAGTAACATCTCTTCAATTCAAGATCTGGACAATGACAGTGATTGCTTGATAAAGGAAAATCCTTCAACTTCAGTTGAACCAGTTCTAGCATTTCTGGACCAAACACCAGTTAAAAAAAGTAAGTAATAAATTAATATAATAACTTATACTTTACTACAAGGTCTGTTTGATCTACTATATAGCCAATTATATAGCATTTAAGGTACTATAATTAATATTTAATTACTAATATTCAGGTGTGTGAAACCTTTTTTTCTGTTCTTTTCAGAAGGGCTGTCATTAAGCCAGAAAAAGCGCAAGGCTCGTGGTAAGCTATCATCTGCTCAGAAACACCTGAAGGAGAGGCTAGAACTCAGTTATAGTGTTCAAATTACCGAGGAGGTAAGTGATACTTCAAAACCTGAAACTAAATCTGAAAAACATCTAGACAAATTAATGAATGAATTGAAACAGTCATTCCTGGAGAGCAAATGTCACCATCACAAACTACAAATATTGACACTCACCATACACAATTGAAAAAACAGCTAGTTTCTTTCAAACTACAACATACATGGTGAAAAGAAGCCATTCACTTAAATCAGAACATGGAATCCTTCCGAAGATTCCACTAATGAGCAAAGGAAAAGTGATATCTGAAGAACACAAAGATATAGTTAGAAGATTCTATGAGTCAGAAGAGGTTAGTCATATGTGTCCTGGCCAAAAGGATCGCGTGAAAGTTATCAGTGCTGAAGGTGCAATGAAGGTGCAAAAACGATTGGTCCTCGGGAATTTAAGAGAGATGTTTGAACTATATAAAAATGATGAAAAGAATCCCAAAATAGGATTTTCCACATTTGCAAAATTACGGCCATCATATTGTGTGCTTGCCAGTAGTGGTGGGACTCATTCTGTCTGTGTCTGCACATACCATCAAAATCCAAAATTGCAGCTGGCTGCATTGGGAGAAAGAGGTCTTTCATACAAGGATCTTATGGATTACAGTGTCTGCAGTACAGAAAGAGAGACTTGCATGATGCAACTTTGCAATGATTGCCCAAGAGAAGAGGGTGTCCTGGATTTTCTTGAGTTACTTGACAGTGTGAAATCAGCTCCAAATGAAATATCTTACAAGCAATGGGTGACTGTTGACCGTTGTACAATGGTTGATAAGGTGGAGCCACTTCATGAATACTTATCATCCCTAAGCATGAAAATATCCCGCATGGTTCGTCATCACTTTGTTGCTCAGCAACAATCACAGTACTTCAAGCAGTTGAAAGAAACACTACCACCTCAGAGCGAGGTAGTTATAGTAGGTGATTTCTCTGAGAATTATTCTTTCATTGTCCAGGATGCTGCCCAAGGGTTTCACTGGGACAATTCACAGTGTACAGTTCACCCTTTTGTCATCTATTATAGATCATCTGCAGACCAGGAACTTAGCCATTTTAGTGTCTGTTTCTTATCTGCATCACTAAAACACAAACACTATAATGGTTTACTCATTCATATTGAAGCTTATGACATATGTTAAATTCAGATGCCCACAATTGAAGAAGGTGCACTATTTCTCAGATGGATGTGCTGGCCAATATAAGAACAGATACAACTTCACAAATCTCTGTTACCATGAAGAGGATTTTGGTCTGTCTTGTGAATGGCACTTCTTTGCTACATCCCATGGCAAAAATGCATGTGATGGGATTGGAGGAACAGTGAAAAGAGCTACTGCTCGTGCCAGTTTGCAGAGAACTACAGAGAGGCAAATTCTTACACCAGAACACATGTTTCAGTTTTGTGAAGAAAACTTGAGCAAGAAGATAAATTTTTTCTTTGTAACTACAGCTGATTTGAAAGATGCAGAAGAATGGTTGGAACATCGATTCAAGGATAGTAGGGCTATTCCTGGAACTCAGAAATATCATAGATTTGTTCCCCTAAACAAGGAAGAACTGATGGTGTATCCCATTTCAAGTGGCATTGGAGAAAAGAAAAGAATAAGGAAAAGTCATTTTACTAATGAACCTGCAATGCTTGGTAACCTAAAATGTGTCAAACCAGGAGAGTATGTTGGCTGCATTTATGACATGCAAGTTTGGTATGGAATTGTGGAGGAATATTGTGAAGAGTTTGATGATTTCACTGTGAACTTTCTACATCCCTCTGGGTCATCAGGATCAAGTGCATATTATTATCCATCAAACAAGGATTCATGTGCAGTGCCAGGACATCATATATTAACTGTAATGAGTTGTCCTACCCTAAGAGGAGGCAGCAGAATTCAATACATTTTTCCACAAAAAGAAATTGATGAGAGCATCGAGCATGCAAAAATTGTATTAGGCTAGCACATGAATCCTCTAAGTAGATCTTCCCCTTTCACTATTATAACTATTATTGCCAGTGTAGATTAGCAGTGAAATACAATTTTACATTTTTTGCCTTTGTTTTTATATCTATAAAAAAATGTAATTTTAATTTCTATAGGTCAAATTATGAGCTTAAGTGTGAAAAAATAGGTAGAATTGACGCACAACTTATGAATATGGTGTTCACTTATATGTTAGTTACATGAAAAATATTAACAAACAAACTTTTTTTTGCTGATTCTAATAGCCAATGCCTATGCCTTCATTTTTTACATTTAAAAAAAAAATTCTCATTTGATACCCCAGAGGTCAAATCGTGACCTCAAATTTTGGTTACAGTGTAACTTTTTTATTTTTCAACCTAGAGTTCTAAAACTTGCATATTTGGATTCCTTGTCGTTTTCTGATTATAAATATATATACTTTTATATAATTGTGACCATTATTACCCAAGTTATGGGTCGCCAAATGTTAGTGACCTCGCAAGTGACCTCAAATTTCCCGAGGTCATATCTCTTGAACCGTTGGTCGGATTGACCTTATAATTTCAGAAATGGATTCAGGGCCCACAAACTCCCTATAAACCAAATTTCAGCAAAATCTGAGAGATGAGGGTGTTAGGCACTGGTTGATCTGACAGAGAATGACCCAATATATATATTATATATATATATATATATATTCCAAATAGAAAAATTAAAAAAAAATATTCATCTCTTTCTTTAACCTTGTGTTAACCTAATGCTGTTTAACTTTCATTATCTGATTCTATTTCCATTGAAGAATCATTATCACTCGATTGATTAGAGCATATAATTTCAATATCACAGGTACTGGTACTTATTGCAGATTTGGATGTTGACGAAGCCAATGTAGCACCATGTTTTACTTCACTTTCTTGGAATTTTGCATTTTGGGATATAAATACTAGCTTTGCTGCTCTGTCTGTGCTTAATCGGTTTCTTTTGGATGTATGGATATTACTGTATGTGCTAAATGATCTCGGAGGTAATGAAAGGGCAAAATAGAGGTGTATGAGTTTGTGTAGGTATATATGAGAGTATGCGTGCGTATGTATCTGGAATTCTGGATGTATGCGTGTGTATGGGGTATATAATAGATATAAATATGTGTATATAAATATTTATGTATATATTGGTATATATGTATATGGGTGTGTGTGTATGTATATATATATGGATGGTCTCGGGGGGAAAATATGTCATCGTGGGTCTAAAGGATAGTTAAGTGGGAGATTCAAAATCCAAGGCATGGATGGGAGAGTCCTGGAAAGGTTGGACAATGGGCAGTCAGCTCTCAGCCAGTGTTCTCGCAAGTTTAACGGATCTCAACATACAAGACTTTCAGTGCAAGAAAGAGGCCAGTTTTTTTCTGTAAATAGGCTGAAAAGGACATTCTATACTGGTACCATATGGCCCATTTTATTATTTATTTATTTATTTTTATAATATATATATTTGCAAAAGTATACCTTATAATTAAATTGGCAATATCTATATTTAAAAAAAAAAAAAAAAAAAAAAAAAGTTTTTTATCATCACTAGGCGCTGTACATTTGTACTTCTAAACAATTTTTAAGTTCCTGGTATGGTTCTCGCTTTTGATAAATTGGATCTAAAAATTCTCTCTCATTTGAGTATTGTTCTTGTGTTACAAAGGTAAAAGACATTCAAGTCAATTTTAAGGAACAGAAATCAAAAGACCTTTTGGGGACAGAATTTGATTTTCATATGGCCTACAAAGACTTTCTTTTGATGGTTCCTCCAACACCATCCGATGGTCCCTTGCCATGGCTGGTAACAAAAAAATGCCAATCAGCCTTAACTCCAAATTCTTCATGGTGGCAGCATAAATTTAAAAAGTTTTTGTATTGACCTGCACATCCATTGGTAAAATAGATAATTGTTTAGTAGCTGAAAATTTGACTTAGGATGATTTATTAAAACTTTTATGAATAGATGCACTGGATGAAGAGTCACTTGGCAATTATTCCAGTGAAATCCTTGAGCACAATCTTGGACTACAAAGGAATAGTTTTCGGAAAAGTCCCCAATCACCAAAAAAAAAATTGCCTTCATCCAGTTCATTTTTTCTTTTTTCTAAATACTTGGCATCATGATTTCATTGCCAAACAACAAGCCTTAGTCAAGTTAGTCAAGAAATAAAGGTATCTAGGAAATCTAAATTTTGAATAACAGTCCAGCTGAGATCAATCTGTTGTTGTCCACTGTTTGTACTGGATTTCATCAATACCTTTTTCTTCGTAACATGTAAGAAGAGTTTCCTTTAGCAAATCAGGTCTAGGGCATTGATCACTCTCTCCTAAATAGCAAGAAGGTTGACTTTTGTCACAAATAATTTTGGCTAAAGCGCAGTGGTAACTACTCAATGGAGTTTCTTCCTCACTGATAATTTCTGCCATTCTAGAACCTGTCATCATTAACTTATTCTGATGAATTGTGTAGATGCACACACTATGCATCCCACTTGCTCACACCAAAAGACATTCTTTGGGACGTAGCATCACAAATTTTGAAAATCCTATAGAGAGAGCTGGAAACTTCAACTTAATTGTTGATATGCTTCTTTTAGATTACATAAAACTAACCTCTTTTGATATTTTTTTCATTCACCATTTTCTTTTATTGTTACGCAGTCTTTCTTGCTGCCATTTGTCTACTTATTTCATCATTTCTAAAAAACTCAGTGTTAATTACTTCAGTGGCAATTCCTTTCCCATCTTCAGATTTGGTGACGACAATACTCCCTTTTCTTTTGCAAGCTGCTGAGCCTGAACAGCCATTCTTTATGAACAGTTAAATTCTTGAATTAGTTTTTTTACACTCAGTGATGGTGCAAAAACAGTTAGAATCATAATTTGGTCATGTTTATCCGAGTTTTGATATTTATCTTTCAATGTTTGGACAACTACTACTGGCTCAGACAGTTTGTCTACATTTGATGGACCTGGTTCTTGAGGAATTTCACCCACCATATCAAGTGTCTTCTTACTGAACTTTGTATTTTGGCCATTTTTGTTGGGAGGTATGCTTCATTTCTTTGAATCTTGCATTTGACAATCAGACTTTCCCCAATCATGGCAATTGTCTTTCATTGCTGACAATTCAGCCTCCTTGTCAACAAAATCATCATCTGATGACACGGTTCCCATAGTAGTATCAGATGAGCTTGATGATAATATTTCTGGTTCTGCTATATTCCGAACTTGTAAAATAGGTAAGGAAAATTTTTTTCTGCATGATGAACATAACTTTTGGCCTGGCTTCAAATGATTTGGAAATTTTTTTTATCAGTGATTGTGAAGCAGGCTGAAGATCAGAAGATTTGAATTTATTGTGGGAATTGAATGGATCACAACAATATTTTGATGACATTTCATCAGCATATAGTCAAAACCTGAACACACAAATTTAACATGATTAAATATACAAATTATATAGGTACTGTGATGAAAATTATTGTTCTTTTAGAGCAGCAAATACCTTAATATTTGCAAAAATCTTAATACATACAGTTTATTTATCAAACCATGAATGCAGCTATATTTATACATATATACATATATTTATATACATACATATATATGAACTATTTGTGAAGTTAACTTAAATAAAATGCTCAAAATTTTCAACATGCACAATTTCAAATGCTTGTGGAAAGCAAACCCATGGAGATCCCACTCCAATTTTTTGCTTGAATATGCTTCATCTAAAAGGTCTTTACTTATGCCAATTTTCACGACGTTGAATTTTGAACTCTGACCTGAGGTCAAGGTCAAAGGTGAAATATAAATGCAACTTTTTTTAATAGAATGTACGCACGCTGTGCATAAAATTAAAGTTATTCTGCTCTTTTCTGAGCATTTTGACACCAAAATCATTAAAATCCATCCATTAGATCCTGAGTTATGACCTTTCAAAATCACGAGGTTACGCTGCTGACCCCAAATTGGGGGGTCATTACTTCCAAACTATTTCACCCAAGTGGCTAAAATTTGGTCACGCTTCATTACTCATCATACCCAACTACCATACCAAAAATCATTAAAACCAATGAGATGACCTGACATAAGGTGTGTACACTTGACATGGAATGCCTCTGAGGCCATAATCATTTGGGACACTTCAATTAGGGAAGCCTTTTTCTCTGAACATTTTTGTCCCATATTACTATGTCTGGCCTCACTGCCATATAGTAAATGGTGAAGTTATTGTTTGCAGTTATGGGTGTGGGCTCATGATCACATACATTTTTGCTGCAGTCTATTAGTACTGTAGAGCATATGGTTCAGTGTAAGTATTTACAAATTTTATTTTCTTGTGGTGTAGTATCCATCTTCCATGAGCACCTTACATCTGGATATGAGGGGCCCAACACTTTCGACCTTTGTGTGGCAGAATCTGCAGTTATTATAGTAAGCTTGGTTACACACATAAGCAAGTTAACCACAGTGAAAATTTTGTGGATCCCCATGACAATAGTATCCATACACAAAACATTGAACACCTGTGGGAGGATGTGAAATTGTGGGTTTTACGTGCTGGGAACAAAACCTCATTACCGGAAATATTTTGCGCAGTACTTGTTCCTAGCAAAACATACCAATGAGTCCATAAAATTGCATCACTTCCTGACTGCAATTGCAGAACTCTATCCTCCGCAATAAGGTAAGGTATACTGATCAGTCCTAATGATGAGTGCAAACTTTTCTAGTTAATTTTGAGGTGTTTTGTACGAAACTGGCATCCATCTCCTGTGCAAATGCGTAGTTTTTGAGATGATCTCTCAAAAACTATGGGTTATTATTTGTTTTTTGACCCAGTCACACCCAGCTATAACAATAATATATTTTATTTTGAATAACCAATCATAACTGAATAAGAAAATATATATATATTATCTTATGCAAATTTTTATAAAATGTAGTTTTTTATTAAAATATATTTCCTATTTTTGGTGTTTTTTCAATATATATATATATCAACTATTTGGTGAATATTTCTTATTTTTGGTGATTCTGGCTACTTCTACGTAATTCAATTTGTCCTGTTTTACAAATAAATAAATTTTTAGCAATTTTTCGTCTGTTCAGTTCAGTTTTTTTGTGACTAGAAGTATGATGTGTCAGTTATGCATATTTGATTTTGAAGACGTGATCTGCCATATTGCCCTCGATGAAGACAAGAGTTTAGACCTTTTTTTCAATCACGGAATAATTAAGACATCCGTGACATGCCCTAAATACAATAGTGCTTGTATTTTAAGAAAAGACCAGAAGGGCTTTAGGTACCGTAAAAAAAATCCTAAAAATAAACGTGTCATTTCAGTTTAAGGGCAGGCAAAATTTAGTGGACTACCCATGCAAGGTTGGCACATGTTATTACATTATCATTTGTATAATTTAGGTCTCGGGGGTACGGGGGCAGAGCCCCCATAAAGATCATGCATCACAAATTGATCGGTCCTAATGTTTTGCAGACAGTTCAGTACGTGACACCAGTTAGGTCAACTGTACACCCTAGATCAGCAGTCTTCAACCTGGGTGATGGCTTTTAGGTGGGTGGCAAGAAAATTTATAAAATTCTTGTAAAATTCAACAAAATTTACAATATTGTATGCAAAAAATGATTGAATGTTTCGTCAGTTGTATCATGATAATGATGAACAATTTGTTAGGTTATAATTACACACAGAGGTCCGATGGCTCTTGAAGGGTGCATGTTTAACTCGTTTTGTTGAACTATATGAGAGCGTAGTGCAGTTTCTAGAAGACCAAAATGAAGTTGATCTTAGCCAAAAGTTAAAAATGATGCTTGTTATTTGGCAGGAATATTTAAGAAATGCAATGATTGTAATGTGCAATTTCAAGGAGCCAATATGACACTCATGAACTGCCAAAAAGTTCTCATTATTCATTGAAAAGCTGGATTTATTCAGTCACAATCTTTCAAAAAGGGAATTTCACCAGTTTCCAGAATTGTTATCTATTAAGGATGACATAACAACAATTGATACACAAAGGTTTATTGATCATCTCAAACTTGAAACGGATTTTGAAACTCGATTCAGTGATGTTTTAACCATGGAAGTATAGGATTAGATGGTAAACCCATTTACTGCAAATGTTACTGAAGCTGATGTAACATGTCAAGAGGAGCCATTAGAACTCGGACATGAGGAGGAAAGCAAGGGAAATTTCAATAATGGTGGTTATATGCAGCTTTGGCAAAATAAAAAGATGTCAAATATATATCCCAATATATGGAAAAAGATTTTTAAATTACCGATCGCTTTTCCTACTTCGTACCTAGTTGAATCAGGTTTTAGTACTGTGAATCACATTCTTACCAAAAACAGGAATGCTTTAAAAATCCTTGAAAGAGGGGACATTCGTTTGTTCCTCACTAAATTTGAGCCAAACATTCGGAATTTAGTTTCCAAGCATCAAGCACAAGGATCTCACTAAGTTAAAGTTAAATGCATAATGTTTTATTATATAATATATATAATGTACCATATATAATTTTTAATATATGTTTGTTAGATTTTTAATTTTGGTGGGTGGTTGGCTAATTTATCTCACAAAAATAGTAAAAGTGGGCAGTAGGCATAAAAAGGTTGAAGGGCACTGCCCTAGATGATTGGTTAGGTTAAGTCATGATATTTTTGTTTAAATTCGTTAGTTTAAACGAAAATGATAAGTGCAAACTTTTCTGGTTAATTTTGAGGTATTTTGTACGAAACTGCCATCTATTTCCTGTGCAAATGTGGTTTTCAAGATGACAATATCGCGAAAACTACGCATTTGCATAGGAAATGGATGGCAGATTCGTGCAGAGCACCTCAAAATTAACCAAAAAAGTTTCTCATCATAAAAACAGATGGTGTAAAAACGAATAATTACCCATATTGCTTACAGGTAGTAATTCTGATAAATATCCCACTATCACAATTACAGGTAGTAAAATTTGGTTCTTTTGCATTATCCTCCCAACACTAATTTTTTTATATAATATTGGTTTGGTTTTGGTACTTTATTTTCCTTCCATTATATAAAAAAAATTAGTGTTGGTATTAGGTTAGGTTAGGTTATGGTAAAAACAGCCCACTGCAGGCATTAACCATAGTTAGCCAGCTTCAAGTTAAGGTTAGGTTAGATAAAAAAAAATTAGTGTTGGGAGGATAATGCAAAAGTACCTAAAATTTTTATAAAGTGGAAAATTTCCTCATTCCCTAAAGTTTCAAGGGGACAGCGGGACATATAGCTCAAAAGTGGGAGAGTCCGGCCAAAATTGGAATGTCTGGTCTGCTTAAAAATATAGCTCATGACTTGGTTAACCTTGATAAGCCCCAGTGGCTTCATGTTTTCCAAATGATATGTAATGTAATTTCATAAAAATTATTACATTAGGCCCTACATTTCACTTGAAAAACACAGCAATTGGAAAATAACATTTTCAAATCAATTACCATTATAAAATATAGCTTTAGATGGTTTCAGATTTCACAAAATGTAACAATGTACTATGGAAAAAATCCTTGCACAACGGATCAGAAGACTCGAACATATTGCAAAGTCTGGGTTAGGCTAACTTAACATTAACAACCATGACCAATGCTTCACTTAAACTTGCATTAACTTAAACAAAATGTCAATCATCACTTTAAACATTAAATCAAACTTCCTCTTCGAAAGTTTTAACTTACTTTTTGAGCGATTGGGCCAAGGATACTGAGTATCGACTTCGTTTTTGTGCATTCTTCCACATTGTCCATTCTCAAAGAAAAGATGTATGCCAGTTTACATAAATTTATATCCAACCTTAAAAACTTTCTCGCTTAAGGTACTGACTTTACTACCTATATCGTTCCGAGCCTGATTTCTTTTACAAAAACTCCAAAAGCAATTTAAATTTAAGACTTTTATAATAGAAGACTCGAACTACTTCCCAAAAATACAGAAAATCGGCGGCAACAATTCAAAGCGGTTGGTTGGTTGATCCGTTTCACATCCTTCGTCGAAGTTGGGACACAGGAACGATATTCAAAGTGTATGGCTACCAAGGCTTACCTAGTTGGTCCACACTCGTACTTGAACATGTAAATAATTTATACAGACAATTTTGGGAAGGAACTTTTAAGCCGGTGAGAGAGTAACATTTACGTTAGGCTCACGAGCTACTTACATTTTGAGTGCAGCTTCACAAATTTGGATTCACTGGCTTTGGACGTGAAGTCCAAATTAGAAAACAGACTTGTAGACTTGATCTACGAAAATACTTTTTCAGTCATAGAGTAGTAGATTTTTGGAACGACTTGCCATATGATGTGGTAAACAGTAGCTCATTAGTTAATTTTAAGAAAAATTTAGACACTTTCATGAGTGAAAGAGATAGTTTGTAGATTGTATATAGTGTATATTCTTTGCTTCAGTTATATAGGCTACCATGGTGGAAATAAATAGTTGTATATTAATTAGCTGACTTGAGTTTGACAGCTTGCAAGATTTTATTATTACTAGGTGAGGTACCCGGCGTTGTCCGGGTTAATTGAATGCCCGGTTAGGTCAGCTGAATGCCCGGTTACGTCAACTGAGTGCCCGGTTAGGCCCCTTGACAATTAGTATCCCCAAAAAACCCCTCACCCCCCTTTATGTAACTTGGGGGCTAACCCCCTCCCCCATTACCCCACCTATCCCCCATTACCCCCACCCCCGCCCTTCCCCCATTACCCCGCCCATCCCCCATTACCCACCCTTCCCCCATTACTGCCCGGGATAAATTTCACAAACAGACAAACAGACAGGCTAAACTACAGAAAAGAACGCAGCCGTGAAAATTTGGGGCTTCACATTGTGTCAAGATTTCTGAACCTGATCAGATATCCCCCAAAACCCCCCTGACCAAATAATTGAACTCCCAATTACTGTCGGTTCAATTATTTGCTCAATAAAACTATAGAAAAGAACACAGTCATGAAAATCTTGAGCTTCACATTTCCGCCCGTAATACAAACAGACAGGCTGACCGACTCTGTGTTGACATTCTTCATCCCATAAGAGGTTCCCGTGCCAAATTTGGTAGCTCTAGGTCAAACGGTTTGCGTTTGCATAAAGGACAGACAGACAGACAGACAGACAGAAGGCGAAAATATATAATAGATTATTATTATTATTAGAATGTAGCTCATGACTTAGATTACTCAATAAGCCGGAGTGGCTTCATGTTTTCCAAATGTAATGTAATATAATGTAAAGTTCAAAATTTTGATAGCTGTGGTATTTTATAAATGTATGGTTTTACTGGCTTTTCATCGACTTCATAAAAGTGTATAAAATTTTGTACGAGCGTGGCCTAGATATACATTGTAGGTAGTAGGTTGTCGTTGTTGTTGGTTAGCCGATCAGCCCACCCTGATCGAGCAAGCCGGTGGCACGCAGGTAACCGATCGCCTTCTCCGGAGTGGACCAGAGGTTCAGCGCACTAGTGATGTTGTGTTGTGTTCTATGTTGTGCTAGAGCGGTACAATCTGTCATAATGTGTTTAATTGTTTGTGGTGTGTCCTGGCACAGGTGGCAGGTGTCGTCTGTGGAGTTGTCTAGTCTGTGTTTATATGTCTGTAAGTTGGGGTGATGTCCACATCGGAATCGCGCCAAGTTAACTCGATTCGATCTGCTCAGGTTGGTCTCTGACTTGTCAATGGGTGGCGGCTTCGCACCTAGGACAGCATTTGGACCGAGTCGTGTCAGTGCTTTGTGGGTTAGGTGTGTGTGTATGTGTGATGTCTGTGGGGCGTGGTATGGAATGGAGTATTTAGTTATAATGTCTCTCTGGTGTTACCTTAATAGTGCGAGGTGTTGGTGCATGATTGTACATGTAGTGGCAAGGGTGTTGTGGGTTAGTTGTCGCTGCTGCCATGAATTGTGTTCCCCTCATGTCTAAATGTTCCTTAACTTTCAGTATTTTTGTTTGTATGTGTAGGTGTTCTATTGGTGTTGTTTGAGTACATCCTGTAATGATACGAAGTGCGTTGTTTTGTATTGTCTGTAAGGTGTTTATGTGTGTGTTTGAGATGATGGGTGCCCAGCATGGGCTAGCATAGTCCATAACTGAGCGAATATATTGTTTGTATATGAGTGATGTTGTTTCCTGCTGGTGTCCAAAGTTTGTGCCTGTTAGTATTCTAAGCGTGTTAAGTCTTGACGTACATTTGTTTTTAATGTCCTGGATGTGGTTTGCAAAAAATAATGATGTGTTGTATGTGACCCCAAGTATTTTGGTCCTGTGAGTGTGTGGAATGTTGATGTTGTTTAGTGTAAGCTGTGGAGTTATCTGGTGTTCTTTTGTTTGCTTGTTAGCAAGGTGATGGTTGATTTTGTGGGCGCTACTTTGAGTCTATTGTATGTGAGCCAGTCTTGTATACTGTTTATGTATGTTTGTAGTTTATTTAATGGTGTAGATGTTGTTGTGGGTGGATGTTAGAGTGATGTCATCTGCATATGATGATAAGGTAAGCTTGTTATCTATGGGTGTTGGGATGTCATGCAGGTATAAGTTGAACAGTGTTGGTAAGAGAACAGAGCCTTGAAGAACCCCGTTCGGAAAAAGCTTGTTTTTGGATGACTTTCCATTAAATGCGATATGTATCTTCCTGAAAGATAGATGCTCAGCCACCTTTTGGTGTTATTGTGCATGTTTGTGTTGAGTATTTTGTTTATAAGAGGGAAGCGTGGGATAGCATCAAATGCTTTACTAATGTCTATTGTTGCTAATAGTGTACGTTGAGCTGGTCGTCTGGAGTTGATGCCATCCATGATGTGCTGCGTGAAGTTAGTGAGTAATGTCATGGTTGAGTGGTGAGGTCTGAATCCATGTTGAGTAGGCAATAGTGGTATGTGTGGGTTTGTGATTTGTAAGCATGGCCGTAACTACCTATGAGGTCACCGAGGTCCGGACCTCGGTTATTATTTCCTAAAAAAAAAAAAAAGAGACTGAACCGTTCTCCGTGTATGAAACGCATATTACCGTTTTTCTTTTGAAAAGAGGGAGCGTCGAGCGTTTTGTGTTTAGTGTATAGCTTGGGTTGTGTTTGTAGATGTCATTTTGGTCTGAATTTTGCTCGTCCCGCCGCGCTCGAAAAAATCTGGACCTCACTAATTTCTAAACCCTAGTTATGGCCCTGATTGTGGCCACATAGAATAATAAAAGGCTGAAAATATCTGCTATTACCACGCTAGAAGCGTGATTGTTGACTAAGGATAGTTTAATTAAACGTAGAAAGTTAATTTAGGTTGGTAATAAGCTCTTGATGACTTTATAATTTAAGACTGCCAATTTGTTTAATTATATCCGTAAGTTGTTTTACTATATCCGTAGATTTTTACTAAGGGTTCAGAAATGTGCCCCTTCATTGACTACAACCATGTTTTTATTATAAGAGTTTTGACTATAACCGTTTTCCACTGTAGTAATAAAAAATTAAGAATTAGATTAAGGCAGAAAATATAAAAAAAAATTATACAACAAACTTACCAGTCATGTAAAGAAATAACACCAACAATTTGGAGCTCGTTTCCAGAAACAACTGACCAAAAAAGTACATAAAGTACACAGTTTTCAGTTTGTTACAAGTACTGAACTGAGCTGTAAAACAAAATGAAAAAATAAAGAATGCTTATCACTAAAAAGAAATAGTAATAGAAAACTAAGGATTAAATTAAAGCAGAAAAGAACTGAAAAAATTATAAAACAAACTTACCAGTAACGTAAAGAAATAACACCAACAGTTTGGAGCTCGTTGCCAAAAAAAACTGGCCAAAAAATTATACAAAGTACACAGTTTTCAGTTTGTTACAAGAAAATACCGAACGAAGCTGTAAAACAAAGAGAACAAGAGAAATAATTAAAGAAAGCTTATCACTAAAAAGAAACAGTAATAAAAAATAAAAATTAGATTAAGGTAGAGGAAAAAACAGAAAAAATTATAAAATTAACTTACCTGTAACGTAAAGAAATAAAAAACTGTCTTGACTTTTTTTTCGTAAAAACTTTAACTCAAAAAGTTTCAACTTCTTAAAAACTCAACGCAACAGCCACCAAGTTAGAACATGAAAATAACTTGGATAAGTTTTTTATGCCTGCGCTGCTTACACAAAGAAATACAATATTGACGCATTAATTTTTATAAAATTTATCTAAGTTCTGAAAAAGTAAGTTTTGTAATTATTTAAAAAAAAATAAAAAATAGAAATAAAAAATATGTAGAATTTTTGTAGGTACAAATTTTCAAAGAGAAGGCATGAACAAAGTTTTTTGTCAGTTCGGTTGGGGGCCCTTGGATGCTGTGGCCCTTGTTCAATGAACCGCCTGAACGCACGGTAGCTACGCCACTGCTACCAAGGGGTAACTATTAAAAATACTTATAGAATGACACGATTTTAATGAAAGCAAGTTTTGAAAAATCTGTCCAACATGGTTTATAAAACAGACGGCCGTCTACCGCCGTTAACTGCAAAACTTCCATTGCTTTTTAAATGGGAATATTCACTGAGGGGACGCTACAATCAGTGATGGGCAGTATCTAGATACATGTATCGCCGATACGTATCGATCGATACTTTTGTATCGGTATCGGTATCGCTTTAGCTACTTGACAAAAGTATTGATTTATCGGTATCGCTAAGGTCAATTTTCTTAAATGTATCGAAAAAAATCGATACTTCGATACATCGATACATTAATAAGAATTTTTAAATATTTAAGTAGATGTTATAATATGACACTACTGAGTTATATTTATGAATATACATAAATAATAATATTATTAAATATTTATTTAATGACAGTACTACTCTACTGGTCACGTCACACAGTACGGCGCAACGTTCAAACACGTTTGTACTTGTGTTATTGAGATTAATTAACCATAATATAGAAACGCTCATAATATAGAAACGCAGAAACGCAGATGATTTCTTCTGTTATGAGTCTGCTTCCACTAATGTCTCTGCAACCCAAGATTCCACTGAGATGGAAGTTTTACAGTATCTGGGTGACGGAAGTCATTCTCTCCAATCTCTGAGGCAGTACCCAGGAATTCTACGGGTCTTCCTGAAGTATAACACACCACTACCATCCTCTGCTCCTGTAGAACGGTTGTTTAGTTTGGCTGGTCACATTCACGCTCCAAAAAGGAATAGACTGTCTGACCAGATGTTTAGCCAACTGGTATTTTTGAAGGGTAATAGTAATTACTTTTAATTGTTAGTGTAATATTTTCAGTCATTCATGTATCCTACAAAATTAAAACATACTTTCATTAAATAAAGCAATTGTTTTTATTTACATCTATAAAACCCATTAAAATGTCGTTGATTTTACTTACAGTGCGTACAAATTACTAGTATAAACAATAATATCTAATACCTACATATTAAATGAATAATTATAAAAATGTACCGGCGATACATGTATCGGTATCGGTATCGCTTAAGACATCTAGAAAGTATCGGCGTATCGGTATCGCCTAAGACGCTCTTCATGTATCGATGTATCGGTATCGCTTTAGCGATTTTCATGTATCGATGCCCATCACTGGCTACAATAAAATTTTGATATGAATTCTTATCACTCGTGGCTAGACCACTGTGTAGCCTCCCACGATGGTTATAATATAATCAATAGCATGGCCATATTTTATGATGTATTTGAATCTGATCATATCCCATTTGTAGCAGGGCTTGATTGTATGGTAGCACCTGTCTTAGACAATGACTGTGATAATGCTGATTACTATAAGGTTAATTGGTCAAATCTTAGTCACTCTGAGGTAGATTACTATACAATGCAGACTGATGCACTACTAAGGCTTGTGAGGATTCCTGCAGAAGTTTTGGTTTGTAGGAATCCCTCCTGTGATGATGTAAACCATATAAATCTCTTAAATAAGTATTACGGTGAGCTTGAACATGCCATTAAGGCTGCGAGTGGAAATAGCTTTAAGAATAAAAAATGGGGAAAAATAAATGTCAATCGAGGGTGGGCAGAATACTGTGCTGATTTGTATGATGTAGCAAAAAATGTATTCGTGGAATGGGTTGCTATGGCTATGGGGAAACCTAGGCAGGGGGAACTCTTCCAACTGAAAAATAGAACTCGTGCTAGGTTCAAGGGTGCTCTTCGATTTATAAGGAAAAATTAAGAAAATCTTCGAAGAGAATCTCTAGCCAGGAAATTAGGCAATAGCAATACTTCCAGTAGGGAATTCTGGAAGGAAGTTAATAAAATTAACAATAGTAATCTTACCTTGCCAAATGTAAAAGAGGGTGTACATGGTGCAAAAAACATTGCAGAACTGTGGAAAAATCATTATGAAACCCTATTTAATTGTTTCGGGGGATGGGATAGACTAAATATATGTCTAAATGTAGAACGCTCTGGCAGGCTATTCATAAATTAGATGATAACAAAAGTTGTGTCCTTGATGGCTTACAAGCAGAACATTTAAAATGTTGGAGCCCTCGTATAATACTTATGCTTGCAATGTGTTCCACAAGCTGTATGATACATGCGTACTTGCCACAGTCCATTTTGTCAGTTGTATTGTTGCCAGTTGTTGAAAATAAGGGTGCTAGTATCTGTGATAAGAATAATTATAGGCTAATAGCACTTGCCAGTATACTTTCTAAAGTGTTAGAATATGTCATTTATAATAGGATAAGCACTTACTTGCAGACTTATGATAATCAATTTGGCTTTAGAGTGAAACATGGTACTGACATGTGTATTTATATGCTAAAAGAAGCCATCCTAAAGTACAAGATGTCAAGCAGCAATGTATATTCCTGTTTTTTGGATGCATCAAAAGCATTAACTCTTGTGTCGAGGGGTACCTAAATATATACTTAGGATTCTTTCATTCTGGTATACAGAGCAGACCATGTTTGTAAGATGGAAACACACTGTATCACCAGGTTTTAAGGTGACTAATGGTGTTAGGCAAGGAGGTATATTATCATCCTATCTTTTCTGTATATACATGGATGACCTTACCAATGAACTAAAAAGTGCATGTACTGGCTGTGTCATTGGAAAGGAAAAAATTAATCATTTAATGTATGCTGATGACCTTGTTCTTCTGTCACCCTCTCACCATGGGCTGAGAGTACTATTAGAGATATGTGAACAATATCGTTTAGAAAATGACATCACCTATAATGGGGCAAAGAGTTGCATTTTGATTTTTAGGTGTAATCTACTGAAACATGTATCATGTGGGTCTTTTGAAATGAATGGTCAGACTATACCTGTCAAAGACACACGTAAATACTTAGGTCATGTAATTACTCACGAGCTGCGAGATGAACTTCATATTGAGAGGCAACGTAAAAAGCTGTATGTACAGGGTAACATGCTAGTAAAGAAATTTGGTATGTGTTCAGAATCAGTTAAAATTTATCTTTTTAGAACTTACTGTACTGCATTGTATACATCCCATCTGTGGTGGAACTATACAAAAACTGCTATGAATAAACTCTCTGTTGCTTATAATAATACTTTTCGTATGCTATGTAAGGAACCAAAATGGTGCAGTGCCAGTTTTATGTTTACTACGCGTAACCTACCTACCAGCCAAATGTTAATTCGGAATAATATACAGTATATAATTTCATTACTAGGGTCCAAAACAGTTCTAATGTGTTATTGTACAATGTCCTGTCTTCAAATACTGTGTAGTGTACCTCTCACCTATATGGCAGTCTTGGTTCAGACAACTGCTGGTTTACAATACCTTATTGTGTTATAATAAGTGTTATAGTAAGTGGCTATGTTATAATAAATGTTATAAGTGTTATAAGATGTCTCATGTAATAACAATATACATAAAATTGTCAGATAATTAATCAAACAGTATGCCATTATGTTCGGTTAAGTGGCTATGTTGGCCTTATTTTTGTATTAAGTTCAATGTATACGTAAGATTGTACTTGTATGTTAGGTTAAGTGGCTATGGATTGTGAATGATCCGCAATAAAGATGTTTTGTTATCAGTAAAAACAGGGCTTTTGAGTTTTTTTTGGTGCAGGAAGGAGGGGCCAAGGGCGAATGCCCGCAAAAGCGCCCCCCCCCCTCCATGGAAGAGGAGAGCCAAAATCAAGGTCCAGGGTTTTCGAGATGCCTAGACACTGTGTTTGAAAGATTGGAGGTCATAGACCGGGAGAAAGATGGATTGAGGAAGATTGTTCCAGAGTTGACTGGTTGAGTAGATGAAAGATTGAAAATATGATTAACCGATTAACCCTTGCGTTAGAATTGGACAGAAAAGGAATGAGAAAATGTCGAAATTCTGGTGCTGCGTGCTCACGTAAAGGAGGCATGTAGTTAGAGAGTTCAGAAGAGCAGTGTCCGTTATAATAGCGATAGTAAAGAGAGAGTGAGGCAACAATGTGGCGAAGAGAGAGGGATTGAAGACAGTGAGTAAGAGGTGGGCATACTCCATACAGGGGCGGAGAAGACCCCCGTACAGAGACAGCAACTGAGCCGGTGTTGAAGGAACGGCGGAGGCGATACAGCACACCTACCCTCTTAGCAGCTGTTTTACTGTACAAAGAGAGTATATGTGATCTTTCCAGGAAAGATCACGAGAAAAGGAAACGCCAATAATGTTAAGAGAAGAGGAAAGATTCAATTGTGTATTGTTGAAGGTAAGGGGATAGTCGTGTGGAAGATTGTGACAAGTAGACAGATGAAGGAACCGAGATTTGGAGGCATTGAAAGCAGCAACGTTTTTTCTGCCCCAACCAGAAATAGCAGAAAGAGCAGAGGTTAGGTGTCCTATAGCCGTCCTATGCGAATCATGGAGTGACTGTTGAGAGGGACAATTTGGGAAGCGGGTGGAGAAGTAAAGAGTGGAATCATCTGCATAAGAATGAATAGGACACGAAGTGCGAATTAAGAGACCATTAATAAATTAAAGGAAAAGAGTGGGTGACAGGATAGAACCCTGCAGAACACTACTGTTGGTAGCTTTAGGAGAATAACAGTGACCAACTGACCATCTACAACCACAGCTGTACTGTAGATCGGCCAGAGAGGAAATTAGAAATAAAGGCACAGACAGAAGGATAGAAATAGAAGGAGGGCAGTTTCGAAATTAAAGATTTGTGCCAGACTCTATCAAATGCTTTCGATATGTCTAGCGCAATAGCAAAAATTTCACCGAAATCCCGAAAGGAGAATGACCAAGAGTCAGAGAGATATGCAAGAAGATCGCCAGTCGAGCGTCCCTTGCGCAACTCATACTGACGATCAGAAAGAAGATTGTGAGAAGAGAGATCTTTAAACATCTTCCTATTAACGATAAATTAAAAAACTTTAGAAAGGCAAGAAATCAAAGCAATTGGACGATAGTTGGAGGGTTGAGAACGGTCACCCTTCTTTGAGACAGGTTGAATGAAAGCGAACTTCAAGCAGGAAGGAAAAGTACCAGATGAGAGACAAAGACGAAAGAGTTTGCCTAGGCAGGGTGTCAGCACTGAAGCACAGTTCTTAAGAACAACAGGAGGAACACCCTCAGCACCGTACGCCTTCCTAGAGTTGCGCCCAGATAGGGCAGATAGAACATATTTGGAAGAGATTCTAATTTCAAACATAATAAAGTCAGAGGGAGGAGGAGATGGAGGAACAGCACCGGAATCATCCATAGTTGAGTTGGAAGCGAAAGTTTGAGCGAAGAGTTCAGCTTTGTCAGAAGAGACGGCAACTGAGTCGTCGGAATGGAAAAGAAGAGGGGAAAGAAGAGGAAGTAAAGTTGTTGAAGAGGTTCTTAGCTAGATGCCAGAAGGAACGAGAAGAATTAGAATTGGATAGATTTTCACAGTTTTGTTGGATGAAGGAATTTTTGGCGAGTCGATGTTATTTTATTTATTTGTCGGGTTCGAAATCCCAGCTGAGCCGTGAACGGCCAAATTCTAAAGGGCAAGTTCTACCTAAAGCCCAAGTTAAGCTAAATTAAAACTTACGGATTTGAGATCCTATTAGGTCCTACCTCAGGGTAACCTCAGGGTTGCTGACTCGATGCGGGCCTACCTTAGACCTTAAATTACATGAACTTAAAAGGTAAACAAAAGGGTACTATTTGTGGTCTTCTTTATGAACCTTGCAACAACAACGCAACCTGGACTATTGCACGATGCAACAATCATGTATCTAAACAACCAAACTGAATTGCAAGAGAGCTCTCTATCAAACCACACCTTTACGTACGACCTTCCACAAACGAGTAGAAAAGACGCGCAGCGTCTCAAAATGATGCCAACAGTGTGACCAAACAATGATGCCACAAGAGCTAAAAAATGCTAGCTCTAAATTAATTTAATTTTTCACTAACCTTACAATTATGAGATGGATATATATACACACCTTAACTTAATATATATACAAGCAATGCTGCATCAATCAGCTTAGTCATCGTATCGCCTTGGGACAACAATGGTTCTTCCTCTTCTAGATTTTCTAACACTCCCCACCGAAGAGGCATTGTTGTCATTACCTTCTGCAAGGTTAGCCAAGCCTTCTTCATGAGGCTGTAACTCAAATGTTTCATCTTGACTATCTGTGTTTTTGCTGATTTCTAAAGCATAGAGTTTTTGTATAGGTCTCTTTAACTTTCCTCCTGAAGTCTTTACCAGTGCAGACCTAACTAAATTGTCTTTGCCAACAAACAACTCTTCAATTATGCCAAGCTTCCAGCATTGCCTTGGTCTTTCATCCCCAATCATTACCACTTCTCCCACCTTGATACAATTTGCATTGGAGCCCTTTACCTTGCCTGATGGGTAATAATTGAGTTCTGGCAAGTATTCCATCTGCCACCTCTTCCATAACTGATCTTGTAGCTCTTCAAGGTACCTGAACCGTCTGGTTAACTCTCCTTGAGTGCTCTGGATGGGCTGCAAGTCTTCTGGCACACTGGGGTTTGATGTTAATCGTTTACCACAAAGAAAATGATTTGGTGTCAATGGCTCTGCATCCTGCCTACTGTTGTAAACAAAAGTGATAGGCCTACTGTTCACCATTGCTTCTACTTCACATAAAACAGTAGAGAATTCTTCTTTGCTCAAATGAGCATTAGCTAAAAGTTTCTTTAATGGACACTTTACACTTCTCACTAGCCTTTCCCAAAATCCTCCCCACCATGGTGCTCTCTCAACAATAAACTCCCACTGTACCCCTTGGTGTGAAAAGTAGGATTGGAATCCTTCCTCTTTTAGCAAGGACCAAATTTCTTGGAGTTCCTTTGCAGCCTTTTTGAAGGTTTTTGCATTATCCGATATGATTTTATTTGGGAAACCCCTTCTGTTCACAAACCGTTTAAAGGCCAAAAGAAATACATCACTACTTAAGTTGCTTACCAACTCCAAATGGATTGCTCTGGTGGTAGCACAGGTGAAAAGACATATATAACCTTTGTTAGACTCCCCTCGCTCATACACATAGACTGGCCCTGCAAAGTCTACTCCCACTACATCAAATGGGGCAGTATAGACACACCGTTCTCTTGGAAGTGGAGCCACCTTTTCATAATAAGGCTTTGCACTCCAACGCTTGCAAACCACACATTTATGCAAGACCTTTTTCACTACTTGTCTAATTTTGAGAATCCAAAATTGTTGTCTAATCTCTATTATCACTTCTCTAACTCCAGCATGTAACAGCTTATGATGAGTATCCAGGATCAAAAGGTCCACAAAGTGCCCCCCAGAAGGTAGCAAAATTGGATGTCTTTTCTCCTCTGGAAGCCCAGAAAACTGTAGTCTACCTCCTACTCTCAATAAATCCTGATCCAAAAACACATCCAAACCCTTGAGCGCAGAATGTGTTGGTAGAACCTGTAATGGATGGCTGGTGAGCAATTCTCTCTCTTCACCAAATTTTTTCTTCTGCATATATACCACCCAGTATTTCCTGGCTTGCTGAATCTCATTACTGTTCAGAATTCCTTCCCTTCTTGTTTCTCCCTTAATGTTGTTGGTAAATCTATATATCCATGCTGTCACTCTTAACAATCTTTTCAGACTGCTAATGTCCTCAAGCCTCAATATGGGGTCCTGCTGCATAACTTGACAACTGTTCACAGCGCATTTTCTCACCTCACTCACCCATGCTTCTTCAGCCTGGCATTCTCCTACAATAGGCTGATTAGAAGGCCAGTTTTCACTTCCAAGTTTTAGCCACTCTGGCCCATTCCACCACAAACTTGATTGTGAAAGATCTTTCACCGAAATTCCTCGTGTTGGTAAATCAGCGGGGTTTTGGATGCCTGGACAATGCTTCCATTGCTTGGGATCTGTGTGCGCTTGAATTTCCTCCACCCTATTGGCAACAAATGGTTTCCATTTCCTTGCCTGACTTCTTAACCAGTGCCAAACTATAGTGGAGTCTGTCCAATAATAGCTTGGAATTTCATAGAGGGCCAAAGACTTTCGCACTGTAATTGCAAGCCGACTAGCAATAACAGCACCCATCAATTCCAACCTTGGAACAGAAAGCCTTTTCAAAGGTGCTACTCTACTCTTTGCAGCAACCAACCTGCAACTTACTTCCTCTTGCAATGCGCCTCTTATATAAATACAAGTCGCATAGGCTTCCTCACTTGCATCACAAAAGATGTGCAGCTCCAAATTGTCTGGACTATTGTTCAACTCTCCAAAGTACCATCTTGGGATTTCAATGTCTCCAAGATGTGCCAATTCTTTGAACCAATATTTCCACCTTACCACCATATGATCAGGTAACTCTTGGTCCCAACCAAGTCCAATTTCCCAGAGGCTCTGAAACCAAATTTTTGACTTTATCACAAATGGAGCCAGGAATCCAAGAGGATCAAAAACCTTCGAAGCCAAACTAAGAGCTGTACGTTTTGTCCACCTTGTCTCATTCTCGGCCAGCTCTACTAAAGATTTCCCATTGAAGGTAAACAAATCATCATCTTGCTGCCAAACGATGCCTAGCACCTTTGCGTCTATTGCCCACAACTCCTTAATACCAGAATCCTCAATACTTTCTGCTGCATCAGGTACTACAGAGGAATGACTCATAAACTCTTGTAATTGCGAATGATTGGTCTGCCATTTTCTGAGCTCCATGCCAGCCTCCCTCATTATAGCTCTAGCCTCCATGAATATCTGTTTAGCCATTTCTGTATTATCCACGGAACATAGCAAATCATCAACATAAAAATTTTTCCTTATGTGTTCAATAGTGTTAGGATAGACTTCAGAATATTTCTTAAAATGGTACTGCATAGTAGCTGCCAACAGAAATGGACTAGAGCTGAGGCCAAACAACACTGACTTCATTCTATATGCTTGAACCTTAGGTTCATTTTCCAACAAGTCTTTCGTATCCACCCACAGATACCTTACTGCATCTCTGTCCTCTGGTTTTAACTTTATCCGCAAAAAAGCTTGCTTCACATCTGCAGTCAATGCTACTCTACCAAACCTGAATCTCAGTAACAAGGAAAATAAATCTGCATTTAAATTTGGCCCAGCATCCAAACAGTCATTCAAGGACACACCACCTTTGTCCTTGGCTGAGCCATCAAAAACTACCCTCAGTTTGGTGGTAGTTTTGTCTCGCCGTACCACTGCATGGTGTGGCAGATAATGTGCCTCCTGGCTCACCAGCTCACCTTGCACCCTTTCAGCATAGCCCTCCCTTACATAACTTAGGATGGCCTCATCGTATTCAATTAACAACTCCTCATTTTTTCTTAGCCTGTACAATGAAGTCTCCAACCTCCGATTAGCTAGCTGAAGGTTTGAACCGGGTTTGCAAGAATCCTTCCATGGTAGGCCAACTTCATAGCAACCATCTCTAAACCCAATCCCTTTTTCAAAGTGCTCTAAAACATCATTGTTCACTGTACTTGCCTGGTTGTCCTTTATACCAATAGATTCAAGTTCCCAAAATGCTTTCAAATGCCTTTCCAGACCATGGCTGTTCTCCTCAATCTTAACAAAGAGAGCCTTAACTTCCATTTCATTGCAATAACTACCATGTAGCATCCAGCCTAGCTTACTTTCAATAGCTACTGGCATGGGCGCCCGCAGGTTTTTTTCCAAGGGGGGGCAAAATTTAATGTATTAATAGGTAGGGACCGGAGCAAGCAAAAAACTTTTGACCCCTTAGGAACCAGCAGGTTAATTCTAAGCAAGTTTAGTGTTGCATTTTCTGTAATGGACAATGCAAATATATATTGTATATACATACAATGCACATTGCACATGATAACAATCATTTATTTTATTTATAACAGAAACATGATAGAATGAAGAAAAAAGCACACTGAAGTAAATGTTGTACCTAATTTGAAAACGGTGTTTCGAGCATCACCTACACTACTCATTTGAATAGGAATTGTAGTCGTCTGCGGTCACTACCAAAATTATGAACAACCTTTTCCATAAAATCAGTTTTGTTGGAGTTGATTTTCTCCCGGTGTACACTGAGCATACATAACCCAGAGAGTCGCCAACTTGGCGGGATAATTTTAAGGGGGGACTTCTGAACAAATAAAAAGGTAGCAACCTTTTATTATGCACACAAATAAAAATTTTCACCCTTTAGGAGGCAGTTGGATACTTTTCAGCAAGTTTAGGATATAAATATTTTCTTAGAAAATATTTAATATATTTTCTTGGCATTTCCAGGGGAGGCAAGCGCCCCCCCTTGCCCCTACCTGCGGGCGCCCATGGCTACTGGGCCTTGAGATGTACGGACAATATTACCAGTGATGAAGTCCCAATAATAGTCAGCTCCAATCAAAAGACTAATATCTTCTGTTCCCTCAAACTTATTATTGCCCAAATTAATTCCTTTAACTTGCAATTCTTGGACACATGCCATATCTAAACAAGTAGTGACTGGAGCACAAAGTTCCTCAATCTCTACAGCTTGGACCTTGATAGTGGGACTTTGCGGTAACAACCCTTTAACCAGAACTTCTACCTTCTTAAATTTGGTTCGGTTTTGAACGGAACCCCCAAACCCAGAAATTCTTAAATTTTCCCTCTTAAGTTCTTTAAACTTCAATTTTCTGGAAATTCTGGTCTTAATAAAACTACACTGGCTACCACTATCAAACAACACTCTTACAGTAGCTTCTCCCTCATTCCCAATTAATAAGGCTGCAGTTGTTTGCAATAATCCCCCTTTACTTTTACTCCCTTGCATAGCAGTGGCATGTGCCACTGATGTCTCTACTTCTGGGGTAGGACTACTAAGAGTGTTTTCACACAATAATGGCTGATGCCTACCATGACATTTTTTGCACAAAATTTTAAACTTACAAAACCTTGCTCTATGACCTTTCAAAAACATTTAAAACATGCTGTGGACTTAGTTACCCTGTCCTTTCTCTCCTCAAAGGGTAAGGCCTCAGCCACCTCACATTTATATGACTTGTGGTTGCCTTCGCAAAATATACATTCCTTGATTCCCTTTAATTTATTCTCAGAGGAGGCATGTAGAGCTGACACTGTACCTGGGCTATTCCTTTTTGTGGAAACTTTGGTGCTGTGCCTGCCTTTGTCCTCTTGTTTACCATCCCACTGTGCAAACTCAACTCCCTCTCGTCTTGCTAATTCTGTGCCTAAAAGACTTAACATCTGCTGAAGGGGGATGTACACATGTTCTGCAGAGTGTCCCCTACTTAATTCAAGCAAAATTGAGCTAGGCAATTTAGACTCCAGTGTAGGAACCAACATTATACCATACTTTTCCATTCCTACACCCAAGTTGTCCAGAGACCTAGTTCTAATTTCAAATTCATCATATAACTGCCGTAACTCCTTGACACTATTAGGATTATTAACAGGAGGTATAGTTAAAAGTGCACGGAGGTGGCTTTTAATTAAGATCTCTGGCTTACCAAACCGTTTCTTTAATATATCCCAAGCCACATTATAATTAGCCTCTGTTAATGCTAATCCTGCTATAGTCTTTGCTGCCTCCCCTTCCAAGAGGGACCGCAAATAATTAAACTTCTCCACGGCACTTAACACTTGACTAGAATGAACTGCTGATTGAAAACTGTCTGCCCATCCTTGCCATTCCTGAATACTCCCAGAAAATGTTTTGAGTACAAGCCTCGGTAATTGAACTACAGATCTGTTAACCTTAACTTCACAAGCATCATTTGTTGAGTGTTGTGTTTCATTATTAGACCTGGTCTCTAACTGTACTGAGCTGCTAAACTCTTTTGCTCGGAGGCCTACGTTAGTCATATCATCAATAATCTCTTCAAAGTAAATTATGTTATTTTCTATTTCATCCTCTTCTATAAGAGCCTCAATTTTAACATTTACCTCACTTAGAGCAACCTTTTTAGTTTCTAATATGGCAAGCTTCGCAGTCACTAAGCGTAAATCCTCTTGCTCTATGGCAGAATCTATAGTGGCAATGACCTTTGTAATTAGACCTTTGTAGGCACTTCTCCTTTTTATAAATTTGTTCAATTCAGATGCATCATCTTCAATGTAAACAACCCTTGGGCTCAATACCAAATGAGCTGAATTGGCAGAAATACTTAACCAAACTGATCAAACGCAAATTTTACTTTCAAATAAACTGAATTGCTGAGTGGGGTACTAACCAAACACCAGTATGGAATACCAAATTTTCCACCCCAGGACCTTAATTCAATAATGACCCAAAATTAACCAAACCAGAAAAAATATAGGCCAAAAAACGACCGACGACTGGCCAAGTTTCGCAATTGGGCGACCAAACTTTACCCTGGGACCTTAATTCAATAATAACCCAAAATTAACCAAACCGGAAAAAAAGTAGGCCAAAAAACGACAGACGACTGGCCAAGTTTCGCAATTGGGCGACCAACTTTACCCTGGGACCTTAATTCAATAATAACCCAAAATTAACCAAACCGGAAAAAAAGTAGGCCAAAAAACGACAGACGACTGGCCAAGTTTCGCAATTGGGCGACCAAACTTTTTACCCTGGGACCTTAACTCAATAATAACCCAAAATTAAAACCAAACCGGAAAAAAAGTAGGCCAAAAAACGACAGACGACTGGCCAAGTTTCGCAATTGGGCGACCAAAACTTTTACCCTGGGACCTTAACTCAATAACTCAACCCGTCTAGGCCTAACTTGGGATACAATTTGCACAATCAGAACTTTGCCGAAAAATGGTCACTGACTCAGTCTTGGGGTAGAAATCCGGTTCTGAAGGACCATGTTATTTTATTTATTTGTCGGGTTCGAAATCCCAGCTGAGCCGTGAACGGCCAAATTCTAAAGGGCAAGTTCTACCTAAAGCCCAAGTTAAGCTAAATTAAAACTTACGGATTTGAGATCCTATTAGGTCCTACCTCAGGGTAACCTCAGGGTTGCTGACTCGATGCGGGCCTACCTTAGACCTTAAATTACATGAACTTAAAAGGTAAACAAAAGGGTACTATTTGTGGTCTCTTATGAACCTTGCAACAACAACGCAACCTGGACTATTGCACGATGCAACAATCATGTATCTAAACAACCAAATGAATTGCAAGAGAGCTCTCTATCAAACCACACCTTTACGTACGACCTTCCACAAACGAGTAGAAAAGACGCGCAGCGTCTCAAAATGATGCCAACAGTGTGACCAAAACAATGATGCCACAAGAGCTAAAAAATGCTAGCTCTAAATTAATTAATTTTCACTAACCTTACAATTATGAGATGGATATATATACACACCTTAACTTAATATATATACAAGCAATGCTGCATCAATCAGCTTAGTCATCGTATCGCCTTGGGACAACAATGGTTCTTCCTCTTCTAGATTTTCTAACAGTCGAAGAACAGATTTTTCACGATTCCCGGCAGAAATATAAGCTGAGTGAGAGTCAAGCGTTGGATGGCGACGGTACCTTCTGAAAGCCTCCTCTCTGTTGCGGATAGCATTAAAACAAGTAAAGTTAAACCAAGGTTTTTTGCATTAGTAGTAGGAACAGAATATGGGATGTACACTCCCATCCCGGAGAGAATCATCTCCGTGATGCGCTCAGCACACTCGGAGTGACCCCGGCCACAGGAGTAGTAATCATTCCATGAGAAATCACAGAAGTACTGTGTGAGGTCCTCCCAATCAGCGGCACCAAATTGTCAAAAGCGATTCCTTTTGGGATGATCCAAAGGCTGAATTGGAGCGATAGGACAGTAAACAGATATAGCATTGTGGTCGCAGGAGCCTAATGGAAAAAAAGTTTGATCGATAAGAAGGCTGAGAGGTAAGAAATAAATTCAGAATGTTGGTCCTATCTCCAAGGCGATTGGGGATACGATTAGGATGCTGTACAATCTGCTCTAGATCATTTAGGGTAGAAAAGTTGTAAGCAGTTTACCAGGGATGTTAGTGAAATGGGAGGAAAGCCAAAGGTGGTGGTGAACATTGAAATATCCTAGAATGGAGATTTCAGCAAAGGGAGAGCAGGATATAATGTATTAAATTATTCTTGAATTATTTATTAATTTATTTACTGTAGTCCGTCATCTACTTATTAACTACTTGTGCCCCGCCAACCTATCAGTCCATGGCTACTTGTCTTCATCCTGCTTACCAGTGGCGGTTCCTCATATGGGCAATATGGGCAGCCGCACAGGGCGGCATTTGTGGAGGGGCGGCATGAGCGCCTGCAAAAAAAATAAAAATAAAAATAAGAATAAATAAATAAAGAAATAAATAAAAATAAAAAATAAAATAAAATAAATAATAAAAGATCAATAAATATATTTTTATTAATAAAAAACCATCTATTGCATTTTCCATAAACCTTCCCATAAAAGACCTAAACAATGCAAAATGCTTCCAGATTAATATTATTGGGAATAAAGGCCCATACTTTAACATATGTAATGTTATTTTTCTGGGTTTGGTTAAATAGTGAAATGTATATTATTTATTACAGAACGAATCTTCACACTAAGCCACTAAGGTCTGTCAAATAACCGCAAATGGATAAGAAGAGGTCAAAGCTATCAGGTGCTCAGTTTAGAAAAAAGAGGAAAGAAGAAGAGGAGAAACGAGCAAAAGATAAAGGTATAGAGCTATGTCATCTACTCTTCACTGCTATATTGCACTGCTATTTTGTGATATAGCTTTCTGAGTCATTTGAAGTGTACTATTATGTATATAATTAGCCATTAACCAAGGAGGTTGTATTATTCATTTGTTTCCTATTCTAAAAGTTTAATAAATTGTGCTTAATAACATGTTAAATTAATTGTACTAGCCTATTCATGCATTAGTCTGTTATGTTCTATTTTACTATTTGCAGGGGCACTTTTGAAATATTTTGGAACACCCTCTGCCACTAGCCAGGATGAGAAGCCGTCTACTTCTGCCATTATTGAGGCTGAGGAGCCATCTACATCTACCTCCTCAGCCTCACATATGTCTCCACAAATGCAGTCTGATCCTGAGGATGAAGACCCATTTGCTTCTACTTCTCCCCGGCAGGACTCTTCAGGTGAGTTTGTGTGCACATATGTCTGTGAGTGTGTGCGTGTGTGTGTATGTGTATGTGTGTGCATCCCTGCAAAGCATTTTGCAAACAGTTATAAATTATAATGTTATTATCACTGGGTCTGGGTTACTGGGTATGTGTGGTGTTTCACCACCATAATTCCATAACACCACCACCATAACAAAGTGCTGTGAATAATGTGTTATCTAACTTAGGTGTGTATACTAATGAGTAATGCTCTTGTTCTTTCTATTAGAAATGCCTGGAGCAGAATCGCCTCCTGAGGATGAGTCTCTGTCCACCGACCCTGCTAACTGGCCTTCAGTTCTGACTGAGAGAATTCGGACACAACTGGTTTCCAGGGGACCAAGTCAAGTACCATCTGACTTTGTATTCCCTAGAAACGACAGTGACGGAAGAAGTTTCCACCATCAATACTTCAGGAAGTCATTGGTTAGTGGGGAAAATATAACCAGAAGTTGGTTGGTCTATTCCTTAAAAAACAACAGCCTTTTCTGTTTCTGTTGTACATTATTTTCCAAGAGGAAAATAAATTTAACAAGTTTGGGACTCTCGGACTGGAAGCATGCAAGCTCATTGCTCACATCACATGACAACAGTTCAGAACACCTAAATTCTATGAAAATCTGGAAAGAACTGGCAGTGAGGATGAGAAAGGGGGAGACCATTGACAAGCAGGAGATGGCACTTCTGGAGGCTGAGAAGTTGAGATGGAGAGCGGTGCTGACACGTCTCACTGCTATTGTGCATTCTCTGGCAGTTAGGAATTTGGCACTAAGGGGACATACAGAAAAATTGTTCTCACCATCAAATGGCAATTTTCTGAAAGAAGTTGAACTGATGGCACAATTTGATCCTATAATGCAAGAGCACATTAACCGTGTCCAAAAAGGGACCTCCAGTCACACCAGCTACCTCGGCCACCACATACAAAACGAACTCATTGATTTGTCGAGCAGCAAGACCATTTCAGCAATGGTGAGCGACATCAAACAATCAAAGTTTTTTTCAATAATTCTAGATTGCACTCCAGATATCAGCCACACTGAACAGTTGTCAGTTGTGATTCGGGTTGTGTCACTGGAGGGGAAGCCCCATATAAAGGAACATTTCATGGGGTTTTTGGAGGCAGAGGAGTCCACTGGTCAACATTTGGCATCTCTGATTCTGAAGAGACTGGAGGAGCTAAAAGTTCCTTTCATGGACTGTAGAGGACAATCATACGACAACGGGGCCAACATGAGGGGAAAAAACAAGGGTGTTCAATCCAGGCTCCTAGAAATTAATCCCAGAGCTCTGTTTGTTCCATGTGGGGCTCATTCTCTGAATTTGCTTGTGGCCGATGCTGCTAAGGGATCTATTGATGCCACAAGTTACTTTGGCATCTTGCAGAAGCTTTACAACTTGTTTTCAGCCTCCACACAACGATGGGCCATTTTGAAAAAACATGTGAACATCACATTGAAGATGTGGTCTGATACAAGGTGGGAAAGCAAGATCAAGAGTGTGGAGCCCCTGAGATATCAGGCAGCTGCAGTGAGAGATGCACTGATCGAGGTGAGGGACCACACCAAAGACTCTGTAATAAAGGTCGAGGCTCAATCTCTGTCAGAGGAGGTTGGGTCATACCGCTTCGCCATTTGTTCAGTGGTGTGGCATGACCTGTTGTGCCAAATTCAGCATGTGAGCAAGCAGATGCAGTCTCCTAGCATGCACGTTGATGTTGCAGTAAATCTCCTAAAAAAAACAGAGAGAGGTCTCCGCAATTACAGGGCAACAGGTTTTGTGGCTGCACAAATGGCAGCCACAGATATCTGTGAACAAATGAATGTGGAGGCTGTGTTAAAACAAAAACGGCTGAGGTCCACAAAGCGGCACTTCTCCTATGAAGCATCTGATGAGCCCTTGATTGATGCTTTGAAGAAGCTGGAGGTGACATTTTTCAATGCAGTGGTTGATGCTGCAACATCAGCCATTCAGGAAAGATTTTCCACGTTGGAAATTGTGGGAGAGAAGTTTGGAGTGCTGACACATTTCCAAAATCTCACATTTGAGGAGCTGACAGAACAATGTGTGAACCTTAGTACTACACTACACTTTAAGGGACAATCTGACTTGGATGGCAGAGAGCTTGCACAGGAGCTGAAGAACTTGCCTGACTTGCCATCAAAGACCATATCCTTGCTTGAACTGCTGACATTTATCCATGAAAGGGAGCTCTCTGAAATATATCCAAATTTGTGGACTGCTCTCAGAATTGGTCTTACTCTTCCAGTCACTGTTGCTGAAGCAGAGAGGAGCTTTTCAAAGCTGAAGCTCATCAAATCCTACCTGAGGTCAACTATGTCACAGGAACGCCTTACCGGTCTGGCCATCATCAGTATAAATCATACAATTGCTGAGCAGATTTCATATGATGATTTAATTCATGACTTTGCATCAAGGAAGGTAAGAAGAGTCAGGCTTTAGATGGCAGTTGTGCTGTGGTGCAATTTATTTTGTTTCTTGTTCAAAGTGTAGCATAATAATTACCCTCTCTTAAGTGTCTTATTCTATTTATGTGATAGAGCATTTGTACAATTTAGAAATTTGATTCTCTAGTTTATTTATGGCAGTTGTGCAATTTAATTTGTATTTTTCCTGTTCATAGTATCATAATTACATTCTCTTAAGTGAGTTATTCTATTTACGTGATGAAGGATTTGTAAAATTCAGAAATTTGAGTCTTTGTTTTGGTTCTGAAGTTCCAACAATTAGTCCAATAAAAAGTTATTTTGTGAAAGAGTTATGTCTGTCCTTTATTTTGGGGGGATTCGAATGTGTGTGTGTTGGCGAACAGGGGGGGGGGGCGCTGAAGGTGAGGTTCGCCCAGGGCGTCATGTAAGCTAGGACCGCCACTGCTGCTTACATACACAACGCACCCGGGGACGTATGTATACTTTCTGTTCGCAAACATGTGTGTCTGTTCATGATTTTTTATATAATGTCCTTACATGTAATTCTTCCAAATCTACATTGTTCGATCAATAAAGCTAATCCTAAAATCTCACCTAAACAGTAAAAATAAGATCCTATCCATAATCAACTGGACCCAGCAAGAAATCAACAAACTGGATACGATCACCAGAAAATTGTTCCATGCACATAAGGTCATATAAAAAACCAATGCACACCAAGGCTATATCTGCCAAGGAGGGTCGGTGGATTAGGGCTTGTGCTAATTGACCAAGTGCACAAAGCCACAACAATAGGATTATCACAGTACATAAAGGAAAGAGAAGGAAGGCTAGTCAGATTTGTAAGAGACCATGAACGTGAAAAGCCTCAAACAACATCACTCTCAAAAAAGGCAAATGATTATCTAGAGGATGCTGGCATAGGACCTGAACAGCTTGAAGACATTGCAAATAAACCTCTCATGGAAAAGATAAGCACCATCAAAAGAGGGTATAACAAGAAAAGATCAGAAGAAAAGGAGAACTGGGAAGAGCACAAGTTCAGCAAAGTATACAAAGAGGACGTGCTGAACAGAGCATACATAGAGAGGGATAAAACCTTGGAGTTCCTGGTAAGAGGGGCACTGAGACCAGAAGATGAACGGCTGGTGATGGCAGCACAAGACCAGGCACTACGGACAAACTGGTTGAAAAGGAATATTGAGGGCAGAAATGAAAGCGATATGTGCAGATTGTGCTCAAAGAGCCCAGAGACTATGAGTCACATACTATCGGGGTGTGAAATACTCCTGCACAGAGGAAACTACACAGACAGACACAATGCAGTCTGCAAGCTAATCCACTTCAAGCCGTGTAAGAAATATGAAATAAGGCTAGAAACAGAAAAACACTGGGAACATATTCCACAAGGAATAGAAGACAATGACAAAGTGCTGCTCCTATATGATCACGAGATACCAACTGACATCAAGGTATCAGGATGCAGACCAGACATAGTTGTGAGAGAGAAGGAGGGAAATAAGTGCCTCTTAGTGGAAGGAGGAGGAGTCCCAGCAGACTGGAATGTGGCGAACTATGAAAGGGAAAAGGTCTTAAAATACCAGAGACTCAAACACGAAATAAGGAGAATGTGGAATGTGGAACCTGAGATCATCCCAATAGTAGTGGGGGCAACAGGGGCAGTAAAGAAATCCACAGTAGAGTTCCTGAACCAACTGCCCATAAGTGTGACATCTGGAGATGTAGGGGAGATACTACGATACAGCACCTCTCTTACACCTAGTACTAGGCTGTACCTAAAAATTCCTTAGGGTTAAGGTTTAACCCCGGAAGTAAAAAAACTCTCTCCATCTGGAGTAGAAGGGAAAAAAGAAAAAGAAAAAACATCAAGGCGTTAACCCCTGCCCCCCTCTCGCAAAATTCTTATTACTGCTGACACAAATATCGAAATTCCGCTGTCAACGTTAAAAGCGAGCGTCTGCCTTCTAAAACCCTTCGCTTACTCTTTCTTATCATTTTTCACAATTTATGTTATATGTTTACTGGTTCGTTATCTGTCTACGTGACATAATTTCCCATGTTCTCATTAACTGTACTTATTATTCCTACCTAACGGTCATTCAAATTCTGTTACTCGTGCGTTAGTTACATTACCAAAAAATGTCCATGTAACTTCAATATAAAGTACATTGTTATTCTTCTTCCTTTCACCTTGTTACTGGCTACTTCGGATTTAAAACTATGATAGATCGTCATTGTCTAATAATTCACTGCACGACAAAATTACAAACTTTTTCTGTCCTTTAAAAGAAACGAAGTGATTTTTATAAATATGGATGCGCTGAGTTCAAATCTGATGACAGAATACCTTTATCACTCACCGTTTTGAAGGGACGTGTAATAAAAGTCTTATATACAGATTGGAATATATTGAATACCTCAACATAATTATTACAAGCTCAGAAAAAAATTAGTTTTTTTTCTGATGTTTTTCGTTTGTACATACTCTCGGGTGTTTCCCTAATGAGAAACCAGCAATATTCAGCCAACATACTGGAATTTCACAGTCCCTAGAACTGCTTTCCCATAATGGCTATCTCCTGATGGAATCTTTTGCCGTGCTCGTCGCTAACGGCCCAAAATTGGTTGGAAAGAAATCTAAACGGGAGTCAAGGAAATTCACCTTCAAGGAAATATTACAACCCAGATATTTACAGTACCTTAACATCTCATTCACCACAGTAACATAATCGTCAGACTTGACTTTACCAAGGAAGTTTGAACAAACCGATTTGAAGGCCACCCATGCTGCTTTTTCTATCACACTTAATTTGCTATCAAAACTGGTATCCTTCATAACTTTCCTTATTTGTGGGCCAATAAAAATTCCTCCGATTTTAGCTTCGCTTAATCTTGGAAATATATTCCTCAAATAAATAAAAGCCTCACTGGTTTTGTCCATAGCTTTCACAAAATTTTTCATCAAGACCAGTTTGACGTGAAGTGGTGGCAATAACATTTTTTTTTTGGATCTACTAAAGGCTCATTGGAAATATTTGTCTGTCCTGGAACAAAACTCATCCCGGCAGGCCAATCTTTACAGACAAAATGGCGGTCTCTAGCGCGACTGTCCCACTCGCATAAAAAGCAGTAATATTTTGTGTACCCTTGCTGCATTTGAAGGAGAAGGCCTACAATTTTTAAATCACCGCAAATATTCCACTTATAGTTATTATAGTTAATGGATCTAAGTAAAATACGCATATTCTCATATGTTTCTTTTATGTGGACCGCACGTGCAGTTGGGACAGAAGGATAAGTATTTCCGTTGTGTAAAAGCACTGACTTCAAACTTAATTTGGAGGAATCAATGAAGAGACACCATTCCTCCGGCTTGTGTTGATGCCCCAAAGACTTCATTAAATTGTCTACATCATTACAAAACACAATACCATCACTTGTAGAAAAAAAGGTAATGAAATCATTCTGACGCTTTCTACATGAAGTTATGCTGGTGCCCTTTTCTAAAGGATTCCACCCTTGCAGCCTAGATCCTAGAAGTTCAGCCTGATTTTTCGAAAGATTCAAATCTCTCACGAGATCATTTAGTTCTGCCTGTGTAATAAAGTGAGGTGACGATGATGTGGATGGTAGAAATTCTAGATCTGCAAGCTCACTGGCTGCTTGTGGTTCAATTTCAATTTCGGAGTGGCAATATTCCTCGTGGTAATTATTGAATGTTTCACTAACACTGAAATTAATATCCAAAATACATTTTTATAATGTATTTTGGTGTGTTCTGTTCAAATATGACCTTCATATCTTGCGCAAATGAACCGAAACAAAGTTATGAAACATTAAAGTTTTCCTGTTTTTGTTCATTTTCGCTAGAAATGAAGGTCATATACAGTATGAACCAAACACTCCAAAATACATTAGAAAAATGTATTTTGGATATTAACAAAACCAAACGGGCTATATATATATATAAATATATATAACCTAACCTAACGTAACCTTAACCCGTGTGTTCTCCGATTGCGTGTGCTAACAGGGGGGTTCGCCCCCCCATGATAATATATACGTACTAAACTTGGTAATTATTGAATGTCAAGGTCACTGTTGGTGAAACACTCAATAATAACCTTCCTTGTCCAAAGTTCAATCTTTTGGTGGCTTAGGAACTGGTAGGGTTTCATCGTGAGGAACTGGTCGCATAGATGATGGCAGATTTGGGTATCGTATTGCATGTTTGGATTTCGAAGAGAAATCTCGTATATTTGTTAAGCAAAAGTAGCAGTCACTAACATGATCTTTTGCCAGTTTTGGTTCTCTCCAGACCAAGGGACAGCAAACGGCATTGATGGACGTAAACCTTGTAACCACGCTCTTAAGCTCCTTGCACACGAATTGCAACACATGTGGGGAGCCCAGCTTCTATCTGATCGCCCATTTTGCATCCAACATATAATTCATATGCCTTTTTAACCAGAGTGGTAAATATTTGTTTTTTGGGATTTCAATGTTAGTTCGCCACACACATATCAAAATAAATCGGCACTGGTTACACATTTTCTAAACATTATTGAAGTTAAAACGCGAAAGCAATGAATGTTTTCGACAAAAAAAGTTAATAAACACAGTAGATCCAGCAGAAAAGTACCTTAACACCAAACATCAACAGATCACCTGAAACAATGAAAGAAAATAACAATTTTCCACATGGCAGCCACTGTGAAATCTCCTGACCACCTTTAGACCAATCACAGAACACAACAACATTTCGAATAACCAATCAGTGAGCAACACGTGTCATAATAATGACCAATAGCCGTAGGGCTGTTCCTTTGCTTAGCAGGCGTTTGATATATTTGGATAATATTTGTGGAACATTAACGTAGTTTTCTGGAAAAATGGTGGGTGTTAGAGAAAAAATAATAACATATTCGTAATCAGCGCATCAAAATACATATAAATCAGCAGAATTTGTGCAAAGGACAGAAATTGTGTTGTGCAGTGAATATTCGAAATAATTGGATAATTATAATAATTATAGTAATCATAGTTACTAGGGTACAAAATTGTTTAGTCACATCTACTATAAATTACACTAGGCAACAAAGATTTTGTTACAGAAGACCAAATAGGTGCTCCTAGCTAATTTCGGTATGCTGATTTCAAATCTATAATTAGATTTTTTCTATCACGTCTAGATTTTGTGTAAAATGCAAATCACTTTTAGTAAAATTTTCTACCACGTCCAGATTTTGGCTTTAATCGGCTTAATGCTAGTAATATGAAACTTGCTTTTCAAGGTTAAAGCAATTTTTTTTGCCAACTATATACAAATTCGAACAATTTTGATAAATAAAATTTATCCCGAGTTGGCAACACTGAGTCAAGAGCATAGTAACGGGCAACGGCCCAACGGTCAGTCGCTACGTGACAGTCAAGCAGAACGGTTGTTGAAGCTCTCTGCTGATGAGCAAGTGACAGGTTGTGGTGACTTGTGTGTTTTTATAGCATTTGTTTTGTACTACGGTGTGTATTTCTTTTTATTTTGCACATCGTAATAATTACTTTCTACGTTTTTTCAGATATTGTATGGTAATTCAAAATGGCATCAAATAGACGTGCTTGTGTAAATCACCCAGACAACTACTGCTTTGTCTGTGGACAATATACACCTAAGCCACAACGTAGAAACATAACAACAAAGATTAAACTTGCCTACAAGTGTTATTTTGACTGTAAGTTAGGAGACCAACAGAGGGACTGGGCACCACATATTTGCTGTGCACAGTGCAATGCAATGTTAATAGCTTGGATGAATGGTAAAAGAAAAGCTATGCCGTTCTCAGTCCCCATGGTTTGGCGTGAGCCGAAAAATCACTTCAATGATTGTTATTTTTGTTTGACAAAGATTGCTGGTTTCACAAAACAAATCAAAGATCACGTACCCAAACTGCGAATCAGCAATGAAACCAGTACCACATGATGAAACAAATCCACCACCAGTTCCACCAGCAACGATAACAGACAGCAGTTCATCTGAAGATTCTGCTAGTGATATAGAAACAGGGAAAGATGGCATATATGTTCCAGATGCAAATATTTCCCCACATTTGTTAAGTCAAGCGGAGTTAAATGACTTAGTGCGCGATTTGGAATTACCAAAAGAAAAGGCAGAGTTGCTTGGTTCAAGACTTCAAGAATTTAATCTTCTCCAACCAAACACCAAAGTTTCCCATTTCCGCCATCGCCATTTGCAGTTTTCATCATTTTACTTACAGGAAGAAAACGTTTGTTTCTGCCATGATATCAGTGGTCTGATGCAAGGGATTGGCTGTCGCTATGATCCAAAAGAATGGAGACTGTTCATTGACTCTAGTAAAGCTAGCCTTAAAGCTGTATTACTGCACAACGGCAATGAAAAACCTTCAATACCTGTAGCACATGCCACTGGCCTTAATGAGACTTATGAATCGATGAAACTGCTGCTAAGACTCATCAAATATAAGGACCACACATGGAATATTTGTGGCGACCTTAAAGTTGTATCATTACTTCTTGGGTTACAGTTGGGCTACACAAAGCATCTGTGCTTTTTGTGTCTATGGAACAGCAGAGATGACAAGAACCACTACAAAAAACATGATTGGCCATCTAGAACTGAACATGTTGTTGGTAAATACAATGTGAAACACCCAGCACTTATTGACCCTCAGAAAGTACATCTTCCACCACTTCACATTAAACTTGGCCTTATGAAAAATTTCGTGAAGGGTATGGATCATCAAGGTAGTGGTTTCCAATATTTAAAGGATAAATTCAAAGGAATATTGACAGATGCTAAGCTAGAAGCTGGAGTTTTCACTGGACCACAGATCCGCAGTGTCATCCACGACTCATCGTTTCCATCTAACCTAAATGAGAATGAACTAGGAGCATGGACATCTTTCGTTGAAGTTGTCAAAAATTTTCTTGGAAACCACAAAGCTGAAAACCACCGTAAACTCGTAGAAAACATGCTTAAATCTTATGAAATAATGGGATGCAGAATGTCTTTGAAAATTCATTTTTTACATTCTCATCTTGACTTCTTCCCGGCCAACCTTGGGGCTGTAAGTGACGAGCATGGTGAGCGCTTCCACCAACAGATCTCAGTTATGGAAAACAGATACCAAGGTAATTTCAACCCAAATATAATGGGAGATTATTGTTGGTTCCTGCAGAAGGAGAGCTCGTCATCCTACAAGCGACAAAGGAAGAGGACACACCAAAGTTTCACTTAAGAACAGGAATTTGCCTTTCAGTAGTAACAACAAAATACTAACGCGCTTTGGGTGGATGGTTGGGCGCAGGGGTGGTAACTCCGCCAGCGGAATTCCGCTGTCTGTCTTAAGCCAGAATAAAGGAGGAAAGACATCCCTGTTCACTAATTATTTAAGTATGCTTAACATAAAACGTGGCACGGAAAAGTAGCTTAGACGGCTTTCGTAATAGAAGCGGGTGAGAAAAAAAATGAAAAATAGGGGTTTTCGGTTACACAAAATCTGGACGTGATAGAGAAATTTTGATATCAGATCTGAAATCAGCATCAGCGCTTTAGTAGGAATCAGTAGTTCACGTGTCTGTAACAAAAAAAAAGTTGAAATTTGTTGCCTAGTGTTATATAACAACGAATCATAAATTATACAAATCTTATAAACTATATAAATGCAAGACATGCTGTTAAATCTTTAATAAAAAATATATATTCAGTACTTAGTATGTACTTAATGTATCATACTTCCAAGTAATGTACATTTTGTACAACCCCGACATTAGGTCGCCACCCACAGATGTATGACACTGGATGATAAAAAATAACCTTTTTTTTGGTCACATGAACAAAAATGGGTGGATCTTATAGGTTTTTTACTGCTGAGTTAAAAAATGACCAAAATTTGTCTATCACCCATCACTATTGAGTGAATCAAAAATGAAATTTGGACTAATTTATAGACGTAATAGCAATATCAAAGTAGAAAATGTATATTGAACTCACCTAAATGTAGCCACTGATGATTTATGCTTGTATTTCGCCTCTGGGCCATCTTTTGACAATGTCCAGCAGTAGTCAGCCAACATGCTGGGGCTCCACTTGCCCTGGTATCGCTTCTCCATTGTGGATATTTGTTGATGATGAAAGCGTTCCCCATGCTCATCACTAACATCGCCTAAGTTTGTTGGGAAGAAGTCGAGATGCGAGTCAAGAAAATGAATTTTGAACGACATGGTGCACCCTATGACTTTGTAGGCCTTGAGTAGTTCTTCAACAAGTGACTCGTAATTTTCGGCTTTGAAGTTTCCGAGTAAATTTGTGGTCACTGCTTTAAATGCTCTCGAAGCTGTTCCTTCAATTTCACTTAAAATTTCATCAAACGCGCTGTCTCTCATGATTTCTCTAATTTGCGGGCCCACAAATATCCCTGCTTTGATTTTGACCTCGCTAATCCTCTGAAATTTCTGTTTAAAGTAGAGAAACCCACTGCCATTTTGATCTATAGTCTTAACAAAATTTTTCATTAAACCAAGTTTAATATGTAGTGGTGACAGAAAAACTTTTTTAGATTAACCAGAGGTGGACTGGTGACATTTTTATGCCCTGGAATTCAATGCTTGTCGAGGTGGCCATTGTTTCTTTGAGTAATGGCTATCCCGTGCTCGGCTATCCCATTCACAGAGGAAACAACAGAATTTCGTATAACCCAGTTGTAAACCAAGGAGAAGTGCAATCACTTTCAAGTCTCCACAGATATGCCAAGAATATTTATCATATTGAATATGTTTCACAAGCAGGTGCATATTGTCGTATGATTCCTTTATATGAACGGCATGTGCTATTGGAACTGAAGGGTATTTATTTCCATTATGGAGTAAACAGCTTCAGACTCAGCTTCGAGGAATCAATAAATAGGCGCCATTCGTTTGGATCATGTTGTTGGCCAAGGGTTTCTATGAGAGAATCCACATTATTACAATATACTAAATTGCCTTCCTGAGAAAAAAAGGGTAGAAAGTTTCTTTGACGCTTGCGGTAAAAAGATATCTTGGATCACTTTAACATATTGCTTCCCAAAGCATTCGGGAAGCAATATGTTAAAGTGATCCCTCCTGGGAAGCAATATGTTAAAGTGATTAACACTGGGAAGCAATATGTTAAAGAGAGGTTCCTGGGAAGCAATATGTTAAAGTGATCCGATATCTTAGTGCCTTTCTCTAGAAGAGTCCAACCTTTCAATCTGGAAGCCAAAAGTTCAGATTGATCTTTTGACAATTTCAGATCACAGACAAGATCGCTCAGGTCTGCTTGAGATATTAAGTGAGGCTCTGTCGATGAAGAAGATGGTTCAAACATTGGATCACCATCGTCCGTCAGTGAACCATGTTGAGCTTCGTCATTACAGCGTACATCAATTTCACTTTCATCATCTAAACTCCACATTTCCGGTGGCCTTGGTACTGACAAATGTTTATTATGTAAAACAGGCCTTATGACTGATTGTAAATTTGGGTATTTTACCGTATGTTTAGATTTTGCAGTAATGCCTAGTATATTTGTTAAGCAGAAATAACAATCCGTTAAATGGTCTTTCGGCTCTCTCCATATCATCAGAACAGCAAACGACATTGACGAGACCCATTTAGCCAGCCTGTCAGAAGTTTTAAACACATAATACAGCATATATGAGGTGCCCAAGCCTTGTCCTGATCCCCTACCTTGCAACCAAAATAAAGTTCGTATACTTTTTTGACGAGAGGGGTGAAATTTCTCCTTTGAGATTTAAAAGTTAACTCTCCGCACACATAATAAACAGTTTGAATGGTTGACACACTTACGTGGCATTCTGTCATGAAACAATACGAACACACTGACAAAAAATGATTAAGGAAAACCACGAATGAAATGCACAATGTTCACTGAGCGAAATCAAGTGAGTAACTGACAAATGAAAGTCAACAGTGGCGTGCAGCAACTTGTAAGCAGAGGAGTTGCGAGGGGCAGACCTCGCCCCCTTCCTCTTCTGACTCAAATCCTAAGTAATGTAAATTCGTGTCACTCTAAAACTGCGGGTGATAGACAAATTCTGTTTTCATTTCCTTAATTAATCAACGTAAAAAATTACATATAGTTCAAGTAAAAATATCTCTGTGACAAAAACTTTGTTGATCAGTGTAATCGGCAAATTATTATTTTTGTATTATTCTTTTTATTTTTAAGATGAAGCAATTTGCAGATTGTCCAATGACAAATAAAAAAATCACTTACAAAACTAGTTTTCTTTTAATTAAAAAGTTAGATGACTCGATAGACAGGAATTGAAACTCTCTCACGGTAAAACCATGAGCATATTTAATCTATTGGTTAAGTTAGTGCCTTAATCTTGCACAACGATCGTGTTAAGCCTTCTTCTCCGCCTCCCACGGCTTAATGAGACCGGTCGTTGGAAATCACTGTTTTTCTTACTTCCTCAAGCGCCCCGAGCAAGCCTTCTTGGAAAGGTGTGATCAAAGCCTACTAGGGAGTCTCTTATCATAAAGTTTAATTTCATTGATAAATGTTCATACAAAAATTGACCCCCAGTGCCCTCTGAAGTGAGATATACAAAATGCCTGAAATGGCTCCTAATTTTGTCTTCATGTTTTCCAAATGAAATGGAAATGTAAATATAAATAACGTCCAGATAAAAGGAAATCCGGACAAGATACATTTTCCCACAAGATAAATCTTTGGTACGTAGCAAGTAGTTGTAGTAAGTTGTAGATTTCATTTTGTATGACCTTATGAATGACATGAAAAGACTCTGTAGTAGGCTTTGGTGTGATCCCTATACATCAGATGGCATTTCCTTTGTTCGAGGCAACCTGCAACTGGAAATCTAGTTAATAGCTCTATTTTCTAACTGACACTTATTAACGTAATTAATACTGAATAAACTACTGTATCTTCCCTCTTATAACCATAATGAAGTTAATAATCTAGTAACATTGACAAAAACGCTGAATGCAATACAAAACATTCAAGCGTACTGATATATTCAGTACGGACTCGTATAATTGGTTAGAAGAGGGGCGGACAAAGTGGCGTAATCTAACGTCATATGGCGCAAACTGGGCTAAGCTGATACAACCATGGCGCTACGTTACTTCAGAACGAGAAAAGTTTCTTCTGACTTCACGTCCACATTTCAGTTAATTTCTCATTTATTAATAGATTTACTAATTGCTTACGTTTACTGATTTGTGTGAAAAAAAAAAAAATCACATTTTATTGAATTTTGCGTTCATAACATCTGCATCCGATAACATTGTTATTCTAAGGTCCTGACTTGTGAGTTTGGCGTTATTTGTTCGTCTTGTGTTCTGTGCCCTTCATTCTGTAGCTCCTTATTGTTACTGTGTCTTATGAGTTTGAATTTTTCTTCGTTGAACTTAATATTGTTGTCTTCCTCTCCCTTGGTAGTTTTTCTATGACACCTTCATTTCTTCATTTGATACTGTATGTCCTTGCATATCTTTGTGTCGCCCGCGAAGCTCCATACGACACTATTTTTAATGCCTGAATGCACCTTATATCTGCAGTCACTATTTTAAACAGCAAGGAAGTTAATACTGCAAAGTGTGAGGCAGAGTTGATGACTTTTGAGACTTCAGATTTAACTCCATTTACTAATAACACAGGCCTGCGATGGTTTTGTTGTCCGAAATATTTTATCACGTATATAGTAATTGCACGCTGATTCCGAAAATAATATTAATTTTTCGCCATCACGTAAAGATTTTTCACAAAATGTCATATTTCATATTACATATGTACGTAATTTTCATTAAAATTGACTCAATTAAATTTTGATTAAAAACTACTGCCTATAAATGCTTCCAGAGCAGAAGTGACGTCATAGCGTCTTCTAGAACATTCGAGAAACGCACCGCTAGTATATAAGTGATTGAAAAGCCACGAAATGAGTCAGTCTGTCTTAGTGCGCGCGAGGTTATAGTTCTTTATTATTCAAAGGTGCGCGGCGACTATATTTCTCTTTTGAAATTTGTTTATTTGTCACTACGGCAACCAGAGGGTGTGTAAATAACCCATATATGTTCTGTTATATTTGTGGAAAATTTACTGTGAATAAAACAAAGGCGAGATATTACAGACTTCGTCAAGAAAGCATACTATGCGTACTTCGGAATGAAACTTGGGGACCAAGACAAATCATGGGCTCCACATAAAGTTTGCAGTGTTTGTATTGAACAACTTAGACTGTGGAGTAAAGGTAAAAAGGATACTTTACCTTTTGGGATTCCAGTGGTCTGGCGTGAATCTAGAAATCACAGCAATGACTGCTATTTTTGTTCATGTAATGTGCAAGGCTACAATACTAAAAATAAAAAGGAAATTTCTTATCCAAACTTTCACTCTGCTATAAGACCTGTTGCTCATGGACCTGGTATACTTGTACCTACTAAACCAAATACTCTTGAAATAACTTCATCTGATTCGGTGTCTGATGACGATGGAAACGATGATATTGCTTGTTTTCAAGCCGAAACATCTGGTAAACCCCAATTGTTTACACAAAGTGAACTTAATGATTTGATAAGAGATTTGTGTCTCCCGAAGGATTCTTCAGAGATTTTGGGATCCAGACTTCGTACAAAGAACTTGCTTTCTCCCGGGACGTCATTTTACTGGTACAGAAATCGAGAAAAAGAACTCATCCAATATTTTTCTCAAGAAAATTCACTGGTATATTGCAACAATGTTTCGGAACTAATACTTAAGCTAGGCGCTGCAGTCTATGACCCAAATGAGTGGAGACCTTTCATTGATTCCTCCAAAAGAAGTCTAAAAGGCGTCCTCCTTCACAACGGTAACTTGTATGCATCCGTTCCTGTGGCTCATTCGGTTCACTTGAAGGAAACGTACGAAAATCTTGAGCTTCTTCTAGCTAAGGTTAAATACAAAGAACACGGTTGGCTACTTTGTGGAGACTTAAAAGTGATTTGTATGTTGTTAGGTCAACAACCAGGTTATACGAAGTTTCCATGTTTTTTGTGTGAATGGGATAGCCGAGCAAGAACTCAGCACTGGATAAAAAAGAAATGGCCACGCAGAGTCAACCTGACACCTGGTTCTAAAAACATTCAACGTGAAAGTTTGGTTGACACCGTGATACGAAGAAAGTCCTTTTTTTTACCTCCGCTTCACATAAAATTGGGCTTGATGAAGCAATTTGTTAAGGCCTTGGACGAAGATGGAGATTGTTTTAAGTATCCAGAGGCGTACCGAAGGGGAGGGCGACAGGGGCGATCGCCCCCCCCCCCCCATTGAGCTAATAAATTATTATTATTTTCCCAGTAAAATTGCTAGGTTACAACAGGATGAGAATGAAAGTGAAAAAATTTCGACGCCTTCGGCGCTAGCTCTTGCCTCCCCTACTACTAAAAATCTAAAATGGCTTAGGATCCCGAAAACTCTTAATCCGGCTCTAAAAATAATTTTCTTTTATAAAGGTAACAGTCCAAGGAAATGCTTAATCTCGAAATTAGCACTTTTTATTCTTGTTAATACAAATCTGAGCATCCTAATTGCGGTTTGCATTGAATATTATGTTACTAATCAGATTTTTATCATAATTTTTATATTTTTTATAATATAATTTTTATATTTTTATTCATAATGTGTCTTAGCAGTAGCTAGTTAATCATCTCTAACTGAACGATAAGCTCATCATGAACGTACATAAAAATTATTTATCTCTATTTCAATTATACTTCTACGATTAGTTCCGAGTTCGCCCCCCCTTGGCAAATTTCTGGGTACGCCCCTGTTAAAGTATCTGTGTGGTAAATTCCCAACTCTTTCGGAAGCAAAATTGAAAGAAGGAATTTTCGTTGGTCCCCAGACTAGAAAACTGACTGGATGAACACTTTGAAAGAACAATGAACAATCTTGAAAAAGAAGCGTGGATTGCTTTTAAGGATGTTATCAGCAAATTTTTGGGGAACAACAAGGACCCAAATTACTAAAACATTGTGAACAACATGCTAAATAAGTTCAAAGTGTTGGGTTGTAATATGAGTTTAAATTTACATTTCTTACATTCGCACTTGGATTACTTCCCTGAGAATTTCGGAACACTTAGCGAAGAACAAGGAGAGTGGTTTCATCAAGAAATCAAAGAAATGGAGAAGAGATATCAGGGAAGGTGGGACATCAGCATGATGGCTGATTACTGCTGGATGTTGAAACGGGTGACTCCAGAATTATTACATAAAAGAAAAGGAACAGCGCGTACATTCGAGACTAAAAGACATAGATCTCGCAAGAAAACTCAGGATAAATAAAGATGAATATGTAATTGACGTTAATAGTCTTCTTTCTTTTTAAAGTTGTTTGCATTTATAATTAATATAACAAAGCGAAATAGGTACCTAATGTAAATCGAAATAAATAATATTTATTTATGTTGTTTTTTCCCTTCCAGTTTGCAGAAAATCCTTGCGTGATAGAAAAAATGGACACCTTATTCGAAATCAGCGTAGTTGAATTATATAAAATCAGTTATTAATAAGAAAACAACTCTTACAAAGTTCTCATTCGCAGGCCTGTGTAATCTTTGTGTGTTTTGGATTAGAAAATGAAATATCCATCGTTCCAGCCTCCTACATCTATAATTTGACTTCGACACGTTTCTAGTATCTTCTCTTGTTGGTCTAATAACTACAGTATGAAAGGCATGATCTTGCAACCTTGAAACCATGTTAGTTCGGATTGAATAATTTCTCCGTATCACTTTCTTCGGTACGTACATAAGTGAAAACAAATAAAATAGTATCACTAATGATTCGAGGCAAGTGTCAATTCCTAAAATCCCAAAATCAGCTCCCCTCTCCTTCATTCCTCTTATGCTTAATTTCAATCTCCCTCCTCCACCTCTCTTCCGTCAATCATTTTAAATATGTTTTAACTAAATAGTATCGGATGTAGGTGTAAAAATATTTTTCTTCCTCTGATTTTGGTCATTGTATAAAATACTGTTCAAACTTTTGACTGAGTTGCTGAGATGGATTCCCAAATTAGCCATAACACCAGGAAATGAGGATAAAAATATTTATTTATTCATTTACTATAAGAGGTTGAGTTGTCATTTTTGTCCATAATCCAGGCCTTGAAAATTTACGGAATGACATGCATGCTTATAATAATGATTCTTTTTAACCTCAGTGTATGCCAGAAGAAGAAACAATTGTCTTCAGTAACATTCGTTTTGTGTTTTTAAGGAAAAGTATTTTACATATTATAAACTTCTAAATTATATTTTTCATGAATGAAGCACAATTTTTACCTTATTACTTTTTCAAAGCAATGAAATGAAAAATTATCTTTATGAAGCAAGTTACAAAACCCACCATCTCAATCACAGAGTTAGTGTAAATCTTTACCAAAACTGGTGTTCATAACATCAAACATGATTAACTCAAACGATAATATTAACTTTAAAACTAAAATCAATTATGATATATTAAAGAGGGTGCTACTGTAGTATGCGGTCTACCGACGATTGGTTAAGTTTAGTCATGATATTTTCATTAAAACTAACGAAAATACCATGACTAAACCTAACCAATCGTCAAGGGCGATTGACAATTGGATGTAAACAAACAATTAGTAAACAAGATAAGAAGCTATAATTAAAAGGTAGACCGCCGAATCGTAGGTAGACCGCATACTACAGTAGCACCTTAAAGAGAATGATAATAACTAGATACTGCAGAAGAATGGAAATGATGTCATAACATACACTCCAAGAGTTACTGAGTTATTTCAAATTAAACTGGTATCAAAGAGGCTCCAACGCGTGAAGTAGTTAAAATTGACAACATTACTTCGGTACCGGAAGTCTTAAGAAAATGGGACCTTTTTTACTCTCCTTACTTGCAGAATTGGCCTACCCAAGTAAAGTGATAATCAGGGCTTGGGCGTAACTAGTTACTAAGTAATCATTACTTTTTTGATTAACTGTAACGGTGACTAGTTACATTTTCCGGCCGCGTAATTGTAACTGTAAATAATTATAAAAAAATCATAAATATTTATAACTTGTACTAGTTGCTTTTTTCTGTGAGGACAAAAAGATAGTAGCTACTTTTTGACAAGTCTTTCTCGATGTACATATTGTGCACAATCCAAGTTTATTCACAACATACATATCTACTGCTAATATGATAAAATTTTGTTCTTTATTCGTTAAATAGCAATCAATTCAAAACAAATGAACAATCTTGGGAGCTATTGAAGAATAGGGACCCCAGCCTTCTTTAGTTAGGCTTATAAGGCTAACTAACGAAAATATCACGACCTAACCTAACCAATCGTTAGGTTAACTGTATGCCCTTGACGATTAGTTAGGTTAGGTCATAATATTTTCGTTAGTTAGCCTTATAAAGCTAACTAAAGAAGGCTGGGGTCCCTATTCTTCAATAACTCCCAATCTTGGCTAGTATTACTTGTCAGGGAAAGTACTTTTATCAGGAGCATATGATCGCTAAAACCGGGAAAAATATTGAAAGTAATTTTTGAAGTAATTAGTAACTAGTTACTTTTTTGAAACAGCAACTAGTAACTAATAGCTAGCTACTTTTTTGAGAGAGTAACTAGTAACTGTAACTAGTTACTTATTTGAGGTAGTAACTAGTAACTCTAATTAGTTACAAAGAAGTAATTGTCACAACACTGGTGATAATCTTAACTACTTTATGGGTTGGAGTTATTTGACGCAATAACTAACTAAACTAAATATGGTTTTTAAGGTATATATAATTTTCAAATATAAATAATGAAGAATTTATGAATAAATGTGTCAAAATACAAATAAAAACAAAATATATATATATATATATATATATATATATATATATCGGATGAATTTCACAATTAAACACGTGAAATGAATGAATGATGTAAACCCACAAGGAAAAAGAAAAATGATTCCAAGGTCTTTCGTGTATTCAGAAGTACACCTCGTCAGGGAATGAAGGAACAGGCAAGATGCCCTAAATATATACAGCTGGTCGGAAATAAAAAGATTAGCACATAATTAACAAGACTTAATGAGGGCAGAAGGAATTTAAACAGGATATTGTCAATTTTATACATTCCCGCACTGTTATTGAAATTATTTTTAAAATGGATAAATGCACATTCTAGAATATTCCTTTCAATTATATCTCTGTTTTTAACGAGCGCTTTAGAGCTATTCCACTTGATGCTATGATTACATCTGTACATATGGTTAAACAATGCATTAGAATTATTTGTTGTTCTACACGCATATTTATGCTGTTTTACTTTAATATCTAACGTTTTACCCGTTTGGCCTATATATATACCGAGTTACATTTTGTACATCCGATCTAATACACAACCAACCACATTATCCGGGCTATTGTTTATTTGTCGTGATTTAACAGTATTATTATACTTAAAGCCTACATTGATGCCATTTGCTTTAAGTAAAGTCGGAAGATATTGAAAATTAACATGGTAAGGTAGACTGACATTCCCTGACGAGGTGTACTTCTGAATACACGAAAGGCCTTGGAATCATTTTTCTTTTTCCTTGTGGGTTTACATTATATATATTATATATATATATATATATATATATATATATATATATATACACAAAGTTGTGTGCAAATTGCAAACCAAATCATGAGAAAAGTGTATATCACTTTTATAGCACCGTGCACTAACAATTGAATCAAGACGTAAGAAGAGTGGGAATGTATCCTGATCTCTTTCCTACAACACTGGCAATCGTATCGGGAAAAGTTGGGCAGTCGCTTCGCGCTGTCACATTTCCATCTGCGTGTATGTCTAATGGATAAAGCAACAAATGACGAATGCCAGTGCTCCCACTTTGGTCTATAAACGAGAGTAAGCCTTCTTCCGCCAGTTCTTTTACTTTTCTGACGCACATTAACTCTGAGGGGTTCTGCGTCAACGGAGCCATTTGACCCATGTGTTCCAACCACAACGATTTACGAAATGATGATATATCTCCGTCCGGTAACGTGGAACCATTTGTCATATATTCAGGTTGAAACGTTCCAATAGCTATCTCTGTGTCTCGATTGCCATCTAAAGATCGATCGTTGATATTTGCTGAACCAACGATTATGTATTCATCATCAAAGATCGCCATTTTCGAATGAACGTAAATCATTAACCGTCTGTGTTTAAAAGCGTTGGCTGCGTGTCCCTTTAATTCCTTCGGAACAGACGTGGGATTTCGCCCTTCCTTTTTTCCCAGGCAAAAAAATAATAAATAATCTTGGGGATGAGCATCGATTCCAGCATCGCGAATAGCGTTTGCTATTCTACAATACATCATCTCTATTGTCCGGAACTGCCAGTGCAACATCTCTTGTGTTACCGTATCCGCGGGGTTTCCTTCTGGAAACATCGGAATCAATATGTAAGCTACAAATCTTTGTCCAAGTGTAATTTTTTCTTCAATATGCACTGCGATCTCCAGAGGAACCAAATTTTCAATGTGCGTGTCTCTACAGTTAAGCCATTCGTGACTGCTTCCCATAAAGTACTGATTTTCCATGTAAATGAATTGTTTCGATCTTCGGATGTTATGAATATATGCTCTTTGAATACTATCCTCGAACACTCTCTCCTTTTTAACAAACAACCCTACTGATTTTGAAGTGAACAAAGCTGAATCAGAATTGATTGACCGAAATACTTGAACATTCCATCGCTCAGGTTTGCGAATGGTATGTCTCAATTTGTTTTCATTTTGAGTCATGTTATTGCCCATATTTTTCTTGCTTCCTTGTTTCTCCCATCTTTGTTTAAAATTTGACAGTAAATCCAAAGTGGCAGGACCTTCAATGCGGCAGTGGATATCATGCCAAGGTTCTCGAGGGCCATATGAAGATTTTGAAATACATAAACTATTATAAAAATCATCTTTATGGTCGGTATTTAGAGTCTGAAATAGATGGTGCTCAGGTGTATCAAATCTTCCATTCGTTAAATCTAGTCCACCTACGAATGCAACTGTTCCCCTCTCGTTTACCATTCCCTTTATCTCACTGTCTACCAGAACACACTTTTGGTGATGTGTATAACAAAAGTTGGTGAATCTCTCTTTTGTCGATATATCTTTACTGTGCCTTTCTCTCGGTGCTAAAACAACAGTAACTCTGGTATCTTTAAAGAACTCCGCAGTGGTTTCATCCGAAGTCCCCATGGCTCCTTCCTTGTTGAGCTCGGTTGAAGTGAGTTCATCCCATATCATTATAATTACTTGAACGCCTTCATTCGCTTTTTGCAGTAAAATATCTCCAATGCAACGGCAATCTTCGTTTTCCCACCTCAGAAGAGGTATTTTGGTGTTTACGCTCCAACCAACAATATAAATAAACTCTCGCGCTCCCATTATCACATTATATAAATCCAGCCATGCCCTTGACTGATGATAATTGTGTCCATAGTTGTCAGTGATTGGGGGTAACCCTACGCAATGAGCATCTTGATATAGCGTAACATTATTCAGCTCTCGCATTCGGAAAAAGCATCCAGGAACTTCTGGAGATACGCTCAATTCTTTATTTGGCTTGTAAAACAGAGACAAAGTTAATTTACTCTTCTTTCTTGGTTTGCCTTTCACATAAAGTTCGAAATCTCCACAAATTTGACGAGATGTTATTAAATCTTCCGCTCTAAAAGTGACTGATCCAATAAGATCAGCTGATAAAACATCTTTATCTTTAACTACGAACTTGACTGCGACTACTTCATGGCAAACATTAATGTAGAAAGTTTCTTTCCAAACTGGATTCAGGTCATTGTCCACCACACTCGTTGTTGCAACTTTCCAATGATCTTGCCTCACATCTTCAACAAGAACATCTATATATGGGTCACTAAAGTCAGATTTTTTAAAGCTTAGTATCGATGTATCTAAATCTGGAAGGTTTACTGCCTTATCTACATATATTTCTAATATTCCATGAAGAACAGCAGCCTTTGGTTGGCCATGTTTAGGAAATTTATGAGAAGAGTCTATCACGCGTGTTGTAACGTCGTCATTTTTCATTTTACTCCTCTCTGAAATGCTCGGCTCTCCCGCAAATGCTGCACCACTTCCTGTGTAATGAATTTTGACCCTAATCGATCCAGCCGGGCTCCCTTTTGGACTTGTGAGATGTAATAATGCATTGTAAGATCGGGCAGAACTCGTAAAAATTATGGTGTCAATAAGACAGGACCCAATAATTTCTGAACTCAATATATCCTTATCTTTAACGATAAATTTCAGTCCTGTTACATCTTGATTTAAGTCGGCTTCCATTTTATAGTTCCATTTTGGATTTAAGCAGTCGTCGATCGTAAAGGTTTTTCCGATTTTTTGAGATCCGTTAATGCCTACTGCACTCACGATGCAATATGGATCACTTTTGTTATGTCGACTGGAAACGCTTTCGTCCAAATTCGGAAGACCTCTCGCTTCGAGAACCACCACTTCTACTCTTCCTCTTAGATGAACCATTTTTTATTAGCTTTCTGTGGAAAAGGAAATCAGTTAGTCATAATTTTAACGTTTATATTTTTAATAAATTCTAATTATTTACTATGTTCGAGACATGTTAATGAAAAAATGCACAATCTAATCTGCTTTTCATGTATATCAGATATTGTCACTCATTGTGTACAGTAGTTATAAATACAGTGGAGTACTTTACTTTTGTAAAATTTACTGCACAATTTTGTAAATTTCGGAAACTGATGTATGTGACCTATATAAACGTAATATAAACGTAGTCTATTTTTTTCACATATTAATATTAATTTCTAGTATTAATAACTATTTCTCAATGGAGTTCATAATTATTACATAAAAATTTCAAATCCCTTTAACTAATCGCGGCTTTGATAATGCGGTGCACAAATAAAACGGCAAAAACCACAATTACTTCTCATTAATGCCAAGATACAAATATTTTTTAAGCTAAACAGGCAAAATTCAATCCAGGCACCCACCAACCTAGGGCAGATGCGAGCCGAGAGCAGTAGTTAGCACTTAGCAGCTTACACAGAATGCTTCGGAGCCATGGACGGTGAGTGTTATATGTTATTATATTATTTGCATTTACGTGTCTATTATTTGTTCATTTATGATTAAAGTTTATTTACAGTTTAATATATTTACCGTATAATATTATTCTTATATTTTAGATAAAAGTCTAAGAGGTACTATCCTATTATCTCCCGACCAAATTTGCTATAGCGCATATAACAGGATATAATTATTAGGTAAAAGTTGCTTAAAATTAATCGAAACCTATGGGAAAATTATTGAATGTCCGGTTAGGTCAACTGTACGCCCATGACAATTGATGAGGTTAAGTCTTGATATTTTCGTTAGTTTTAACGAAAATATCACGACTTAACCAATCGTCAAGGGCGTACAGTTGACCTAACCGGGCATTCAATTTACCGGGCATTCAATAATTTTTCCGTAGGTTTCGATTAATTTTAAGCAACTTTTACCAAATAATTATATCCTGTTATATGCGCTATTGGCGTTATAGCAAATTTGGTGGGGAGATAACAGGATAGTACCATCCAATATTTTGGGATCTTCGAAACATAATCTAATTTCCCCATAAGATCTTTGACAACAGAAAACGCGGACTGCGATATTAGCCTAGACCATAATTCTTGAGATTTTCCATGAAGGGGCATTTTTGAGTAGAAGTTGGTATCCAGTATTTTTAGACTAATTGAAGGGTGTTGAATCTAGAAAAACAGGATACCAAGCTGAAATTTTGTTTTTTCATGTTGAAAATTGAATAAGAAAATGACTCCGAAAATAGCTTAAATTCAAATATTGTAGTGTTTTGAACAAATAATAAAATCAGTCTTAGTACTGAATATCCTTAACAATTCAATATGAGGTATAAGGCATCCCAATATGTAAAGGCAGTTTCAATAATAATTGTTTTATTATTAAACATTGTAACTGGCGTCGCCTCTGCGAAATGGAATGCGTGCATTGCGGGCATTGTCATACAATCTGAAGTCGCGTATTGCTGCCAATACACGGGAAATGTTTGGAATCTACCCTAAGGATATAATCAGCCATAACGAATCAAAACCAGCAAGACAACATCGAGACAATGCAGACGAACAACGGCTGCTTGCCATTCTCCAGCGGAACAACAACTGAACACATTTTTGGATGATAGACTTATAGTTCATTCAGGGACACAGGCACCTCATTCGATATATACCATAAAGAAAAACAAACCTCAAACATTTAGAAACCTTTATGATGTCGTACAATACAACACGGAAAAGAACAAGAAAATTGTGCTCAAAGCAGATCAACATTTTCTGCAACGTCTTGTGACCTCATATGCAGCTGGACGTACAGTGGACTTAGAAAATATTTTGAAACATGAACTTTTACCTGTTCCTCTTGCTTTGGCAGAAATGAATGGCAATTTGAGAACAGGAAACAAAGCAATGCTGGCCGAAATTTTGACTTCAGACATTGAGTGTCCCGACACACTAGATCTCAACAACAGCTCTGCATGTCTACTGATAGATGGACAAGCCCGTGTGCTTTCGAGTGGAAAGCCAGACGGTGCCAAGACGTTTGGAGATTTAGCCGATATATTCACAAGGTCAATCATCCAGTTAGGAATGGCATATGAACGTATAGATGTCATTTTTGACAGATACCGAGAAGAATCTATAAAAGCAGGAACACGCAACAGACGTACGAAGACTACTCGACCAATCCGACGCGTAATTGATGGCCGAGAGGTACCGCTACCAAAATCATGGATGAATTTCATTGCCTTACCAGAAAACAAGGCAAATCTGGCTCACTTTCTCTCTGAGGAAATTCTCTTACATGCTCCGAGAGACAAGAAGATAATAGTTGCAGGTGGTTTCAAAGATGAGTAGGATGTTAGGTCTTCTCGTGGCACAACAAATCTGAACCCCATAAAAGCGGCACATGAGGAAGCAGATACCCGGCTTGTTCTGCATGCGATCAACTGTCATTTTGACAACATCGTGGTGTCTGCAAGAGATACAGACGTCCTTTTACTCTTGGTGTCACATTTTGCAAAAATACATTGTGACAATCTTTGGATGATGGCCAGAACAGCCAAAAAAAGGAAGTACATCCCTGTCCGTGCAGTCTATGATAACCTTCCACCAAATTCACTGGAATCTCTTCTTCCATTTCATGCTCTGACAGGGTGTGACACCACATCCCATATTTCTGGGCACACAAAGCAGACAGCATGGAAAGTATTTCTGCAGCATCACCAGCTTCTGCTTGGCTTGGGAGTAGGAAATTTAACACCAAATCAACTGAAGTCAGCAGAAACGTTCATGTGCAGAATTTATGGTGTTGAGGGTGTTGATGCCGCACGCAAAATTATGTTTGAAAAACCCTGCAAACCAGAACTGATGCCCCCCACAAATGATTCCTGTAAATATCATATACAGCATGTGCATTATCAGTGTACCCTTTGGAAAAATGCTCACCACTCATTTCCACAACTTCCCGAAGTCACTGAGATGGGATGGAGACGAGACAATTCGGGATTGCGGCCCATACTGATGACACTTGATCCGATCCCTGAGGCTTGTGTTCAGCTTGTGTCTTGCTCTTTTTCTTGCTAGGTGTCGAACCATGCGTTGCAAATGCAAAAAAACTAAACTTCCATGTACTGCAGCTTGTGGATGTAGGAAGGCAACTGGGCAGGATGGCTGTCTTAACGACAGTACATAAAGTAATAGTACTTCTCAATCTGCTTAAGTTTACAATGGTTTTGTGCAGTATATGTAACATGTTGTACTTTTAAATATAATTTCCGGTATATATCCCAGTTGTTTTATTGTTTCTATAGACCACAGTCATAAATCATGTGTCTAGACAAAACCAAAGAACAAAACTTGTCCACTTGTAATTATTCGCTTTCTATATCCTGCCCCCAACTACGTCACTGTAATAAAAACATTACATTATGTTAGTGGGCCAACTTTTTCCCTATAGCAAAGATAGAATGCTGATATTTACAGAATAGTTTCCATGTGATACATTGATGAGAAATGCCAATTTTTCGTCAAAATCCGTTAATTATTGATGAAAGTGTACAAGAAACGCATAGCGCCATTTTACAAAGAATCGACTTTAACGGCCATTATGTTTTTAGCTATTTTGAAGGTAAAAAACTAAAAATATAGCTTGGTATCCTATTTCATCATTAAGAGGACCCTTGAATTAGGTCAAAAACACTAGTCACCAGCTTCTACTCAAAAATGCCCGTACAATTATTTACAGGCCACTTTTCGTGAAAATGGTCTAGTCTATATCATGGAGTTCTCTCGGATAACAACCCCGCAAAATCAGCATATACTACCGTACGTTGTGTGGCACTTTTTTTTTAAATCTAGCTAGGGGAAGATGGGACTCAATTTTTTAAACTCTAGAAAACTTGTAATTTGGCGGTCTTTTGCTCTAGAACAATAATCGGATCACCTGAAGATCATGGCCCCTAGCCTTCTTTAGTTAGCTTTATAAGGCTAACTAACAAAATATCACGACCTAACCTAACCAATTGTCAAGATCGTACAGTTGACCTAACGATTGGTTAGGTTAGGTCGTGATATTTTCGTTAGTTAGCCTCATAAGGCTAACTACAGAAGGCTGGGAGCCCTGATCTTCAGGTGATCCCAATAATCTTTGTTGGTCCTATGCTCGCCTGAGGAAGAATTACAATGGTTGAAGCCCATATTAAATTGTTCGCTCATTATTTCTGACTAGATATTTTTATCTTACTTTAACCCTTTACCGCATGAATTTTTTGTATGGTTAAGTTATGAATGCGTGTATTTGACAGGTTACAAATTCGTCCGTTTATGCAGTAAAGGGATAAGGACGTTGTGTGGAGTTAAATTCTCTCCTGTTCGGAAACACCAAGATCGAGTATACAGGAGAAGACTTGAAATGTTTCTTGCTCACGTTATTAAATTAAAAGCATTTGAACTCTCGGTAATTTAAATTACATTGTATAGTTTATTACATAGAGTGAGGCATATTGACTCTTATCCTCTTGCCGTCTCCTCCTTTCAGACTTATATAGATTTATGTAGAAATGTTAAGCGTTTAATTAGATGTGCTAAACGCGATTTTGAAACTCAAGTAGCTCGTGAATGTAAAGAAAACCAAGAAATTTTACGATTTCATTAGTAATAGAAATCCCTTGATGCTCAAGTTGAGGGACAATATCGGGCCACTGGCGACTCGGGTGGTAACTTAGATAATTTTTGGGAGATAGCGATAATTTTAAATAATTTTCTTACATCAGTTTTTACAATTGAGGATACTTCTTTTATTCCGGAGGCTAGTAAATATGCTTAGGATCACCTGAAGATCAGGGCCACCAGCCTCAATTACCAGATGATATCTTCGTTAAAACTAAAAAAAATATCACGACTTAACCTAACCAATCGTCAAGGACGTACAGTTGACCTAACCGGGTATTCAATTTAATTTATTGTTATATTTGGTACTGTAAAGCAAAAAACAAGGATACATGGGGGCCCTGATCTTCGGGTGATCCTATGCTTAGTGACGTAAATAGGACTTTTTTCATCACTTACTAACATAACTGTTTACACTGAAGAGATTTCTCACTATACACTGTAGATAAGTTAAAAATTAATAAATCGCCAGGACCAGACCATTTTTACCCAAAACACTTAAAAGAGTTGTAGATGTTACTAGTGTGTAAACTGTATAGTTATGGGGCTATATTTACTGCTTTGTGATTTAGTTGTGATAATTCTGTTACTGTGAGTACTTAATTCATGCCATCAAACTTATTAGGTACTAATCATGTTAAAATAAATTGTTTTGACAAACAGACTTGCTCAATGTTTTTTTTTCGCCAATAAAAATAAAAAATCACAAATTTTTAGCACAATTTCGGTCGTGATTAACTTGAATTTGACCTTCAGTTGGTAATTCGGATGGAATAAGCGTGTCATCATACTTCTTTATCACTAAGTGTGGCAAAATGAAACATTTGGTCAAACCAATTGGCTCAGAATATTTTTTTAAAATTAAAATTAGAAAATATAATTTTTTGCACAGTTTGACCTCGAAAATGACCTTCAAAGCCAAAAGCAAGAGTGGCTTCCACCTGCATTTTATTCCTCACCCACAGGTACATTGATTTAGCATGGGTGCCAGCTATTAACAAAAAACGCCGTTCAAAGTCGATTTTTGAATTTTGGCCGGTCCGCTATATGAAATCAAGCAGTCGATTAAAATTTGAATATTTTAATAACGAATTAAAAAAATTTTATACATCAAGCCGTATTTTTATTTTGATGTACAAAGGCTAGGGCCATGGCCCCCCCCTTATATACGCCAGTGGTGGTAAACCAAATGGAGACCCACTCAAAGTGCTGAATTTGTATACGCTTGAAACGGCGTTTAACCCTTTAAGCCCTGAATTTTTTGTAGGGTTAAGTTATGAATGCGTGTAATTGAAACGTTACCAATTTGTACCTTTTGTCCTTAAAGGGTTAAGAGACGAATTCATACACAGGCGTTTGAAATTTTAAATTATGTAGATAACAAATTATGAGAATTTCTTTAACGTGGACCATAGGAACATTAGAGAAACAATGCTTTTTAAATAAAGGGTAAAACGTTTGAGACAAACATTGCGAAGAGCTTTTCACCTACAAGATAGTGGAGAGGTGGAATAGCCTACCCCCGGAGGTCGTGGCGAGTACTTCAGTTAATATGTTTAAGAATAGGTTGGATAGGTATTTTAGTAGAATCAATCTGCATTAAAGAAGGGTAAATTGGGGATGTGATTTTTAGTTAGTAGAGGAAGTGGCCGATTTTCTTTTTGTTTTAAATGTAGTAGGTGGTGCTGATCGGATGTGGTTACAGAGCACTGGGAGTTCTCAGATAATACCCCATTGGTAGAGAAGCGAAACTTGATGGGATCTCGGAAGCCAAATCCTCCGAATATATTATTTTTTCTATTTTAGGGATGCTACTCGCGTTTACAGAGTAAGAATGTTGTACTTTTTTGGTAAATTGCGGGATATCTAATTTAGCTAGCCAAAGAAAGTTTTATAGTTTTATGTAGAAGTAGCGATGTTCCCGTTTGCAATAAATGTAGGAAGAAGCGCTGGCCGGGTCTGCTTTTAGAGCACTGGAAGTTGTTAGATGATGGGAAGTTTGACGAGATCTCTCGCGGTCAAAACCTCCGATTAGTCATACTCATCTTCAGGGAAGCTACTAAGTTAGAGTAGAACATTAATTTTAAATATTGTATATAAAAAATTCGCAAGAAAAAAAATTAGACATATTATTATGCATGGTGAATTCTTGAATTGTAGATCTGCTATTTCTATTTCTACTTCCTTCTTTTGCTAGCCTAGAGTGGATCTTAGGGTCTTCGTTAGCCTGTAACTCTGTAATTCCTTCCCCAACCTATTTTCTCATCAAGCTTAGACGCTAGGATTGGTTAACGTTACGATTTGGCTTATGATGTAATAATAATTATCGGCTTTACTGATATATTATTGTTAAAGGTAGGACATTTAATATCAATATGTGGAGAAAAAAATTAAATTACGTTTTCACTACCACATACAAGAAAATTCCCTTCAATAATTTAAAGCGATTTGTCTCGCAGGTAGCTGCTTACAAATTCCGCTACAAAAACGCGCATTCAGTTTTTCAAGAATAAAACCGCACTGTAGTCTTTTTGCAAGTACTACACTGTGAAGTGAATGTGGTAATGAGTTGCCAAGTATTTATTTGTTCTTTATAAATAAGTAATTTTGTTCCTATATACTTGTACATACAACTCAACATCAGTTAATATTCTTATTGCACGTTTTCTAATGAACAAAATTTTGTTTAGGCGTTGCCAGTACATTTACTAACTAATGATCACTCACCGTTAGAATATGAACTGAAATGAAATGAAAAGGTTTATTGGCAGACTATAGTCCATATGACAAATATTATTAATATAATGACAGTTTATATACTAAGGATAGAAATATATACAATTGATTAGAAATAATACTGTAATGTCGAAGTTAAGTGGAGCTACAGACAGACGTTTTCGTACCAAGAAGTCTATAGCTTAGAGCAGTGCTGTCCAACTTCTATAAAGCGCGGCCAAGATGTTTCCTATAATCATACACTGTTGGTTAATACGACTTAGGAACCCGATGAATGTTGTTCTCCCTACTAGAACTGACAAAATAGGGAAGAAAATTCAGAAATGAAATTTGGCAAACGTCCATTCCGCGGGCCGCAAGTTGGACAGCGCTGGCTTAGAGGATAAATGGCAGGACTCATAGATAGCTTGGATGATCGGGTTGGTTGATTTTTTAATTCTTTGCATTAGACTGTGTTGAGCACGTCTTGTTATCTCCGGGAAGCTCGGGACAGTGCGGATAGCAAACATTTGCGAACCTGAGCATCTCGGGGGTAATTTATGTAAGAGTCTAAAAGACCTGTTGTACAGCAAATTTAGGGTTCTGCCAGAACCTTTTTTATAATTCACCCACAGTTGCTGTCCGTATATATTACTGCAGAAAGTACAAAAGAGAGTGTCTTTAGCTTCACTTGTACAGAATCGAAAGTTCCTTATGGTCATATTCGCTTTAGCACACAAGCTTCGAGATTGTTTTCTTATATCCGAGTCATCACTCAAGGAGCTGGTAATAGTTTGACCCAAATACTTAAACTCTTGTACTTCCTCAATTACTTCATCATTCATTTTAAACCTTATATCAGCTGCCTGATTACAGCTTTTAGGATGAAATTGCATGACCTTAGTTTTTTGTAACATTAAAAAGAATATCATGTTTCTGCGAATACACTTCGCATACTTTTAGTAGCCGATCCAGACCTTTAACAGAGGGACTTATTAACACCATATCATCGGCATAAACTAAGTTATTTATCCTTGTGTTATCTATACAACATCCCACTGTTGCCTCATTAAGTGAAGCAATTAATCCGTCAATGTACACATTAAACAGCATAGGGTAGAGCAAGGAACCTTGTCTCACCCTGCAAGAGGAGCCAAAACACTCGGATAGTACATTGCCCCACCTAACAGTGAGAGATTGGTGGGAATACCAAAATTTCAATAACTTTAATATGTACATGGGAACCTTTCTGTCTTCTAGTTTTGCAAATAAAATATTGTGGTTCACCCTATCATATGCCTTACTTATATCTAGGAAACAGCTATAAATAGTTGAATTACTGTCAATGTATTTAGACATTGTTTCTTTAAGTACATAGATACACAGGTCAGTTGAGTGGGACCTTTTAAAGCCAAACTGATTAGATGTCCATAGGAAATCATTTAATCGGAGTAACAGGAGTTTTTCTAGTAGTTTCGAGAAGCAGGAAGCGACAGCAATAGGCCTGTAATTATTGCTGGACAGAATGTCTCAGTACTTATTTTTGACCAGGGGCAAGATATATACCCTCATGAACCCTGCAGGGATATAGCTATGAGCAAGCATGGCTGATAGGAGCAATGATATATGCAGACATACTACGTCATTTGCATATTTTAAGTGCTCATTCGATAAGTCATCTACCCCCTGACGCAGAACCAGTCTTTAACTCTTTAATTAACCTCTTTACTTCAGAAAATGATATCAAAGTATTTTCCCTTGTCCCTCCCACAATCGTTTCGCTGCAATCTATCTTAAGATTATCCCTACTCACACTGTTAAGAATGTTAGAATAGTGGTTTTTCCACAGCTTTGCAATTTCGTCCTCCCTCGACACCCCATCGATTGTCGGAGGGAGGACATTTTTGACACCCGTTTGATTCTTAACAAATTTTTAAAATTTTTATTATCGTTATTTATGCGAGCTTCACAGGCTTTTGATGGTCGAATAGACTCTTCTTTCTGTTTACATCGCCTTATGGCCGCCTTATACTGACCCCGACTTCTACACATATTCATGTATACTGGTCCTAATCTGGGTCTACCATAAAAGCACCACAAATCATAGGCGTCTTTCGATTCCCTCTTCAGGGGGGCAATAAAATCATTCCATCCAGGAATAATCTTAGTATGATAGTTGTAAAATTTAATCAGGGGACTTCCTGCTTCTCTTAACAGGAATATTATCTTACTATAATACCTATCTATGAGTTTACAGTGAGAATCATTTGAGCAAGGATTATTACAGGCAAGGTGCAAAATTTCTAAATTATTAAAGAGGTGACTTGTTCTGTCTTTGTATTCTACTCTCTGCTGCATCTTAACATTGGACCAATCGACGCGATTATTCTTACCTATTTAGTTATTGTTAAGTCGTCTTGCGCATAAATTGGTAACGTTAATTAATATTTCTAATGGTCTACGATCAGAAAGAAGGAAATCATGCAGAATATGAAGTCCAACAATTCGATCCTTTAGATTATTACTAGTGAGACAATGACAATCCACCTGGTGGTACCACTCATATCATTAACGTATGTAAAATTACCACTGGCTACCCTAATACATCTACATCACTTATACTTAAATTGGCCGACTCGCACATTACCCAATTCTATCATACAAAGAATTCCGAGTTCACATGTGCGTTAAAGTCCCCCATTATTATAGTGAGAATATTTGGGGTTATCTGATAATGACAATTTTGTACAGCAAATCAATGTATTCATCTAGATTACTGCCGTTGTTGTATGGTAAATGGCAGTTTACAATTAATATGCAATCATTGTTCACTTGTAATTCAATGCTTAACAACCTTACATTATCGCTTGTTAAAAATTTTATATGTTTTGACAAATTTTTCCTTATTAAGAAAGCAACACCACCAAAAGGCCTACCGTACATTAATTCATCTGACAAATCTACTGCTGATGGCGCATGGTAGCCATCGCTATTTTCCGTCTACGCGAGAATTCTTCAAAATACACGTCTGAGCTCCACGGCTTGTTAAGGTCAACTAAGGACGCAGGGCAGATATATGACCAATTAGTGGCAGAAGTCACAGAACCCCTTTAATTGGGGATACAGTGGGCGGTGCTTAGTTTTTTACTGCACACACACACACACACACACACACAGGCGAAAATGAAACGCTAATTGAAACATAATTTATTTTAAATAAATGAGCATATCACCAACAAGTAATCAGTCTCTAATTCACGGCATATATTCAAATACACGTAATAAATAAATAAATAAACATATTGCCAACAAATAATTAGGCACATATATATAATATAACAAAACATTCAAGGGCAATGGTACCCAAAGGGTACGGTATCGTAGGTGCCAGGCACCTGGTACCGTTTCCTATATGTGTTACGACACACTTTCGTCTTCCTAAGCTCCTTCACGTCCCCCAGTTTCTGTGCTCGAAAATTGTGGGTCCCTACAGTCAGTTGGGGTGGTTGGTCACTCTCATCTTCTAAGCTCACTAGCTCCTTCAGCGAATCAAAGTTAACAGTCCGCCGGTTCGCCTGGTTAAGTGTGATGCCTTTAGCTTTCACGATATATTTCACATCCTCCCCCACCCTTACTCATACCCCATAGGACCTGTTGAAACAAAAGAATCAGCGTAAGCACTATCTCCATACTCATCCTTGATCTCATCAGTCAGCTCTCCGAGGAATTCCCCAATAGGTGGCATGTAATTAATCACTTTCCCTCTCCGTGAATATCACACTATCTGTGTCTGCGTACAGAACCCTTGCCCGAGAGAATGCAGTAGACTCCAAAGTTTGATGCGAGCATACGCTGTGGTATGTTTGTAACACGTGATGTATCTGTAGCCAACTCGTTCCTGTTGTATTTATTATGTACGTATTACCCACATTCACGATCTCCATGACCTCTTTATCGGGAGCGTTGGCATAATCCCACACCTCGTTATAACTTTGGGCTAGATGGACGTTCCCCTTGACGGTATTCTGAGCAAGTTTACCCCAAAGACTATTTTGGCACAACTTTGCACTAAAGTGCTTGCCAGGGTTCTTTACAATTTGGGATCGGTCAAGTTGTATCCCTTCACGATCACGGTAGCGCTGAATATACGCTTATTTTTCATTTTCGGTCTCAACTGTTCGCGGGTACCCTGATGCTTCTACCTTATCCTTCAAAAAAGTGTTATATATATGGTGTGAAAAGATTGGGGAGCTTCTGAAACCTCAACACCTTATATAGCTTCAATATTCTGTAACTGTGGCGGACGACTCGGGACAGCTCAGGGCTTGTATATACGCCTCTGATCTTCCGCTGGTTGGTTGTGTGATTACAGGCCCCATTGTTCTCCTCTGTGCACTTCATGCGCAGGGGAAACATGAGTTTGTGGTCTATAACGACGGTTAAGCTCGGCATCCATAAGTCGCGAGGGGGGAGCACATCTACGAAAGAAAGACCGAAATAGTTCTCGTTCAAATTAGATGAGAACTCTTCGATGGTGGGCAGTGCGGGTTCCACCAGTTTTTCAGGTTCTCCTCCGGGGTACGGATTGTTCTTTATCACGTAGGGGTATAAAGAACAGAAGTCGTAGTAATGGAGTTTCACACCCTCTGCAGGTGGAAAGTATAGTTTGAAGGGGTTTGGACGCCCACCGAACAAGCTATCGCCGCATTTGAGAGGGTCCAACACCATTGAACGTTTGATGGTGTTTATTTCTTCGCGTTACTGCCCATCTGTTTCAACCGTGCATCATATTTGTGCTCCCACAGGACCTTGTGAGCGAACTGGGACCTTATAAGCTGATCGCGGGTGCGGGTCCATGCAAGACTGTCGGCAGGAGATCTACCATGGATATCTCCTACGATTCCACACTCAGGACATGGGCATCCATGCCACCAGCAACCGTTAAAGGAGTACGCAATCTTCTCACCAGTGGTACGGTCTTCGCTTAGACCATCCACCCAAAAGACACGACCATTTACCTTAATGGGCACTTCCTCCGTGTTGCGGGCATGTTTTATGTATACACCGGTCTGTTGTTGTTGGTGTATGAGCCAGTAAATAGCCTTATGCCCATAACTGCGTGGGTTGTTTCTGTGAATGACTGCTAGTGTGTATTTAGGCATGAAATTGTTCTTGAACACTGTAAAGCACAATGAGGCGATCGTGGTTGCGACTTGTAGCGGATCGCAGTGGAACCGGTCTATGTACATCCTTCTAAAGGCCTGGAAACATACTCTAAGCACGCGCACATCATTCATGCAATAACGCTCACATTCATCTGCTATATTATAAGGAATATCTTCATTAAAACTATTGTAGTTGTGGTCAGAATCTTCACGCTCACTATCACTCATGTTGGCATAGTTAAAGTAATGTTTGGGGAGAGGTAGGCCTACGTAATTTAAAGTGTCGCTAGTGAGGAAAGTGTGAGGAAATACCCTTTTGAAACTTCGGTGGCTACGCCCATCACCGTGGGTAGCTTGACTAATTTACAAGGTCTGAATAATAAAGTGTCTTTAAACTGAACATTACCTCTTATTTGCATCTGTATAAGTTTGTTTCCTCTTTTCAAGGATCAGCTGTAAATATCTCCGATGACTCGTGTTCATGCAGTTCCTTATAATGGAATTGTGTATCAAATTTTGCGCTGTTATGGGCGATAATATACAGTCATTTTTTTAACTTGTCCGCTAACTTGACAATATAGGGTACAAAGAGTTTCACGGGGCTGTCGTGTGCGATCGTTTAAAAAACGTTTGTTCGTTTACCACATTTGTGACACTCATCACACTCGACTTCCATGCACTCATCGCAGATAGTCTGGCTTACAAGTAGATGTGGAATAACCTCTTTGGTTTCAGCATCCGTATATGTTTCTATATCATAGTATACAGTTATACAAGGCTTATTTTTAGGCTTAGCATCTTTCATATAACATACATACTTTATACCATCTGCCTTATATTTCTCGTGGCATGTAGAGCAGTGAATTTCATCACATTTATGCGTGAATTTCCCCAATTATCCATCATATGAAACATACCACATTCACAGATTCTCATTTTCCTGCAAGTGTCAATTGACTTATGGAGCTCAAAGCAGTTATTATTGGAAAATGTGCGTCTACACATTACAGTTCCTCTTCTCAGCTTCAACTACACGGCTTTCACATTTGGAGCTTTTACACTGCTCACATACCATGTGGCAATCCTTAAAATGTTTCACTATATCATCCCCAAACTCGAGACATCCCTTAGATTCCCTTACACAAATCACGATGCCTTCCATATTTTCGATTTTTATCATAACTCGCGTAAAGGTCCCTTATATTGCGGATGGGGAGATACGTTGTTCCTGACAACCCTAAAATAAGTAGGGGTCTTGTACGGTCTCTCACACTGCTTTTAAAAACATATACATTTATACAGTCCTACGACGATCATCCATTCCAAATACAACTATACGAACATTCATTTCCTGCTCCACCCTTCTCAACTCTTCAGGACCCATATTACATTCAAACTCAAGCTTCCATTCTGAAGCCAGTTTACGAGCACACTGCACAACCGTTGGCAACCAAATGTTTTGGGCCCGTGTATTTAGCACAGTAAACATATGAGCTTAGACTACTGCTATAAAGCCGCAACCACGCTCGGTGCTTATATGCCGTCTGTAAATAGCATGAGAATTGAAGTTAAGAGTATAAGGTGTGGCCGTATGTCCCGTAACATGGAATACCCGGTCAATATCTATCGTGAAGTTGTCCATATTGAAGGTTGTACTACTTTGAGAGCTTGCAATATACGGCCCAAAATATAATCTATGTCCACAGCAGCTAAGCGTCTGTATGATATTACTACCCAAAAATCATCTACATCCCCGTCATCTGACCCGAAGGACAGCCTCGTCCTGACTTCACGTCCGTCGCTGTTCTGAAGGGCAAACTCCACAATCCGTTCAACTAGAGCCGTAGTCCGCGTTCAACACCGTTGCTATACATGGTTCGCGGGTCAACCCTGACTATGTACCGGTTTCTAGTTAGGGTTTGGGTAGGGGTGCGCACCAGCTCGAATGTTGTACTACTCTCCACAGAACGAGAAGCTGGTGCTGTGGATGGCACGAACGGAATTGAACGGGAATAAGGGGGCATATTTTTATTTCTGGAGATTACTAATGTGGAGTGGGTGTCGTAAGACGTAGAGGGCTGGGGATCCATTACTGGGGATCTAACAACAGCTGCACTCCTAGTACGCTTTATATCTGACGTGGAAGGCGAATCATCATCAACTTCATCATGCCCCCGCTTTCTCCTCGAATTTTCGCGTCGGGGTGGTACAGCCGGCTTTGCTAGGGGTTTGCTAGCGGGGGTGGAGACTGTAGCCACAACTACACTGTCATCGGAATCATCTGTAATATCGATGATGGGGACATGTTGCTGGCACAGTACCTCATCCTCATTCACGGTTCTGAGGAAGAAGAGGAAAAACAAGACTGTAGAATATAAGGAGCATCACTTGAACTTTTATTATGCCAAAATAGTCTTTGGGGGAAATTTGCTCAGAATACCGGCAAAGGGAACGTCCATCTAGCCCAAAGTTATAACGAAGTGTGGGATTATGCCAACGCTCCCGATAAAGAGGTCATGGAGATCGTGAATGTGGGTAATAAGTACATAATAAAGTGCAACAGGAACGAATTGGCTACAGATACATCACGTGTTACAAACATACCACAGCGTATGCTCGCATCAAACTTTGGAGTCTACTGCATCCTCTCGGGCGGAGGGTTCTGTACGCAGACACAGATAGTGTGATATCCACGGAGAGGGAAAGTGATTGCGTGCCACCTATTGGGGAATTCCTCGGAGAGCTGACTGATGAGATCAAGGATGAATATGGAGATAGTGCTTACGCTGATTCTTTTGTTTCAACAGGTCCTATGGGGTATGGGTGAGGGTGGGGGAGGATGTGAAATATATCGTGAAAGCTAAACGCATCACACTTAACCAGGCGCACCGGCGGATTGTTAACTTTGATTCGCTGAAGGAGCTAGTGAGCTTAGAAGATGAGAGTGACCAACCACCCGAACTGACTGTAGGGCAGGGGCGTACCTAAAGTATTTGGCACCTGGGGCGGATCCTTCCTTTGGCACCCCCATAAATAATTTTAAAATTTAAACACAGAAAAATATATTATGTTTGCAAGTAGATTTTTAAACAGTACAGTACTGTCCTAAACAAATCGGAAATAAGAAAAATGCAGGACATTAAAAATTCAGTGAACAGGTAATACTGCATTTTATTTTATACAAAAAACACAGGAAATCCAGTCTCAACGCTCAGCCTATTCTTCAAAGGTAAATAGAGAGGATTCACAGTCTCTGCTTTCGAGCCTTAATTTCTGCAAATTGATCAATGACCTCGTCAAAATTCACCTTCTTTGCATATTCATGTTCAATTGAAAGTAAAGCCAGATTTGTCAATCTTGTCTGACTCATGGTCGAGCGAAAGAAATTTTTTATCAATTTCAATTTGGAAAAACTTCTTTCAAATGAAGCAATAAACACACAGACAGTCAAAAAAGAATCTCAAACACAGTGACAAGCTTGGCAAAGATTCACAAAAATCCCACTTGACAATAAACTCCAGAAACTGCAATGCTGTCCATTTCTTTGCCTCTTCAACGCTGATTTTGGCAGCTTCCAAATGCCTCCGAAGTCGTCCAATTTCCACACTGATATCTTCATCAGAGAAGTCATCGAAAATCTGAGTCAAATTTGGAATATACTTCCGAAGTTCTTCTTCTGTTGTAACAACCAAAGTGTTTGGCTGAGTAACAGCGAAGATAGACAGAATTTGATCCATTGCCTTAGAACGAATCTCCAATTCTTGATGAAAGTGATCAAGACATTCAAACATAGCCCTTTTTACTTCCTCTGGCAATGGTTGACCAGCATCCTTTGCCATCTCTCCTGGCATCCTTTTTCGGAGCTTTACTCTCCCTCTTCTCTCCATAGAAATGTGTATTTCCTCACACTTTGTAGTTGCATAATGAATGGCACTCTCCACAATTTCATTGCGCTGATCTTCAAGAAACAGTTTTAGAGCTTGGAGCTTCACAAACGTTCGCCTTTCGATGTAATTTTTATCAAATATTTAATTTTTCGTTTGTAAATTTTGTATTGCCAATAAAAATAAAAATGTATTTTATAGTGGAAATTAACATTAAGCTGTTGTAATAGTTTGAACATTTTTAAATTTTTTTCTTACTTTGGCGAATTTTTCATTTGGTTTGAAAACTTGTACTGGTATTTCAACTCTCCTGATGGCACCCCCCTCCTGGCTGTCACCCGGGGCAGCCCCCTCTCAGTACGCCACTGGTGTAGAGAACCACAATTTTCGCGCACAGAGACTGGGGACGTGAAGGAGCTTAGGGGGACGAAAGTGTGTCGTAATTCATATAGGAAACGCTACCAGGTGCCTGGCACCTACGATACCGTACCCTTTCCCTTGAATGTTTTGTTATATATATATATATATATATATATATATATATATATATGTGTGTGTGTGTGTGTGTGTGCCTAATTACTTGTTGGCAATATGTTTATTTATTTATTACGTGTATTTGAATATATGCCGTGAATTAAAGACTGATTACTTGTTGATGATGTGTTTATTTATTTAAAATAAATTGTTTCAATTAGCGTTTCATTTTCGCCTTTGTGTGTGTGTGTGTGTGTGTGTGTGTGTGTGTGTGCAGTAAAAAAGCTAAGCACCGCCCATTTTATCCCCAATTAAAGGGGTCATGTGACTCCTGCCACTAATTGGTCATATCTCTGTCCTGCGTCCTCAGTTGACCTCAACACGCCGTGAAACTCAGACGTGTATTTTGAAGAATTCTCGCGTAGACGGAAAATAGCGATGGCTACCTTTGATATTGCGTGCTCGACATTCATGAAGTGGTATTCGATAAAGTCTACAGATGTGGTGAACACTCAAAGAATCCCTAGGTCTCCCTCCTTTGAAGCTTTTAAGGCCATATTGAACCGAGCGGAGCGTGAGGAGCAGGAGGTCCAAATACTTTACGGGTATTCTGGCGAGAGCATTGGAAGCTTTCGTGGCTCAAACGATGTAATGGACTACGTGATAGGACTAAACTGTGTAAAGGCGCACATACACCGCGAAGTGGAAGAAGCATCTCGTGCAGAAGAAAAGCAACGGGTATGGTTAGTGAGCCTTGTTGACGAATGGTATGACAAGCGATATTATGTCATGTTACATCATACCGAGTACGCATATCCTGCGTCTGAGAATATAAATCTTGTCATCACGGACAATCTAAAATATTTTTATCATTACGTTCATATATATCATGATGAGGTTCGCAGTGAGGCTGTGGCTAAAGGCTTGTGCGAGTTTTTATTAGAGTTTAAGGATGAGTATCGCTTGCTAAACAAAAAGGACAGATACGGGCATATGTTTCTCTTAAATAGAGTGCGGAGTGTTAATGTGAGGATAAAATGAACGAAGCTGAATGGTTTCGATAAAACATCAAAGCCGTTATTACTCCATGTATCAGAAAATTTCTCTAAATACGTCTACCCGGTATAATGGGGTACAAGTACACACATGATTTTTTCATGTTGGAACAACCCCGTGCACGAATCACTAACGCTTGGTATGACGCGCCCCGTGTGACTCGTTCCCCACACCTCCCGCCGAGCTAAACCGCACACCGGCTGCTCATAGTCACTTCAGAGCTTGACCCAACTGGACGTACACTCCTCACAATAGAAAACGATGGAGCTTCCGTTGAGCAGCATCCTCAATGCCGTGTACGATGTATCCGTGACGAAGTCACTACATGCGTTCAGGCGTAAAACCGGCGCTGTTAACTATGTATTTGAAACGACTTCTAGACAAACAAACTCTGGTAAACGGAATGTTATTTATTTAAGTGTTGAGAAGATGAATAGAATCTTCGTGATAGTTGAGAAGTGGGGCGAGGATCGTTATAAAATACCTGCAGGTGTAGGCACAACAAGAGAGCAGATTAGTGATTCACCCTCATATGCCATTATTTGTACGTTGTGTATAAATCGCGACCAGCCATGCATTGATGTACGGTTGATGTGGAAAGATGCGTCTGATAATAACGTCTTTGTCCCCATGCGAAACCGCTTCATCCTCGACAGAATGTTTGAACTCGTTGGTTTCCGCAAGCTAAAGCCTATATTAGATGCGCGTGTTGCCGATATGTTTTATTTTGAGACGGTTCTTGAATATGGGACACCGCTCTGCTCGACGGGTTTATCGAGTGTAAGACAACAAGACGAGAATGGGTTGGCACTGGAGGCGTATTTAAAAGGTATAGACGCTTCGCAATATCTTAAACTTTGGTACAAAGGACTTGAGCGGTACAGGGCCGAGCTCACCTACACTGTTCACCCTGAAGAGCTATTTCTTTATATAACGAGCAGCTGTCGGCACGACTTAGATTATTTCAACTGCCGATATGCGTTGTGAAGAAGAATTCACGGTTGAAAAGCTCGGATTGGAAAGTAGAAGGTTCGAGACAGCAGTTCCTAAAAACATTTTTACGCATAGAATAGTAAATAGCTGGAATAGTTTGCCGGTAGAAGTAATTAGTAGCACGTCTATAAACATGTTTAAAAATCGATTAGATGCATATGTTGATAGATTGGGTATAGTTTAAGGTAGTAAAATTAAGGCTTTCTGGGGATAGATCCCACAGCTCAACACAAGTGTTGTGGGATATAGGGAGGCAGCATCTTGGGTTAGGGGATACTCTCTGTCCTTACACATCCTATTTAAAGAGATTCCTCTGCCGAGCGGTGCACCCCATAGTACTGTGAGGTATTGAAAAACTCATGATCTTCACATGCCGCACAAACACCTTTAAATGGGAGACCCAAAATGGGTGCACACACATTTCTACATTACTGTACACTCTTTACAGCCACACCTACACTTTTCCTCCTAAGTATATATATTGTAATGTATATGGTTGTAAATTGTGACTTGGTCCGCAGTTGATATGGACCATGACTTATTTTTGGTTGGCAAGGTACTGGTATTGATGGATACCGTAATGAAATTGACTGGATTCCTTGGATCTGAAACATTTTGATCACTTAGACTCAGCCTCAGGCAGTGGTTCCCAACCGGTTTTGGCTTATGGCCCCCTTAGGAACCTTATTTTTTCCTGTGGCCCCCATAAGCATTATTTTCAGTAGGTAATATGCAGATTTAACTCTATTTTACAAAATAACATTTTCCTGTGGCCCCCTTCAAATGTGCCATGGCCCCCAGGGAGCCATATGGCCCCCGGTTGGGAAACACATTATTATTTTTATTTCTTAGAGTACTAATTTACCTTTCATTGGCAATTGCTATAACAATACAGTATATTGTTTGGTTTTTTAAATTATAAAATATATGATGCTATAAAGAGTATATAGTTTTTTTTGGGACACCCTATATTCATAATTCTATATTATATTGATAGATTAACTAAATATCCGCATCCGCAGATACTGAAATTAAAGATCCGCATCCGCAGATGTTGAAAAACTGACATCCGGTCCATCACTAAATTATATATATATACTACGAATCCATCGGCCCCGGGTTCGAGACCCGACGGCAGCAAAACCCAGCTGTTCATCCTTCCACGTAATAAAGAAAGTAGTTGGTAGATAAATGGGTACCCTAGGTGGCCCAGTGGTTAAGACGCTGGGCTGCTGATGGGGCGTGGTTCGGATTCCACGTTAAACTGTAGGTCTAAGGTGGAGAGAAAAGCTTGACCTTCGTCAGAATGAACAATTCGGGCGGAAGCTAACCAAAAGTTATATATATATATATATATATATATATATATATATATATATATATATATATATATATATGGAACTTACCATAAAATTTAGGTGTTAGAAAATGAATTACGTATGTATTAGTTCTAAATCCTTCTTTTCTCATAAAACTGTAATGAGTATTTTCGTGCATTTGTGATGAACTGCTAACAAACATAAATATTCATTTTGCTTCACTTTTCAACTGTAATGAAAATATACTTTGGGAGGTTTTTGAGACATTCGTACCATTACTGATTAGAATAAGATAACGCTTATCATTCTTATCGCTGATAAAGGCGTTTCTGCTATAACAAAAACGAAACATTTAATTATTTTAATGAAGCAGAAAATTCTCATTGCGTTAATTAATAAATTAATTAATTAAGTATAATATCCAATCAGTGTAATTAGACAAAATAAAACCATCTATTCACAAAAAGAATACAAATTACACGGTTTTTACAATATTTTTCAACTTTTTTTCTGTACAATTTACTGTAGATATCTGATATGGCATTAATGTATTCACAGTATTCTAATCTGAATATGCCGTTGGAAGCATGGAAGCTTTTCAGACAAAATTAATGGGGTTCACTTTATTTATTGCATAAGAGAAGTGAAAATGACAAATAATAATAATAATAATAATAATAGGGTTGTAGCTGGGATTGTGGAGCCGGAGCAGAGCTGGAGCCAGACTTACTGGAGCGCTCCGGAACTTGGAGTTGGAGCTGGAGCTGAAGCCTAGAGCTGCTCCACTTATAGCAGAGTGAATGTCAGCGAGTTTAGAGGATGGGAGCCGATCACTAGCGATTGGTATTTTGGACGGTTTAACGTTGAACGGTTTTCTTTGAGCGTGTAAAACACTAGTTGTAAACAAACTGGACCGCTGATGTTGAGTGTACGAATGTGCGTATAGTATTTTTTAATCGTAATATAGTGTCCTGGCCGTATAGTACCCGTTTGCTAAGTATACTGTAGATAGTAAATCGTACGGTTACGAGAAAAGGACAAGTTTTTTATAATAGATTAAAATGTCATAAAAAGCAGATACTTTTGAGCACCCTAATTATATATTTTTTATATGTATTGAATTACCTCACAACTTGTCAAGGCTTAGGGGCCGCACGGTGACAGTTTGATGGCCGCAGATTGCTCGCGTGCTGCACTTTAAGAACTCGGCTTTAGATTACTAGCCTTAATGATTTTGGTATCCCATTTTGCATTCAGTTTTTGTATCTTAAGAGCTGTAGCGCAACAAAAAGACGCTATATAAAATATCAGTCCGGAACAACACCGTACTCTCGAGCAACTTAGGGTATAAAGTTGGGGTTAGTGGAGCAGCTCTGGAACTGGAACTGGGTTAATGGAGCAGCAGCAGCAGCAGCAGCTTCGGAGCTGGAGCTGGAGGTCATTCTCAGCTTTGGAGCCGGCCCGGAGCAGGAGCTGAGTCACTGGAGCACTCCGGAGGTTGAGCCAGTGAACTCGGAGCACTGCCAACCCTAAAGGCCGCCGCATATCGAAAGCGATGCTGAGCCACGTGGCGGGCGGGCGTGGCGTGGCTGGCGTGGCTTTCGGTGTGCGGCTGCCTTAAATGATGATAGTAGTAGTAAACAAAAGATAAAAATTTTACAAAAGTAGCGGTTAATTATTTTACACAATTTTAAATAAAATGATCAGTTGTATATTTAGTAGAAAATAAATGATGCTTAATGAAAAAATTACGATAAATTACGAAAATAAAAATGCTTAATGAAATTAGCATACTTTAGATAGCTAATTATAAAATGGGAACTTAACTACTACGCAATAATGGCAGTAGTGAACTTATACATCGGTAGGAGCTAATGAAGTACTTCTTTAGTGATTTGCGGAATACATTTAGTGATGAGCTTGTCTAATATTTATAGGAATTGCATTCCATACATCTGCTCATTTATAAAAAAAAAAAGTGCATTTCCTGCAATTTCCACTGTATAGTTTGGTTCGCGTATAAAATATCTGGGGAGTCTAGTGTTATAATGATGATGTATTAGATGAGGGTTGATCGCTCTTTCAATGAGTGATGTATGTTGATTTTCATTGATTACTTTGAACATACTGACAGCAACAATGAATTTGTACAAGTCATTTAGTTTTAAAATATTTTAGCTCTTTAAACATTGGAAAAGTGCGACTGTTTGCTATTATTTGAGACGGTTTCTCAGACATTTCTTATGAATGACTTCCAAACGGTGTTTTATATATTTCTTTGAAATATAAAAAACACCGACACTAAAAGCTAACTTAATCTAATCTAACCTAACTAACAATAACTTGTCAGTTTTACGTCACGTCGATCAGATGTCGTTTGCCCGTAGACATTTTTCTTTCTCATACCAGTGGACTGTGGGTGCGTGGTTTTACCCTTAGTTTTAATTAAATTAATCTAGTTTTCATGATGAAATTAAAACGTGGATTAGGATAAGTTAACAGTTAATACCTACCGTACAGTTATTTAATTATGTTAAAAAGGATATTTATACAGATGATAGAACGAGTCTAAAACATTACGCGATACGTAATATAATAATAATAATAATAATAATATGAGTTAAAATCCTATATATATAATATCCACAACAGACAACATTCTCACAACCTTTTGGGTTAGAGCTGAATGCTTTTCAGGGGTGAAACAAATAAGTTTATATTACTGTCTTGTTGCAAAATAAATCTTTTTTTTTTACTCTATCCAATGGAAAACAGTTTACGTAGAAGACAGATATACCATTTCAATAAATTACTGTGTGTATGTTGTAATCAAAAGAACATTGTGTGTGTGTTGTGGTGTGTGTGTGTGTGTGTGTTTTAAATATATAAAATATTTTTAATTTAACTTAGATCTACAGGTTACGAGATAAACTTAACTTTTCTCAGCTTTTTTCAGACCAAAAATATGGGTAAGTACATTGCCAATAAAATAACACTGGGTAACAAAATTTGAAAAATTTTCTGTTTATTGTGATTTTTCTGTCGTTTCTTAATGATTTCGGGGCGCTGATTCCAAAAATGATATTTGTTTTGCTCTATCATCAACCGTTTCAAAAATATAGGTTATCACACTTTTCATATGGCAAAGTACGGGGCTCCAATAAACCTTAGCCCCCCCCGCCCATGGCCTAAACCATTAGAGGTACAGTAAAACTAAACATACCTTACAAAAGAGAATTTAATCCTGCATTTAATGAGAAACAATTAAAACTTGGTGTTCCCGCCATTGGCTTCCAAGACAGCCTGAATTCGCTTTGGGTAGCTTGCCAAAAGTGACGTGAATAGATCTTGATCATTACGCAAATTTGCTAAAACAGTTTCAATGTGTTGCGTCATTGTATCCTTCGAAAATCGATTTGCTGCAGGTTCTTGAAACAAGAGACATTCAACCTTGTCCTTTATAACTGATCCAATGTGTTCACAGACGTTCAGGTCAGGAGAATTTCCTGGCCATTTTTCATTTCCAAAGAATTCGATCTCATGGTTCCGCAACAACTGTTGAGTGGCTAATACCTTAAAGCAGGGGGCCTTATCGTGCAGAAGTGTGACCTGATCGACATCCATAACATTGTTTGGGTTTCTTAGAAAAGGAATGACATGCTGGGATAGAATAATATCACGAAAATACTGTCCATCCCAACTCTGACCATTTGGCTTCAACACCCACATGTGCTTCTTTGCAGTGAACAAAACAAACACACCAACACAGTCTGGACTTTTTAATAATTCGCGATAATGTTCATTGTCATCGATTTCATCTGGTGTTGTGGCCCACACTCGATCATTTTGGTAGTTAGGCCGACGTGTTACGTAAACAAAAAATTCATCGGAGACAGCTAAATGCATGAAATCATCCACATCCTAATCTTCAAGATAATGGGCAAACCACATTCTGTCATCGATGTTAAGTTGAGTTTTTCTTGGCTTTGGAAGATCATGCCAAGGCTTTAAACCTTGCCTGTGACGGTACAGTCGAATGATCTCACCACTAACGATCTTTCCTCTCAACACTTCGATCTCTCTAGAAAGTTTAGCACAGCTGTTTTTCCGCTTATACGCAGGTGTGCAGTGCCAATTTTATAGGTACCGGAGCTCTGGTGGGCCTGACAAAAGCCTGCCATTTCCTATCCTGTTTCTATATATGCCACACGATGACTAAGTATTTCGTGTTTGCACTCACTCACTAAACTGTTGATAATTAATGGAGACAATTTTTTTGTTGCTTGTTATGGTAATTCCTCCAAACTTCCTCTTGCAGAGGTGCCGGAGCGGCGCTCCGGTGAGCTCCGGCAGCACTGCACCCCTGCTTATACGTACCGTTTTCAATGATGTCCTTTGTTTCCTGAGAGAGTGGCAAATTTATTTGGGCGGCCAGATTTGGTTGTATCCATTTCACATTCATCCAAAGTTTTATTCCAATTTCTTTTGACGAAGTCCTCACTTCTTCGCAACTTTTTAGCAACCCATGAACGTTTTATAAAGGTGGCTCCAGCATCACGAGCTTCCCGAAATGTTATTTGCTCGTATGCGATCTATCACACGTTGCCTCTCCGAATCACCAATTAATTGAGAAGCCATTATATCATCACTTTATCAGCTAGAGTAATTTTAATACCTGCAATAAATAAAGAATTTTATATATTTTTATAATCACTGAAAACTATTTCGATATAAGTAAACATGTAAGCTGCAAATGGGGGAGCTAAGGTTTTTTGGAACCCCTTATATAAAGAAAGCTAACAAATATTTTCTGAAAATAAAAACACTATTGGAAATTAATGTTTATTGAGCCAAAATTGTTTGACAAACCCAAAATGGTGCAAAGGATATAATATATATCATGAGGAGAACCGATAAGAGAATAACAAGCCTCGTTATGCAGTGTGCGTTCCTTAAAAATGCACTGAAGAACGCGACTTCCGCGTATGAACATCCTTATCCTTTCTGATCAGCGACCATACGTAGTTTCCCATCATGGAAGCACCCCAATGGCCCTGGTACCTTTTCTCCATCGTTTGAATATCTTGATGGAATCTTTCGCCATGTTCTTCACTCACATCGCCCAGGTTATCACGAAAAAAGTCTAGATGTGAATGCAGATAGTGTAATTTTAAAGACATACGGCACCCCATTTTGCCATAGCACTTAATCAAGTTTGACACTAACTCCTTATAGTTTGGTGCTTTATGGTTGCCTAAAAACCCACGAACCACATCACGGAAAGCACACCAAGCCTCTTTTTCGATCGGAGTCATCTTGGCTTCAAGGTTCTTTGAATTCAACAGCGCCTTGACTTGTGGTCCTACAAAGATGCCAGCCTTGACTTTGGCCTCAGAGAGTTTAGGGAACATGACCTGAATCTGTTGGAAAACTTCCCCTCCGAAATCTAACGCAGTTACAAACTGCTTAATTACACCCAACTTAATATGGAGAGGTGGTAGCAGAACTATGTCAGGCTTCACAAGAGGTTCCCTGAGTACATTGTACTTTCCTGGTTGCAATCCTTCACGTGGAGGCCACTGAATTGTTTTATAGTGCTCAGTTGAAGCCCTGCTATCCCACAGGCAAAGAAAACATGAATATTTAGTAAACCCTCCTTGTAAACCTAGCAGAAAACCAATCATTTTGAAATCACCACACACGTCCCAGTTATATTGTTCATACCTGATTTGAGTGAGCAGTTGTTTGACATTTTCATAGTCCTCTTTCATTTGAACAGAATGTGCAACTGGTATAGATGGACATTTGTTCCCATTGTGGAGTAGAACAGCTTTTAAACTCCGAGTTGAACTGTCAATAAACAGGCGCCACTCTGAGGGTGTGTGTGTGTTAACCCAATAGCTGTGAATAGACCATTAACCTCGCTGCAATAACAGAGAGAGCCATTGACATCGTAGAACCTTGCAAACTCTTCATGCCGCCTTCGGTATACAGTGCTCTTGCAGTCTTCTCCAAGCAAATTCCACTCTTTGAGTCTGGAGGTCAGAAGCTCAGACCCTGATTTCGTCAGACCCAAATCTCTAATTAAGTCGTCCAATTCCCTCTGATTTGGAAAGTGAGGGTTTGTACCGAAAGTTACTGTATATTCTTCATCATGACTGTCCTCACCAGCCGACATCTCAGATGAGGTAGCTGCATCCTCATTTTCAACCTGCAAAGCAAACAAACAAAATATAGGCCTAGCTATATATGTAGAAGAGCATCAGCACTAAGAAAAATCGACACACAATGACCCCCAGTCTGTAAATACAGAAGGTAAAGTAATGGATAGATACCTGTTCTGGTGGACGTGGTATTGGAAGACCTTCGCCATGTGGTACAGGAGCTATGGACGACGCTATGCTTGGATACTGAAGAGTCTGCCTTCCTTTAACTTTCCTGTACTTAGAAACATCTACCATGCAGTAGTAGCAATCGTCGTGGTGGCTCTTTGGTTCTCTCCATATTCTGGGTACCGCAAAGGGCATTGCCTTGCGTACTCCCCGCAGCCACCCTTCAAGTGTGGAGCGGCAGCTTCCACAGATCACATGGGGTGCCCAGGGCTTATCTTGGTCACCCATAGGCATACCAAAATAGAACCGATACGCAATCCAGAACTTGGTGCCTTTCACAATCTTGTGCGATACTTGCTTGGGGCCTATGTAATACCCACAAACGTAGCAGAATATATCCGGCGAGTGTTTACAAGCTCTACTTGCCATTCTCTTTACCAAACTGTACTACATTAATCATAACCTGCAGATATAGAGAGAAGAGTTATTAAATCTGCAACAGATTACAGATTCCGGAAAAAAGATGTATACACAACACTGAAATAATGTTCGCAATAAAAAAGGATCGATAACACTCAAATCGTCAGCACAGAGAAGCACAGAAACACAGTACCTCAGTGCTGGTAACCATCAGACAAACAACCTGCTTTCTTTGTGCGCTCACACTTACTGACTTCTCAGACTGCGCTCTTCTTTATATAGCACAGTGGAAGTTTCGGACAATTTCTAGAGCAAGAAACTGTCAACGAACATCCGGATTGTTCTCAACAATTCCTGATTATTCTGATATTGCTGCGCCCATAATAACATTATACTGGTAAAACATGAAAAATGGATTATCTCTGAAACCATTGATGATACACACAAACCAAGGCCAGATTTGGACTCAGCGCCCACAAATGCATATAAAAACAAAAAATTCTATATAAACAGAATCAGTGTTACACAGTGTAATTGCTAAATATTTGTACTTATAATAACAAAGAAATATGTAGCATGCACGTAAAATAGTAAAAGATTTTATATTAAATAATGTTAGGCATAAACCATAGAGCGGTGTTTCTCAAACATTTTTTTTGTGCTGGCGATCATCCTTCTCTAAAGGATGACGCAGCACATATTTCAACCGCAGAAACAGCTCCCGAACTATTTCCTACGAGACGATCGAAGGCTTTGTAAGAGGTCGATACTTAATCCGTTCAGTGAAAGGATTACTAAAGTCTGTCAAACTTTCAAGAAATTTACACGATAAATTGAATGTACGTTCTTCTGGCAACATCCTACTAGTTATCATTCCCCTCAGAAGTGTTTTGGGTAGCACGGAAAAGCCAGTACCCAGAAATGGTGTTTGAAGCATTGAAAGTTTTATTGTAATTCCATTTGCAACTTCATACTTACGCGAATTCGACTTTTCATCAGTGGTTGCAATTAAAACAAATAAATTAAACTGACTGTGTATATATATGTTACTTTCTGTTTAGTTTATTCAACCGAGTATAAGATGATTAACAAATACAAAGCAGGTACGCGTATCTCACTGAAAGACAAACTAAGTTAGGAAGATTACGATTAAAAGAAAATACTATAATTCCAACTAAAACTGTAATATTACATAAATTTTCACTTAAAAAAATAATAGTTTCATTGATTTTACTTATTCTGTAATTTTCGCTGGAAGACTAAATTTCAATTTTCCGTGTAGGTTGAGTTTTGCTAAGCATCGGGACCTCCAGGTCGAGAAACACTATCCTTGAGGACATCTAGTACAATATTTTTAACTCTTTTAATAATTGGTAGCTATCAGGGACAGGAGAGTATGCCATATTCAAAATCCCAAGCATACCATAATAGGTTATATTAAAGTACTTATTGATATGCAATTAACAGAGTTCTGTAGTGAAATTCATTGTATATTGTACTACACACACACACACACACACTGTACAACAGTAATTAATGTACTTAGCCTTTTACTGCTGGCACAGTACCAACTTATTTTAGTAGTACGAGATACAGGGTGTCCGAGAAAATGCTTCAAAGTAGTCGTATTTTTTATTGATATCTATACAATATATGAGGTCATCCAAGGAAGAAGTGGCGAAGCGACAAAAGTAAAAAACGCCAGAAAACGCAGTTAAAGTTACCAAACTCAAAAGTGACAAAACTTTTGAACTTTGGAAGATACTTCCTTTTAATATCTTCAAAAGTTCAAAGTTATTCCACTTTCAAATTGATACAACTTTTAACTGTGTTTTCTGGTGTTTTTTACTTTTGTCGCTTAACCACTTCTTCCTAGGAGGGTCTCATGTACCGTTGTTTACATTTCCAAACTGTTCATATTTAGAATATTTCCTCATGGTGATCATCATTCGTCGCTACATTGTATATTCAGTGACCAAACTTCATTGAGTATTAGCAAGATGCTTTCGTGGAATGGATTGAATAACTTCTGATTTTCTGATGGAGTTCTGCCAAATACCTGGGTTTGTCATGTTACACGAGTGATTTGATATAATTTTATGCCTAAAAGTCTAAAGTCGGGTGATCGAGGTGACCTATCCTGCGCTGAAACGCATCAACATGAACGAGATTCACCAAAGGTTAACGTTTTGTGGCTATTTCACGGGGCTGCATAAGACGATTGTACCGTGACTGGAGCGAATTATCTTAATGTACCGCGAACTTTTTTTTCTCCAACTGAGAGCTACTGGAGTTGACATGAGAAGTGTAATCTTTCAACAAAATGGGATGAATTTCTAAGCGCAATCTATCCTCATCGCTTAATATGCCATGGTGGACCGATAGCATGGTCCCTCGATCACCTTACTTAACCTCACTGGATTTTTATCTGTTGGGGTATGTTAAAACATTTGTGTACAATACTGCGACAAAGTGTCAAAACTCCCCCAGAGAAATAGAGGTCATTGGATCCATTCCACAAGAACATCTTACTAATGATCTAATGAAGTTCGACCGTCGAATACGCACTGCAGTGACAAATTATGGTCATCTTGTGAAAGTGTTCAAAATTTGAACATTTTGAAAAAGTAAACCACCATATGCAGGGTGGGAGAAAAGTCTTTAAGGATTTTATACAAACAAATAATTTGTTAATAATAAATAAATCCAGTGATATCACTGCAGTGTATGCGATACTTTTCAAAGCAACTACTGTATACAAGGACAGGAATAACCCTAGGGTAGAACAGGAAGGCCCTACGCCCTAACCTCAGTTAGTGCTGTCAGTAAAGATAGAATACAGCAATGAAGAAAAAGTGTATCTTGTATCGTGGACTATTTCTTATAATAATTGTGAAAAAAAGTTTGGGTTTATTTCAAGAAAAAATATAATAAACCACCACCAAATGCAACCACTCTTCGATATTGGAAACTCAAGCTTTTGGGAACGAGGAGCCTGGTCAAAGATCGTCCAAGAAGCGAAAGGCCAGTAACGGCGACAGGAGACAACAACAAAAAAAAAGTCCTCGCCAGTTTTCAAGTCGACCAAACAACTTCAACGAGAAAAGTCGCACAGGAATTGGGTATTTCCAAATTTTCAGTCGCAAAAATATTGAAATCACAGGGGTACCACGATTACAAACCCATTTAGGGCCTACTCTCAGCTCATATATGACGATGATTCTGATAGACGGCTGCATTTTGCTGAAACAATGAGACAAAAGTTCAACAGTGATCCAGATTTCCTTCGAAAGATCAAATTTTCAGATGAATGTGTTTTCGGTTTAAGAGTAAAGGAAACAAACAACGTTCACTACTGGGCGAAAACATTTCCAAAATACGATTGGCGAATCTCGTTAAAACGGCTACAGGGGGTGCATTGGTTATTCAGAACTAGTTTCCTTTGACTATGATCGTTGGAAAACGCAATTGCCAGGTATTGAGAGACAAAGTTTTGCCACAGTTTACTAATGGCGTTGGCAGGAATTGGCGTTGGCAGGAATTGGCTTTAGCAACATGATGGAGCGCCGCCACATTAATTTCTGCCCGAGAGATTCTGGATACGAACGTTAAAGGAAGATGGGTTGGGCGGTGAGGTTCCATCGAGTAGCCAGCCAGATCATATGATTTAACCCCATGTGATTTCTGGCTTTGGGCTTATCTGCGTGAAAACTCTACAATCTTGATTTCATTTATCCAAATGTGAATGCCCTTGGCCGCAGAATAGATGAAGAACTGAAAAGGATCCCACTCGATATGTTCAGGAAAACAATGAAGAGTTTCAGAGAGAGAATCCACAAATGTATCAAGCGGATGGAGAACTCTTTGAAGATTAAATTACAAATTAAAATATTTGTATGAATAACATTTTTATAGACTTTTTGTTGGAGTTGTTTCATAATTTGAACACTTATTTGTATAATGTTAAATAAACATTTCTATGTATAAAATCATTAAAGACTTCTCCCATCCTGTATATTACATATATATTGATTAATGAGAAAAAGTGCAAATTATTTTTGCATCATTATTTCTTGGACATCCTGTATTTTTAGCAGTATGAATTAATATGATCTTAAGATACGTCGAAAGAAGTTTTTTTTACATTTGATCACTTTTAGGTTTTTATTTTAAATTAAATTACTTTTGAGCAACATTTAAAAAAAAGATAAAAAAAACCCAGTCGATGAACAAATCACCCCCAAAACACGTCGCATCACTACCTAAAGATATTATCAAGTATTTTTTATACATACATATTAAAGAAAGTTGAATCCCATTTCTTTGATGTTTTTTCTGAATGAATTCTTGTACCAGTTATAATTTATTAATAAAAGTTCTCCATCAGAATGGTACCAATACTTTGTCCCTTCTACATCAATGACCCGCTTCCTTGACCGGATGTTGTCCCAGTAGGAAACTGTCCTGAAGCCGCGTTTCTATGAAATAAAAGAATTCCTTACAGTTTGTTTATGTAGAATTATACTGTATCATCTTCACTGAATACAATTTCCATTTCATTCTCTGCCCGAGAGTGAGAAATGCGAGTGTGACAATCTCGAAGGAAGCCGTTCTTAAATCCACCTCTTCCCATTTCACGCTATTTTCATTCTCATTCAGGCTTTCCCACTGGTCCACATTAGCGGTTAAGTTGAGTTGATTTAGGTTAGGATATGTTACCCCCAGTGGTGTAGTGCTGTGGGAACGCGTGGGAACGGCGTTCCCTTACTTTTTTTGGTAGATGGAACGGCGTTCCCTCACTATTTCAAATAAATCCGAACTTACAAATCTCTAACGTCATGAAATTTTAATTCCCACCCCTAGAAGAAATATGAGAAAGAATCATTAACTGCTTCATTTCTTTTAGCTTCGACTGAGGCAATGCTAGCCTATAAAGATCTGGTGAAACAGTCACCACGGCGTACCAGTTGTTAACTTTTTTTTAGTTAATCATTCCAGTTGTTAGCTATTTTTATTGATCGTACTGGATGTCGTATATCTAATGACACTGGAAATACTGCATCTTCAACCTTGGAATATATCCTAATATCCAGTGCATATGACCTCAAAATATCCTGAAATTGGTCAGATTTCAAAAGATTTCCCGGGGGGCTTACAGTGCCCCCGGACCCCCAGCTGTATGGGCTCGCCGCGCTCGCCATTGTCCCCCCCGCATCTGAGTAACACTTTCAAAATGCGTTCCCTCACTTCTTTATTTAGCACTACACCACTGGTTACCCCATCTCATTTGGCGCATTTACCGCGAATGGTAGTGACATTCTTTCTCAAATCTGTATTTTTCACTCGCGTTCAAATGAGAATGGAAATGAGGGTGAATATGGGAAGTAATCAAATTATATGAAGTAAATAAAGATACTAAATACTTTTTTACATTCATTCCTTAAAGTTCTTATTTATAACTGCATTAAAGGTTAATTTAGTGTAACATTTCATATTCTTTCTATAATAATAATAACAACAACAGTTTGGGGTTAGTTAACCTCCTTCATAATGGCAAAGGTCATGTGACGGAGGGGACCTACAGCTTTACGCGGGATCCCAACATCTACTACACCAAGAAAGACTCAGAGGGACATCTTAATAACTGAAGTTTGAAGTCCGAGTGGAGATTCAAACCCAGGATTAAGATCCGGCAATCTACCACTGGGGTATCATGGTGGGTCGGATTGGTACTAAATAAAGTTCACTTTATGACTTTTTTAATAACTTATTAACAAATGGAGAAAGTTGAAAAAATAACTGCTACATTTATAACAAATCAGTTTTAAATAATATTTAGCATTTATGGTTTGCTAATTTATCATATTCAAATTAACAAAGAGCATTTTAGTTCGAGAATTACACTCCATTTGTCATTTCGAGATTTTGTTAAACATCTGAATCTCATAGCGCTAATCACGTGCGCCTGTCTACTTAAACCAGGTTGTTGTTGTTTTGTTCTCAAACTTTTTCTAACCGCGGCATTAACATCGACTTAAACACCCACGATTATGAAGGTGAAATCAACTATAGATATCAAATGAGAGAAATTGTACTACGCTTAAGTTGACTCGGAAAAACGAGCTATTTACTCGCAACCACCACCGTCATTGTAATTCACTTTGGTTGAAATATTATGATGCTTGTTAGACTCCCTCACCCCACGGCACCCGGGTTGGGAACCACTGACTTAAATAACCAGAGTAAACTCGGGTAAACATTTATATGGTTATGAGGGAGATGTTTATATGGATCCCAAACTAACTCGATCAATGAGTATTTTAAGTTGTATCAACGCCGTATCTTCAAAGTGGGCAAAAGATTAAAAGACAAATGTTTACTTCCCTCCCTTAGTTTTGAGAGCCACGAATGCTACGACCAATTTGACTGATTGAATTTAAATGACAAATTCCGTTATGAATTATGTAAGAGAGAGGAACAGAATTTAACATTAACAATAATCAGTGCCAATCCAACAGGTTTGATTTTTCTGGGTCATCAACAAATTAGCCTTTTCAATCAGTTGTTTTATATAGTTGAAATGCGGAAATATTTTACTAGTGATGATGAAGTGTTGATCCGACAGTGTATACTACGGTATAAATGGCTAAGCAGGCAATGTGAATTAGGTTTAATTAAAACTCTAAGCCACAATTTTCTTTCTTGCATGGAATATGATCGGAGAACCCTTGGATCGAAAGCATTACATTTTCGCTCCTTCTAAAGGCAGAAATAGCACTTTCATCGAGTGATATATATATATATATATATATATATATATATATATATATATATATATATATATATATATATATATATATATATATATATGATACACACAGACCGTGCATGGAACAAGGAACTCTTCTGGGATAATTAAATCCACTATAGTCCGAATAAGTAACGGTAAATGACAAATACCATAGTTTCCCTTTTTCATGATGCTAGCCCGACGTGGGCAACGGGTCACTCGCAAAGAGGTCCCATAAATATAGCTTCCCTCACCAGCTATGCAAAGCAGACAGGATCCAGCTTTGGGACATGGATCTAGGGTTTAAAGCAGCCTAGCCCTGCTACATTTAGAACCTCAATATAAGCAAAAGACTCGCCGCCTTCACGTCAGATTGAATACATCAAAGAAAAAGGGGAGTTCCTTGTTCCATGCACGGTCTGTGTGTATCATAAAAAACTTAGGGGACTATTCTGAGTTCATTCCCATATATATATATATATATATATATATATATATATATATATACCCTTAAGGAATAGTAATGGAATGACATCTGAAAATATTTGTTACTTTACAGAAGTCTCCGTCTACGGAGGCGGAGCCTGTACGTCATATTTATCACACAGGAAACCACGTTTAATTTCTTCCGAAGGTTGACCAATCCGAAGAAGAAAAACATTTTTACGCCTTAAATCTAATACTACTTCGTTAGAATGATTACAGTGATTATGCAACTCTTTAAAGCATAATGATATTGTAATTTATATTGGAAATATGTAATTTTACCTGAAGACTGATAATAACGTTTCTATATCTTCGCAACTGGGATTTCTGTGTCTCCGCGTTTGAGTTTTTCGAATGGATGGCATGCACCTCGACAGCCATCTGTTTCGCGTAGAAAAAAAAAAAGTAAATTTTGCGAGATAATAATTTTAAACAAATATGAACTTATTTTAATATTTTTAATTTTTAATTTTAAATATGAATATATTCTAAGATTTAAAGATGGCGGTTTACTCGGCCGTATCTCTAACCTAAATTAACCTGTAACCCAGTCTTTAGTATAATCTAACCAAGCTCGAAGTGGGAAAGGTCGTGGATATAAGGTTGGATTAGGTTGTGATGAGATAATCTCAATTTCTAATTGAAAATGACGGAGTCGAGGGATGTGGGAACGAATTATATTAACATGAATTATATGTAAATTAAGTTTATATATATATATATATATATATATATATATATCATACAAGGGCAGATCTAGGCATTTCAGTAAGGGGGGGTCCAAAGAAAAAAGGGCACTCCCTAAAATAAAAAGGGCACAGTAGTATAAATTTTTTCTTAAAACAGACCACCAATGAACGAGTGTGAAATCAATTGCACTGTCTTATTAGATCAGTCTCATTCAAATATGATACAAAATAAAAATTGCCTTTATTTTATTTTTTCATGCTTCAAAAAAGGGCACTTGCAAGAAATTGATTCGGGGGGAGGTGGTCAGACGTCGCCGACCCTCCCCCCAGTAGATCCGCTCTTGTCATATATATATATATATATATATATATATATATATACATTTTAACTGCAAACAACACAGTATAATTAATGTAAAGAACGACGCTTGTGTAGAAGAGCGTTCCGCACAAGATGAGAATTACGACTTCTGATTGATCGAGGTCCGTGGTGTAGTGGATAGCATATCTGACCAGCAATCGGATGATCTCGGGTGGTACCTCATTTTTCACTTGTTCGTTCTCCCTCCATCTTGTGCGGAACGCTCTTCTACACATGTGGAAAATTAAGCAGCCTAAAAGGGGTTATCTTTACAGCTACCCGCGTCCACCCTTACCTCAGGTTCGAAAAGGTATTGTTTAAATTAAACTTAGGGCTCACAAAACTTGGACGCTGTTAATTGTTTAAGCATATTCACTTAAAGGAAATAATCCTTAAGGAAAGCTTAAACTCTTTACGTGATAGATTTAATTTTGTTTAGCTTAGACTAAGTTGGATACATTTAAATTTGTTTAATTTAAATTGATAAATAAGTTAGTCTCTAACAAACCTAACTATAAATTATCGATTTAGGTTGCAACGTTATGCAAATGGTTGTTCCACAATATATATCGCTAGTCAGATTAAGCTCGTGAATCGCAATTAACTCGTTTCAAGCTGATAACTCCAGTCAACCTGTCGGAGGTTCAATTTGACGATCGTTAATGAAATTCCAAACCAATCTAAATAGCTACCCCTGGATGGCTCTCGTGTAAGACAATCCACAATGGCGTTCTCAAACACTTGGGTCAACGATTAACACCGGGTATAAACATATACATGTGTGCTACAACGAGTAGAAATTAGAGTGAGGCGTGAAGCTTAGCCTCCATATACGAGTACAAGTGAATCAGCGAGAGATATGATAAAGGTTCCACTGACTGAGAATAAAGAGCTTAAAAGGAATTCTAAATCTTAAAAGAATTCGATTTATTAGAATCATTAGTGAATGATGTTAAATCTTGGCATTTTATTATAAAGCGAAGTTAATTGAAATGATAACCGGCTAAAATTACGGAGTCAAAACCGATAAGTATTACTCGTATGAGAGCTTCGAATGAACTAAGTTTTTTTCTGTTTAAGGTGCTTCAACCCTGCTGGATTATTGACACCATTTTTTTTTTTTACTCCCCGAAGGAAGATTGCAAAATGTTTTATTCTAAGATGGCGACTCAAGCTCCTTTCGCCGGCATCAAAGCTCGTCAGAGCGCGCCAAAGGAGAAGTATAACATTATCGCCCAGAATTTCCAGATGCTGGAAAGAATTGAGTGTCAATACTCTGGCGGGCGTACGATTTTGGTTCTATTTTTAGCGATTGGTCGATATCTGTAAACGTTTTATATGCAGCCGATCAACGCTGTTTTTATGAAATAATACAATATATATATATATAATATATATATATATATAATATAATATATATATATATAATACTTTTAATAGAATACATAATTACCATGATCGAACATGAATCAATTATTCATTCTCGTCGATTTTGGTTGATTTTGTGGTTACGTTCCAATAGTTTTTAATTGATTTCTTATATACTTCGATCACTTATGCCGTCAGGAGTATATTTCAAGAATCCCTGAACCCACTGTCTAAATATTTTAGACATACTCCAGGCCAACGGAAAAAAGACTTAAAATTAATCATTAATCAACTGATTTCTTATTCTATCTCTGGCCTTTTGAGCTGCCACACGAGTAGATCTTCTAATGGTAATATTTGGATTAGAAGTAGATGGAGTGGAATGGCCAGAGGTTTGAGGAGAGTTCGTAGACGGGTCAGATGAACTTTCAGCATTTAATTCCAGCGGATATAAATACATTAAAGATCTGCTGATAATGCCGGATGAGGTTTTCAATTTCACCGAACGAATAAATCCGTCTGATCCAGGTTCGAGTTCGGTGATTCGTCCCATCCGCCAGTTCATACGGGATCCTTCTTGATAGATTAGTACCAAGTCACCGACTTGGACTTTCTGGTTCATTGATGATTTTTTCCATCTACCGGTATTTCTAAGAGAAACCAAATATTCCTTCTGCCAGCGCTTCCAGAATTGATCCTTAATTTTAGAATATCTCTTTTGCCTAGCATTTAGATTTTCAGTTGTGCAGGGTTCAGGTTCCAAAGTTTGATGACCCATGGTCGTTAAGTTTCTTCCGTGTAGTAAATGGGAAGGAGTTAAAGCTTGAGGATCATTTAAGTCATCACTCACATGAGTGATAGGCCGATCGTTGATAAGTGCTTCAACTTCAACAAGTAATGTTTGTAGATCCTCCAATGGTATGAAGGAATGTCCTAAGATTTTCTTTAGAGACGTTTTGGTTAAGCCTATTAATCTTTCCCAAAATCCTCCCATCCACGGAGACCGGCTAGGAATGAACCGCCATTCGCATTTATGTAGATTTAGGAAGGCGTTGACTTTGGAATCCTTTTGAATTTTCATTAAGAACTGGGAAGTCGCTGTAAACGTTTTAGAGTTATCACTATAGATTATGCGAGGACATCCTCGTCGATGAATAAACCTTTTAAAGGCTCGTAAGAAAGAAGTGGCGGTGTTGTCTTCCACTAATTCTAAATGAATAGCCCTAGTCACGGCACATGTGAAAAGACAGACATACATTTTGATAAATCTGCCTTGACCCTTCACATGTAGCTCTCCGGTATAGTCTACCCCGACGACTGAAAATGGATGGGATTCCACAATCCGCGGTGATGGTAAATCCGGCATAGGAGGAATAGAAAAATGTCTCCCATGCAGGCGTTTACAAATCACACACGATTTGAGGATAGATTTGACTTCTTGTCTTATCTGTGGAATCCACCATTTCTGCCGCAAAGAATAAACCACCTGGGAAATACCTGCATGTCCTAACTGAATATGATATTTTAGAATAGTTAACTTGGTAAAATGATTATTTTTAGGCAAAAGTATAGGATATTTTGCATCATAAGTAAGGTCAGACTTCCCAAGTCTTCCCTTGCATCTTAAAACCCCTTCCTGAATGAAAAGATTAAATTGTTTGATTAGATTGGTGGATTTAGATTTATTTTCAAAGTAGGAGAATTCCTCAGGTAAGGACTCCCTTTGTACAGTTTGGATTAAATAATCTTCAGCATCTTGAATTTCTTGTAGATTGATTCCATGATTATCTACAGAACATGATTGATTAGTTTGTTTCTTGAGTAATTTAATGAATCGGAAGACCAGAACCGTAACATGAATTAATTTACTCATGCTACCGTATTGATTTATATCGAGAATTGTTTCAGTGTCGTGTGACACTACAGGGTGAGTTTCAACAAGAAATTCTTCGCTTTCTTGTGGTTCAATGTTTTCTGGCCATTCTTCTTCATTACATAACCAATTGGGCCCAACAAACCATTCGTTGGACTCAAAAAAAAACTTTAGCGGTGATACCTCGTGATATGAGATCACTAGGATTTTCTTTCGTTGGTACATATTTAATTTCAGCTTGAGGTACCAACTTCTTAATTTCATTTACGCGATTTTCTACGTAAGGTTTCAAAGGCTTATTTGTGGCTAACCACGACAGAGCAACTTTACTGTCCGACCATAAATAGATATGATCAAATTGGAGTTCATGAGAGTAAGTTTCTAGAATATAGTTGATTAGGCGAGTCGACAAACTCATTGCCGTCAGTTCTGCCCGGGGTATTGATAACCCTTTCAAAGGTAAAATCTTTACCTTTGACATAATTAAAATAGATTTGTTTCCAGACACAAAGTAAATTGCTGTGCCATAGGCTTTTGTGCTGGCATCCGAGAACGCATGCATTGATACAGTCTCGTTCAAATTTAGATTTCGTGGGATGGCCAGATTTTTTACAGCTTCGATTTCTTGAGATAAAGTTATTCATTCACTGCTTAGTACGTCGTTCAATGGCTCATCCCATTCTAATTTTTGTTTCCGCAACCCATGTAGAAACATGCATGTCTTGATTGTAACAGGATTTAAATAGCCTAAAGGGTCAAACACCTTAGCAACATTGCTCAAGACTACCCTTTTTGTTAGATTAAAATTATTGAATACGAAGTGAGGATAGAGTAGCGTGTCCGATTCCTTGTCCCATATCATCCCTAAGACCTTAATAGGTTTACCCAACTTGACTCCGTTGTTTTGCTCTATAATGGAGGCGTTAAGGGAGGTTGAATTCGTGGCCCATTCTCTCAAAGTTAGATTAGCTGCGCTGAGCAACGTTTGAGATTTTTGATAGAAGTTCAGCAATTGATTTTCGTTCGAATATGAGATTATCCACGTATATATTACGTTCAACCTGCTTGCTCACCAGAGAAGTATGTCCTCTCAAATGGTGTAGGATCGTGGCATTCAGTAGAAACTGACTGCACGTCGCTCCGAACAAAACCACTTTAAAGCGGTAAACACAAATGAGGGAGTCAGGGTTAAAAGGATTTTCAGGCCATAGGAAACGGGTTGCATCTCTGTCCTTTTCATTAAGTGAAATCATAAGGTAGGCTTTTGCGATATCACTAACGCAAGCATAATGATCTAACCTAAATCTCAATAAAATGTGCCCTAAAGCATGGATTAGAGATGGTCCAGTGTACATAGTCATTAAAACTTGGATTACCCACTGAACAATCAAAAACAATTCTCAGAGGGGTGGTAGCCGAATCTTTCTTAATTCCGTGATGTGACAAATAGTGGATATTAACATTGTTTGATAGAGTTTGAGAATTTGGGACTAACTCCACAAATTCTTTCGTGATGTGATCCTGTATCACATCACTGTAATGTTTTAAATTTTCTGGGGTCTTCCTTAGTTTGTTAAGAGAAGACAAAAGTCTACCCTTTGCCATACCGTAATTAGAAGGTAGAGGAGGAGGAGGATTCTCCTTCCAAGGAAGTCCAACTTCATATCTGCAATTACAGTAGGTAATGTTTTCGTAGAATTTTTTCATGACTATGCTCAGAGTCCGATGGTTCATTTATTTTGATTCCTAAAGAATCGAGATCCCATAACTTGTCAATCTCGGAACCAGAATTAGATTCGGACACTCCCACTCTAAGTACAGATAAATTTGAATTTAGATTACTAGATTTGTTAGTTGATTTAAATTTAATTGGACCACTGATGACATTACCTAACTCTGTTTCTAACAAATGAATGTCACCATGCTTAGTTTGACCAGTTATAAAATTAAAATAATAGTCAGAACCAATTAAAATGCTAATTTCATTAATTAATTAATTAATATACACGTTGACTGCCACGCCCATTTCAGAAAAATTCCCACGGCGCCAACATTTTTTTTTGCATAAACAAATTCACTGCATCAGCAGTAGATGTTTGGTACCAATTGTACTCATTTCTGAAATCAGATTAGGTAGATAGAGGGATTTTTATATTATTTCATATTTGTTACTCGTGAGCCACGTGTAACACATATGAAATACGCTTGAGCTTTGAAGCCGTCTCACAGGTCATGTATAACACATGTGTAATACAGTTGGTCGGAGGCCATGTATTACATATATGTTATAAACCTTTTTTTATAGTTTTTTCAGGTTTTTCAGCTTTTCTTTTTCAGATTTTTCATTATTTTAGTTTTATTATAGCCCTGTTTGACAATGCATAGGAATAGGTCTAATAAAATGGAAAGCGAACAGGCTATTGTTAACTTAGTAGGCCAATCAGATTATTCAGATTATGATGATGATGTAGCGGATCCTTCGTTCTTGCCTGATGAGGAAGATATTTCTAATAATGAAGAGGAAGACGGCGATAATACAGAGTTGTTAGAAGATAGACAATCAAATGCTTATGAGTGAAGATGAAGACGAGGCTATTGATGATGAAGAGGAAGGAAATATTGTGACATCCATTGACAAGGAGACAATTCAGTGGAAAGCTTTCTCTGGAAAGCAGGCCTCGTTCCAGTTTACAGGAAACTTTGGAGTTCAAGTAACAATAAATCCAAACGCAAGCCAAATTGAAATTTATTCACTATTTTTGGATGACGAAGTAATCGACCTAATTGTTCAAGAAACTAATAGATATGCAGATCAATATATTAGTGCTACACAAATGAAACCAAAATCAAGATTTGTCAAGTGGAGGGCTACCTCTGCTGATGAAATGAGGAAATTTCTTGGCCTATTATTGTGGATGGGTCTTGATAGAAGGGCAATACGATGTCGAGGAATAGGTTTGAGTTGCTGCTAAAGTTCATACACTTTTCTGACAATACACAGATAGAAGAAGGAGATCGTCTTGGAAAAATACAACCCCTAGTAGATTTACTCCAAAATAAATTTCAGCGAGTGTCGTGTGAAGATGACAGAGGAATAGTAGTCTTGAAATGGAGAGATACAAGAGAAGTTAGGATGCTATCTACTCTACATAAACCAGTGACGGTAGAAAGTCGCAAAAAAAGGTGATGAAAGTGGAGATATCGATGTGGATACAGAAAGAGAGGACACGACTATGGAGGAAACCACTGATAATGAAGGTGATGAAGGACCATCAACGAGCCAACCGCCTACGAAGAGAAGACGTCTTCGCACTAAGATGATGAAACCAGAAGCTGTTATTGCATATAACAAGGGGAAATCCGGGATAGACTTTTCTGATCAAATGGCATCGTATGCTACAACCCTTCGCAAAGGTGTTAAGTGGTTCAGGAAATTAGGAATTGAGTTATTATTGGGAATGGCGATTGTAAATGCCCTCGTTGTGTATGAACCGAGCCAAGGAAAGAAGATGAAAATAAGAAGTTTCAGAGAATCCATTGCTCTAAGTTTGCTAGAGCTAAATGAACAGAGTCGCATCCCGACACCACTGACAGGGGCCAAAGTTCACACAATTCTGATAAAGAAAGACAAAGGGGGCAAAAGAATACGGAGAGCATGCAAGATATGCTATGCAAAAATTAGCAAAGAAAGTGGAAGTGCTGTTGCGAAAAAAAAACTGAAGCTCGTCTCTACTTATTGTCCATCTTGCAAAACTCAGCCATTCATGTGTCTCGAATGTTTTGGTGAACATCATAAATAAATTTCTTTTTTAGTTTTGTAACTCATATACATTTATTTTTTCACAATCCCATTTCTTTTTGTAAGTGTTAGTATTAGTATTTTATTGTAAGTGTTAGTATCTGTTTATATCAATTTTCTGTCGATAAAAAAAGGAGAAAAATTTGTGAAATGTTAATGTTCATATCAATGTACATTTCTTCCAAGTGTTTTTTTATTTCAGATATCATTTTATTTCAGATATCATTACCTATTTGTATTTGTAATAATTTGTAATAAAAGAAAAAAAAAGATGGGTTCCACGTCCAACTGAGTCCACGTCCCGGAACCTGGGGTAAAAGCTAAACGTTGGGCAACACAATCTAAATTCAAACAATAATGAAAAGTATATTACCTTCCAGTGAGCGCCACAGAGTTTTTTTGGGGGGTCACGCTTGGGGTCACGCTTGGGGCCACGCTTTTTAAAGCCATAGAATAATCCATTGAGTGTATAACAAACGAGCAATACGCAGCGCTTTCGGCATGATTTGGTGTATAACACCCGTGTTATACTGGCGCCTTCAGAACAGTGACTGTATTACATATATGTAATAAGTTTTTACATGGCAGTCAACGTCGTTTTTAATCACCAAAGAAGCTAATTGTATGCCTTGGGATTTTAAAAATTGAATAGTTTGTGTTATCCCTGGAATAACAACTTTAGATGGAAGTCTATCAACTAGAATGACTTCGATTTTATGTTTATTAGATTTAGTTTGAATTAGAATTTTAGCTACATCATAGCTCTGCGTTTTGCTGCTAGAGTTGAAACCATCAATAAGACAGTTGGTCTTCTTGTAAGGTTTTAGGTTGTATTCTGTCGCTATAGATTTAAGCATGAAGCTTTTCTGTGATCCTTGATCGAAAAGCGCGCATAAATTAATTACACCGTTGTCAGTTACTACAGGCAACATGGCAGCAGGCAATGCTGTGCTTGATTTGTTTTTGGTTAAAGCGGCTGACACCGAAGTGACTGCTCGCTCAGTTTGTGCCTCTTTACTCTGACTATTGGGTTTAATCGACTCATTTGCAGATTTAAAACACAAAGCGGAATAATGCCTATTTTGACAAAACCTACATGAAAATTTACTCATGCAGTTTGACGTTTTATGATTATTCATCAAACAGTTGAGGTATAGATTTAGAGCGCGATACCTCTTCGAGCGTAATTTAGGTGTGTTATACTTAGGACACTCATGAACTTTATGCTCTGAGGCACAGAGTGCACATGGTCTTATTCGATTTTCCTTGTCTCCATTCTTACTAGCAATGGAAAAAGAACCCACAGTAGATTTGTTAGAATTAGATTTATAAAATTTAGTGTTAGACTTAGGGCGAATATCATGAAGATTCGCTTTGCTTCACTTTGCTTTCGGCCTCTACTAACTGTAGCAATGATATCTCGTCAATAGCTTTCCTGAAACTATCTAAATTCCAATAATCGGACTTAGCAGCTCGATTAATATTATCCCTAATGTGATTCAGTAATTTACGTAGCAATAGGGCGGCGAAAACAAAACCAGCTTCTTCAATATTTGTGCCCATAACTGAGACCACGTAGATGGCATTCATATTGAGCGCGAAATTTACTAATTTCGGTAGAATTAGCTCTGGGACATTCCAGATCAAAAATAGCATGTAAATGCGCTTGAATTATTTTGTGAGGCTTACCATAAGTCTCACAGAGAAGCTTAACAGCATAAGTAAATTTTTGAGCGCCTGATATATCATCACGGTCATGAATAGTGTTTATAAATATATCCCAGAAGTGTTGCCATTCCAAAGGATGACCAGAAAAGGTAGGAAGTTTAATAATAGGCAATTTGACTGCCTGTTCTTTTTGTTTACTATGAGCTGCTACATCAGCTTCCTTTTGTTCTATAAACTTATTGATTAGAATAACACGTTGCTCAATTTCAGCCTGATATTCCAAAGCAATAGTCATGTCGGTGATGAGTTTATCATCAGATAATTCTGACCGAATTTTGGAATCATACTCAAGAATTTTATTACTTTGACTAAGTAACAAATTACGAGTAGCTTCAATTTTGTTGAGATCGGGTGTATCGGTGGAAATAAATTTAATATTTTCAGCGATAAGCCGTTTCGCCATGATGCGATGACCATCACGTCTCATTACGTCAGTCATTTTGAATTATTTAAATTTGAGTTATTTGAGTTAATTTTAAAATAGATTTAAATAGATTTAAGTAGATTTAAACGTATCCGGTTCGAAGGACTAATTTTGTGGAAAATTAAGAAGCCTAAAAGGGGTTATCTTTACAGCTACCCGCGTCCACCCTTACCTCAGGTTCGAAAAGGTATTGTTTAAATTAAACTTAGGGCTCACAAAACTTGGACGCTGTTAATTGTTTAAGCATATTCACTTAAAGGAAATAATCCTTAAGGAAAGCTTAAACTCTTTACGTGATAGTCTAAGCTAAACAAAGTTAAATCTAAGTTGGATACATTTAAATTTGTTTAATTTAAATTGATAAATAAGTTAGTCTCTAACAAACCTAACTATAAATTATCGATTTAGGTTGCAACGTTATGCAAATGGTTGTTCCACAATATATATCGCTAGTCAGATTAAGCTCGTGAATCGCAATTAACTCGTTTCAAGCTGATAACTCCAGTCAACCTGTCGGAGGTTCAATTTGACGATCGTTAATGAAATTCCAAACCAATCTAAATAGCTACCCCTGGATGGCTCTCCTCGTGTAAGACAATCCACAATGGCGTTCTCAAACACTTGGGTCAACGATTAACACCCGGGTATAAATATATACATGTGTGCTACAACGAGTAGAAATTAGAGTGAGGCGTGAAGCTTAGCCTCCATATACGAGTACAAGCGAATCAGCGAGAGATATGATAAAGGTTCCGCTGACTGAGAATAAAGAGCTTAAAAGGAATTCTAAATCTTAAAAGAATTCGATATATTAGAATCATTAGTGAGTGATGTTAAATCTTGGCATTTTATTATAAAGCGAAGTTAATTGAAATGATAACCGGCTAAAATTACGGAGTCAAAACCGATAGCATTACTCGTATGAGAGCTTCGAATGAACTAAGATGGCGACTCAAGCTCCTTTCGCCGGCATCAAAGCTCGTCGGAGCGCGCCAAAGGAGAAGTATAACTATGAAAATAAAAACCCACTCTAATAGACAGAGTTTATTTCCACGACAGTTTCGACGCCCACTGGCATCCTCCTCGGGTGGATACAGAAACACGAATGAACCAAAACAAGAGGGAAAAGCAGTTCAGGGACCGACCGTTAAGAAATTCGCACCTAGGTTAGATCCCATTCTCCCGACACTGGAAGGGCATTTTATTACAGGGTCCGCTTACAAGTACATTCCCACAAATTAAAACTATCCTCTTGTTCTATACATACAAATTCTAATATTTTGACATAATTACTGCATTTATTATTACATTTACATGTTTTAACATTTATTATTATTACCTTTACCCTAATTATTAAATTTATAATATTACCTTTATTATTACATATTACAATATGTGAGTTTGCCTTACATTGCCGGCTTAGAAAGAGTAAAACCGTTGACGAAAGATTTTAAGTTTGCTTTGGCGTTCAAATATTCGTCTACCGTGAAAAGTAAATTGGTTAGGAATAACGTGGCAAAAGAGGAACAAGCCTGTGTCTACAGCATTCCCTGTAAAAGTTGTGATTTAGTATACGTGGGTGAAACTGGAAGAAATATTGAAACCCGTATTAAAGAACACAAATATGCCTTCAGAAGTTGTAATACTAATAATGCCATTTTTTATCACGCCAGCCAAAATAATCATGCTATAGATTGGGAATCAAGTAAGGTACTTTATAAATGTAATAATTATGTCAAAAGAAAAATAATAGAATCTGTGTGTATAGAAAAAGTAGATAATTTTAATTTGTGCGAAGGTTCTTATAAGTTAGACCCTTTAATGAGATTCTTGGTCAAAAATCCCTTACGGAGTCGTGGGAACGTGTTCGAACCTAAGTGTGAATTTCTTAAATGTCTCTGGATTGGAATGTTTCCTTACTCGCCTTTAGTAAATGTAATAATGGAAGTAATAATGTGGAAATAAATATAAATGCAACAGATGTAATAATAAAGGTAATATTATAAATTTAATAATTAGGGTAAAGGTAATAATAATAAATGTTAAAACATGTAAATGTAATAATAAATGCAGTAATTATGTCAAAATATTAGAATTTGTATGTATAGAACAAGAGGATAGTTTTAATTTGTGGGAATGTACTTGTAAGCGGACCCTGTAATAAAATGCCCTTCCAGTGTCGGAGAACGGTATCTAACCTAGGTGCAAATTTCTCATTGGTTTCTGGATTGTTTCCTAATCGGCTTTTTTTCATTCGTTTTTCGGTTTATAAGTTCTGTATAATAAACAATAATGTAATAACCAATGTATTAATAAATTTATAATTTCTGTAATAAATAATTATGCAATATTAAATGTAATAAATTTAATAATAAATGTAATAATTATGTAAAAAATATAATAGAATCTGTATGTTTAGAAGAGGAAGATAGTTTTTTTTTTTTTTTTTTAAATTTGCGCGAATGTACTTAATGAAAATGCCCTTCCGGTGTCGGGAGAATGGGATCTAACCTAGGTGCGAATTTCTTAACGGTCGGTCCCTGAACTGCTTTTCCCTCTTGTTTTGGTTCATTCGTGTTTCTGTATCCACCCGAGGAGGATGCCAGTGGGCGTCGAAACTGTCGTGGAAATAAACTCTGTCTATTAGAGTGGGTTTTTATTTTCATATTTTGACCTTCACGTAGAAAAAAGTGAAGTTTTTTTTTTGCGAGAAGTATAACATTATCGCCCAGAATTTCCAGATGCTGGAAAGAATTGAGTGTCAGTACTCTGGCGGGCGTACGATTTTGGTTCTATTTTTAGCGATTGGTCGATATCTGTAAACGTTTTATATGCAGCCGATCAACGCTGTTTTTATGAAATAATACAATATATATATATATATATATATATATATATATATATATATATATATATATATATATATTAGAGGTGGACCGAATATTCGCATTCGCATTCGCATCATTTTGAACATTCGCATTCGCATTCGCATTCGCATTTAGATGTGCGAATATGCGAGTGCGAATATTTCGTGCTATAAGTAATGCATTAGTTTTTTTTCATTATAATTGTCGCAGAAACGGTTGGTGCGAAAATGAAACTGTTGGATGCTGCCACGTCTGTTTCCCGCAGTGTGTCGCTGTGTGCGTATGAGCGACGTTTTTTTCCTGACTAGCGGCAGATGCAGCTGTAGCTGTCTGAGAGGGGTCGGTGTGCGGGAGCCTGGCGAGTCAGTTACCCACGAGCCCTCAGCCTTGGCTGAGTGAGGGTGCGTGCAAGTGTCCGTCTATAACCCTGTGTCGCCTTCAATTGCCCCCAATTCATTGTGTCAGGTGCTTTGTGATGGCGTCCTCCAGTGCCGTTTGGGACTATTTTGAGTTAGTATCAAATGATATTGCTAAGTGTAAGCTTTGTAAAGCCAATTATTCGCGAAAAGGAAGAACGACGTCTGGATTGCGTAATCATCTTAACAGCAAACACCCTGCAGAGTATAAGAATATGAGTAAGACCGAAGAAGAAGCGAAAGAAAGTAGCAAGAAGAGGAAGGCATCTCCAACACCAGCTGCGAGGATGAAGCAGCTACTCTTGAAATGTGTCTTGAAAAGACAAAATTGTGGGATGTGAACAACGCAAAAACAAAGAGCATGGACAGTAAGATTGCAGAAATGTTAGTAATGGATGATCTTCCTTTTCTCACGTGGAAGATATTGGCTTTGTGCGGCTCATGAAAGAAGCGGCGCCATGTTATCCATTGCGCCAAAGAAAGTATTACAGAGATAAAATTTGTGAGACAATGTATGATTCTGTCAGAAGTACAATTGGAGACAATATCAGCTCCCTCAAACAATCATCGAAACTGTCCTTCACCACCGATGAGTGGTCCGATACACATCAGTGTTTCGTTGCTGTCACTGACCAGTCACGCTGTGGACAAAGAATTCAAACGTCAGAGTTTTGTGCTCTGCGCTGAACCCCTCTCTGAACGTCACACAGGGGAATATCTCAGCCAATGTTTGACAATTTGTTGGAGAAGTGGAGTCTGTGCGCGGATGATGTTCACTGCGTCATGAGGGATGCAGGTGCTAATATGAAAAAAGCGTTGTTTCTTTCAGGTGTTAACAACACCAACTGTGCCAGTCACCAATTGCACCTTGTTGTCAAAAATTCTCTGTCATCTCAGAAAGCTCGTTGAAGTCATCTCAAAATGTAGGTCAATTGCGACACATTTCAATCATTCAACCATGGCCCAAGAAGAGTTTAAGAAAATTCAGGCTAGAATAAATGCTCCACTGCTTTCTGTGATTCATGACGTTCCTACTCGTTGGAATAGTACTCTGCAAATGATGATCAGAATGAAAGCTATCAATGAACCTCTCTGCTTGTATGCCACTGCAACCGGTAAGATCAAACCTTTAACATTTCAAGACAATTCAACTCTGGACAAATGCATTACTCTACTCCAACCATTCGAAGATATCACAAGAAATATCAGCAACTCATCATCAATAGCGGACGTCCTTCCTCTCGTGACCACTCTGAAGAAAGTATTGATGTCCAGTTTGTCCACAGCTGAAGAAAGTCATGGGATCAAAGCGATGCGAGAAACAATGTTATCAGAAATAACAAAAAGGTTCGATTCAGCAGAAAACAACGACTTGTACTACATTGCTACATTTTTAGATCCTAGATACAAAGTAAAATTTTTCAGCTCTTCTTTTGTTACGGACAGGGTTAAAGTAGAGGTTGGATTAAAATGTGAAGCACTTAGTAAGGAAAACAGATTCTCAATCTCCAGGCCTTCGTGATGAAAAACCGCGCGATAAAAAACCGTCCACGTCTGTCGCCGAAGCTATGAAAGAAATCCTTTCCTCGAGCAGTGACGATGAGTCTGGAGAAAGGATTTCAGAACGATCTTCAAAGAATCTAGACAAGTATCTCAAGGAAAAACGACTGCCAACTGACGAAAATCCTCTGGAATGGTGGAGAGTGCATGCCGAACAATTTTCAGAGTTGTCGCAATTAGCAAGGTGTTTTCTTGCTTGTCCACCATCCAGTGTTGCGAGTGAACGCCTTTTCAGTGGTGCCGGTCTAGTGTACGATACAAAACGCTCCAAACTATCAGCGGAGAGAGCGGAAAAACTACTATTCCTAAAATATAATCTACCAATAGTAGAATTCAAGTACGAAAGAGTCAACCAGTGAGTGCCTAAACTATTTCTTTATCAATACCATTATCGGAAGATTGGGAATACTCTTCACAATGAATGAAATGTCTTATTTCTCTTGCCGACTAAACGATGCTCCGTGGCATTTATAAAGAAATAGTCATCCTCTTTCAAGGGTGGAGGTTGGGGAAAGAGGTTGGTGGGATACATTATAAGAGTGGGTCCTCGTCCCGTATCCCGGTAACATAGAAAATTCAATGGAATTTATTCCTATTTAATTTTCTATGGCGAAACTCTTACAAGTTAACATTTAAAATTTTAAATACCTCAATTCTAATGATGAAAAACGAATATATTAATTCTAATAGTAATTTTAGTAAATATTCGCATTCGCATTCGCGAATATTAAAATAAAATATTCGCATTCGCATTCGCATTCGCGAATATCACAAATTGACATTCGTTCCACCTCTAATATATATATATATATATATATATATACACAGACCGTGCATGGAACAAGGAACTCTTCTGGGATAATTAAATCCACTATAGTCCGAATAAGTACTGGTAAATGGCAAATACCATAGTTTTTCTTTTTCATGATGCAAGCCCGACGTGGTCAACGGGTCTCTCGCAAAGAGGTCCTATAAATATAGCTTCCCTCACCAGCTATCTGCAAAGCAGACAGGATCCAGCTTTGGGACATGGATCTAGGGTTTAAAACAGCCTAGCCCTACTACATTTAGAACCTCAATATAAGTAAAGGACTCGTTGCATTCACGTCGGATTGAATAAATCAAAGAAAAAGGGGTAACTATTATATTTTTAGCCAAAACCAAAACTTAAACCTCAACTGACAGAATTGAGCGTCCACTTTTCAAGGCACATAACATGTCCGTTTCATGATGGGAATGAACTCAGAATGGTTCCCTGAGTTTTTTATGATATATATATATATATATATATATATATATAATATTGAAAATTATTTCACGAAAGTAACACGTGAAAAATATTTATGATGAATAAAACCACGAAGGAAAGGAAACACAAAATGGTGCTCAAGCGCTTTCGTCTAATGACATCCTCAGGAACACTGAAGTACATAAAAGGGTGACAGCCTATATATAGGTTACAGAAAGAAAAAGAAAAAAAGAAAAAAAAATAATATATATATATATATTTATTATATATATTATATATATATGCAATAAACGGAGAAGTAAAAATAAAAATTAAAAATTAAAGGATTATCAGAGAGGCATACATATTTGTAAGGAAAAAATATCGATTTTTAGCACAAGATCAAATGAATTATAAAAATACAAATTTATACTGGAAATCTGCCCGGGTTTTAACACTCTGCCTTTTTTGGTTAAGTTTCGATGTATATAAAAATAAAATGAAAATTAAAAGTTAATAAAGTAGCATACAAGTTTACCAAAGATTTAGTGTTCTACCCTTCTTATCTAAATCTGTTTTGAAGGAATTCAAAACAACAGGATCGAGTTGAAAAAGACCTTTGCTTATGTTGAAGTTATTTGAAAGTTGGATAATGGCAGACTCAAGAATATTTCTATTAACAATGTTGCTAGAGTGGAATAAAACTGAAGCATTATTCCAATCAATACAGTGGGATAACTCTGACAAATGGACAAAAAAGGGCACTGGACAGCTGTCCTGTTCTAACGGAATATTGATGCTGTTTTATACGTGTGTGCAAATCCTTTCCCGTCTGACCTATGTAAAAGGAATTACATTGTTTACACCCAATTTTATAGATAATGCCTGAATTATTGGTAGGGCTATTTTTTACTATGATATTTTTCACAATATTGTTATATGAAAATACTACATTAATATCCAAAAGTTTAAGTACATTAGCAATGCCTAAAAAGCCCGGGAAAAATGGAAGTACTAAAATATTTTTTGACAAAGTACGAGTGTTATTATTGACACGATAGAAAGTTCGTTTTGCCTTGTTGAGACAAGATTCCATAAATGCAGATGGATAACACAGATCACTTCCAATACCGTTGATTTTTTCCAATTCGGCATCGATGTATTCCGGACTGGCGATCCGAAAGGCGCGGAGAAACATTGATGAAAAAATGGCCTTCTTAGTGGGGGTGTCATGTCCCGAGTAAAAGTGTACGTAGGACAAATTGTTTGTTGTTTTCCGATAGATACTAAACTTAAAACCTGGGCTTTCCCTATGTACACGCATATCCAAAAATGGGATTGAATTGTCTTGTTCCACTTCTAAAGTAAACTTAATGGAGGGGACTTGATCATTTAACTGAAGGAGGAAGTTATCCAGGTCACGATTCATGGGCCAGATACACAAAATATCGTCGACGTACCGCAACCAAGGGATGCCAACCCCAGGATTCTCGGAATGTAAGTAATTTCGAAAAACTCCATATAAATATTGGAGAGGAGGGGCGATAAGTGGTTGCCCATGGCCATCCCAAAAACTTGTTGATAATACTCGTTATTGAAAGTGAATTTACAGTCTTTGATGCAAAGCTTAATAAGATCCAAAACAATGTGTGAAGGTAGTGGCAGGTCATATATATATATATATATATTATTTATTTTTCTTTTTTTCTTTTTTCTTTCTGTAACCTATATATAGGCTGTCACCCTTTTATGTACTTCAGTGTTCCTGAGGATGTCATTAGACGAAAGCGCTTGAGCACCATTTTGTGTTTCCTTTCCTTCGTGGTTTTATTCATCATATATATATATATATGCGCCGCATGTGCAATTACACAATTACAGATTTGGTTGAATATATTGAACGTTACACATAATATTAATATATTTTGGAAAAAAGTTCGCATGGAAACAAAATTTGTAAAAAGCTTTAAAAATTACTAATTGGTAATATTCTGCTTGTCTCTGGATATTTTTATTACTTTTGGTGATAGAAATAAGATTTTAAAAACCATGGAAAAACTATACACGCCTATTATACAGTTTACAGCAAGGCCTACCTTGACTCTAGGCCTAAACCCGATTAGAATACATTACAAGTTAAATTTCAATACAGAATAATAAGTTTCATTATATTGTATAACTATGATTTCGGAGTGAATCCTTCTGGAGATTGGTCAAAAATTATACTCACGACAACGAAACAAGACTTAAGAAAACGTATATTTTCGTACCAAATTTTCCATTGCTGACATCGGCAAAAACTTACAAAAAAGAAACATTGTGCTCATTCACAAAAGCTCTCTCAGTTGCATAATGCTCGAGATAAGAGAAGATGCGTCTTCTCACAAAGTGTAGACAGTATGTGAACCCAAACATTGTTAAAAAAAGGTAAGCCTACCCAAAAAAGAATTAGGTCCGATGGACTACTTCAACAATAAATATGCTCAAGGGTCTAAGACAGGGCCGGCCAACCCCATGCCCGCGGGCCAAAGGTGGCCCGTTTGACTTTTGGAGGTTGACCGCCTCAGAAATAATAAATAAAAAATATATTAATTCTATAAAAAAAATAAAAAAAATAAAAAATTAAATAAAAAATAAATAAAAAATAATTATTATACGCACAATCAGTGATATATACTGATTGTTTTAGACGCCAATATTTCCCTACCCTTCAGAATCTTAGTGACTTTGCTACCACCTCGACGTTGTTTCTTGTCGATCGCTTTACCATACGGAACATTGTATTCAGAAGTAAGTTTTATTTGTAATTTTTAAGATTTTGTATTTGGCAAAAGTTTAATATAAATTTACTTTGATAAACGGTTATTTGCAGTTATTAATTGTGATATTTTAATGATAATGATAAAATATTAAGGTGGTCCGCTTGACTTTTGATTTTTATAAAGTGACCCGCTGACAAAACAATTTGGCCGGCCCTGGTCTAAGACAATACACAGTGGTGTCGCAGTGAAATCATAGGCCTAGGCTTATTGGCAGAATAACTAAGCCGTCAGGACTACATCTACTATAACAATAGGCCCAAAGGCCCACAATTCTAACTCGTCTCGACTATAGACTCAGCTTAGGAGAGGTCTAAAGTGAGTACCTTATTCTTTATCTGGACGACCTATACCGAAAGCCGAGGCTAGATTACCGTAATCACACGTAAACAACGTCTCTCAGAGACATACATATTTTTTTTTATGCAGGAACGAGGGGCAAGGGCAAAAAGCCCGCAAAAGCGCCCCTCCCAAAGTTATAACGAAAAAGCGTCGGTCCTTTGCCTCTTTTATGCATTAACCACTAGACGGATCGCTTGTTCAATACCCAATCAACATAGACTAGTCATTTCTCATAAAACAAAACCCAACAATTACACTGCCCAACACCAATTTTGCTGATTTATTAATTCTAACACCTGTTTTTAGGTAACTTTGGTGTGCTGATTTAAAAAATCACCTTAGTTTTTGCCTATCACGTCAGGTTTTCGAGCAATCAAATACGGATATTTTGGAGATATCGCATTTTGGCAGGGTTATGCCCAATTTTTTTTTCTTTTCAAAAAATAAGTTTTTACATATTCAGAATCAGCATGGAAAAGTAAACAATTGTGCGGGGAGTGAACTTTAATATACAATGGTAATATTGACACATAAAGTGATTAAAAGTGTTTAAATAAGCAAAAAATGAATCCATATTAAAGCAAGCACGGGACCAGTTTTCTTAACATTGTCTTTTTCTTGTTTTCTTACTTTTCAGTGCTGATAAATTTTCTCTTATAGGACTTCCTAGAATGAGAGATGTCAAGACAATTTCTTTGCAGGCTCCAGCAGTAGTAGTCAGCCATCATATGGGTATCCCATCTTCCTTGGCATCGTTCTTCCATCACTTTGATATCTTGGTGGAACCTTTCACCTTGCTCTTCACTAACATCACCAAGATTTTCTGGAAATTTATCCAGATGACTGTTGAGATAGTGAACTTTAATGCTCATGTTGCAACCCAACTGCTGAAAGTTTACGAGTAAATCCTTTACAAGATCTTTATAATTTTCAGACTTTTTGTTTCCTAGGAAGTTCTTAACTACTGCCACAAAAGCATTCCAAGCTCTTGCCTCCGTTTCGGTCATTGAGTTACTGAACTGCGGATCTTTCATCAGTTTTCTTATCCACAGGTAAAATTTTAACAGTAAAACAGCTATTAACAGGTCTCAAAAATCATCAATTTTGATAAGCGCCCTTCATGGATCACCCAAAATAGGCATATTGCATTGCACAAAAACCTGATGTGATGGACAAAATCTAAGGTGATTTTTGAAATCAGCACATCAATATTATCCAGAAACAGGTCTTAGAATTAAATCAGCAGCAAAAAATGTTTTTTTGTTGGGCAGCGTTATTAATCGAGCAATTTTTTATTTTTAGAAATTGTTTATAGGCTAACTTTTTTCCGATATTGTACATACTGAAGTATATAAACGTATAATATGGTATATAAATGGTAAAAGTAAGAATGGTACATTATACATTTGACATTATTCCCCATTCCCAAACTTATTTTACCTGTCCAATAATGTCCAAATAAGGTTGATTCGCCATGTCCTCCAAAACGTCCCATTCTTCCCCTTCAATGTCCACCTGTTTAAAAAAAAAAAAAAGGTAATATGAAAACATTGAGTGGTACCAGTTTATACCACGTAGATTGGCTCATTTTCTTAATAACCAGTGAAATATAAGGAATATATATATATATATTATATATATATATATATATATATATATATATATATATAACGTAAAGAACGACGCTTGTATAGGAGATATTCCGCGCAAGACGAGAGAGAGAGAACGAAACAAATGAAAAAATGAGGTAACCACCCTGGAATCGAACCCGGGATCTTCCGATTGCCGGTCAGATGCGGCAATCGGAAGATCCCGGGTTCGATTCCAGGGTGGTTACCTCATTTTTCATTTGTTTCGTTCTCTCTCTCTCGTCTTGCGCGGAATATCTCCATACAAGCGTCGTTCTTTACGTTATTTATACTGCGTGTTCTTTGCAGTTGAATGTATATATGTATATATATATATATTAACTTTTGCTCTTACGCTAGACATATCGAAAGCCAATTTGTAGTTTGTATTTGGTATTTGAAGTTTGTCATAGTAATTTCGTAACTAATATGAAGTGTTTCTTTTCCATATTTCTAGGTTCAACCTGAAACACCCTGTATATATATATACACAGGGTGGCGCATTTGTACACCTTAAATTCAATGCTATTTTGCTAGAATATATATATATATATATATATATATATATATATATATTATATATATATAATATATATATATATATATATATATATATATATATATGGTGATATTGTTCTGAAACAAAGAAAATTGAGTATGAAAATAACTTTAGGAGGTGTTATATAATAAAATGTTTTAATTGTACCTTTAATACGTTTATAAGACGGTTTCCAAGGCCAAGATCTAACATAATGTTGTTTAAGTTGTTGATATCGAGAGTCACATTTTCATCTGGTTTGTAAAAAACAACTCTTTTCGTTCCCAATCCAACCTGTTCAAGTATTAAAGTATAAGGAGTGTTATTTTAATAGAAACCCTAAATCCAAGTTGATGATGACATCCGCTAACGTGCGCGTGTGATGACAATGACCAGTTAAAGTCTACAAACTATAATAATAATAATTTCTGCGCAGTAACGTATTTTTCAGACATAAACAGTACTTCATTATTATTAAGAAAATATTTCTTTTTTCCAATTGTGTCTAGCATAGTGGTCCGCAATCTGGGGTCCGTGAATGAGTTTCGAGGGTCCGCGGAAGACGAGGGGTATATTCTAATTCACGCAAAATTAGAATATACAAATTATTTTCGCTAAGGGGTCCTAAAAAATAATCCATATTCTTCTATGGGTCCACGAGTGAGGAAAAGGTTCGGACCACTGGACTAGCATATTTTGTCTACAAAATTTGGTTATGAATCAAGAATTGGTTGAAGATGGATTCTAATACTGATACAACCTTCTACTAAAAGGTTTTGGGCAAGAGGAAAAGCAAAGCAAGATCATGGTCTAAACGTTTCTGTGATTTTATAATTTTTATTTTTTAACAGATACTTCGTTCGAAGATACAGTTTGTCTGCGTAACCTAAAACACACGCAGAGAGCCCCAACCTCAGGATCAAATTTTACATTTGATATAATACAAAAACAAATTCAAGGCTCAACTGCCTGCCAGACGTAAGATGGCAATGACAGTACAGTATAATATAATATCTTGCACTATGCCACGGTGACTGACTACATTATCATACCACTGCGCGCTAAATTATTGTAAAGGGCTGTTACTTGTGTCTGGCAGGTGAAAGCTATTTGATTTTTTGGTACTTACGTATTATCGGGACTACCACACTGTTTATTATGTATTTTTGCTCTCGTCATTTTCGTTTAAACTAACGAAAATATCACAACTTAATCTAACCAATCATCAAGGGCGTACAGTTGACCTAACCGGGCATTCAGTTGACCTAACTGGGCATTCAGTTGACTTAACCGGGCATTCAATTAACCTAACAGGTTAATATTGGTTAACCTGTTAGGTTAATTGAATGCCCGGTTAGGTCAACTAAATGCCCGGTTAGGTCAACTGAATGCCTGGTTACGTCAACTGAATGCCTGGTTACGTCAACTGAATGCCCGGTTAGGTCAACTGTACGCCCTTGATGATTGGTTAGGTTAAGTTGTGATATTTTCGTTAGTTTAAACGAAAATGACGAGAGCAAAAATACATAATAAACAGTTTGGTAGTCCCGATAATACGTAAGTACCGATTTTTTTTAGTATTACTGTACATCAAAGAACAGTAAAATAAATTTAGGTATGAGGGCAGCTCGACAGATTCTAACAATTACGTCAACTAGTTTTTTAAATTACTCTTCTCAGTCTTGTGAATTTGTGTCTACAGGTTATATTATTGACGGTTTTGAGTTAGGACCACTAGTACTCAGTGGAACACCCAAATCTGGTTGAAAACCACCGAAAGTTTGGAGAACCCTGCTATTATTAGCCCGACTATGTACTAAATCTAGAATACAAAACTGTATCATACTAAAAGAGAGTAGAGAGTATAAGGAATTAAATACATGTTTTTAACATTTATATATGAAGCCCTCCTTGGAAGAAGTGGCTAAGCGACAAGAGTAAAAGACGCCAGAAAACACAGTTAAAAGTTGTACTAAATTTGAAACTGACAAACTTTTGAATTCGTGAAGATTTTTCGACGAAATATCTTCAAAAGTTAATAAGTTATTCTACTTTCAAATTGGTACAACTTTTAACTGACATTTTTTACCTTATGGAAATGAACATATCGATTCTTCGTGACGGAATATTCTTCATATTTCAGAACGTCGAACATGTGAACTTCACAATTGGCTCGCTGAATGCTCTTGTCAAAAGTAGTATCGTAATGAACGCCGAAAGAAAGAACGAGACACTCTTCCGTTTTTGTAAAGTGTGTTCCAATCTGAAATTCTGGATCGAGACAAACCAACTGCAAAAGAAATTATATACGTATACTATATTTTCATGGTTCATTTTTTGTATAGAGAAAACCTTTATTACTATACATTTATGCACAGATACGTTTAATCATGTTACTCATTTTATTTCTTATTACGCAACTTGTCTCGTTTCTCTTACGTTATCTTTCCTTACCTTTTCTCCGTCCAGTAAAGGAAATGTACGATTTCTAAAACACACGAGACGCCCCCCGGTTCTGTAGAGTTTGCGACAATATCCTGTCGGTGTCTTCAACATTGCAAAATAATCGTTCATCGGGTTATGAGCTTCTCGCGAAAGCTTTTTCATATCGTAATGATGATTTGTTTTACCGTAAACGATACCCGAAGGAGGAGGAGGGGACTCATTCACGTAAAATACACCCTTCGATGGATCAAAAGATTCCTTACGTAAATTAAATGGTTCGTCGTTAATAAAAGTAGTTGCTGAACTATCAGTAGTTACTTCTTTAAACTGTTGCCTACGTGTCGATAGTTTTCGAACGGATTGCCGCTTTCGTCTTATTTCACTTTCCTGAAAGTCTCTTCCAGTCATAACAGCCATCGCGAAGAACAGCAAACAACAGCAAGTCATTAGAAACATCATTGTGGGGACTGTTTTAATCTCCCACAAATGCTGTTAAAATATAAGCTTTTAGAAACCACAATTAACTGTCAGCAAATAGTTTTCGTACGTATAAAAATATGTGAGACTCACCATAGTTTCGATCATTTAACGCATCTCACCAAATTAATAATAATAATAATAATAATAATAATGTTTTTCGGTTCTTCACCCTCCTTCATAAAGGGGTCATATGACGGAGGGAGGGGACCTACGGCTTTAAGCGGAGTGGAGTCGGAACCATCTACGCGTCGTTACATCATCTAAATGCGGAGAACGTTCACGCACCCACCTAAATAAACAGACCCAACGCCGCTTAACATCGCTGATCTAAAGGGGAAATACTGAAGTGTCGCAATCCTCGTACGACGTACCTCTCAATTTTTAGAACCTATGTTTATTCATAGTTTCGATAGTTTGGATCTCTCGTATATAAATGGAGTGGAAGCATGAATCAAAATTTAATTATGTTCTTGTAAATATATTTCATTTTTATTCTTAAAGTTACAAAAATATACGGTTAAGGAAATTATTAAATGTTTACGACAGTAACAAAAGAAAAGGTATCGTATTTACCTTATCATTATAATAAATATAATATATATATATATATATATATATATATATGATACTCAATTATTTTTTTTGTTGATAAACGAAGGAATTATAATGTTCCGCTTAAATCGCCTGAAAGCATTACATGCTGTAGAGAACTAAAGAGCGAACATTATTTAGTGAAACGAGTGAGTAATAAAATAGATATTGTAAAGAAACAATGTTTTATAGAGAGATATTTTGAGACAACACCTGTCAGGCGTAAAGACGGAACTTAATTACAAATAGAGGATATTCATCGAGGGTGTGGGTTGGGTGGGTGGGGGTTTGGTTTAATGTACGGCAGTGGTGGGCAATTAGAGTCGAGCGCTGCTCGTCGTATTGTGGGTAGTCGACTGGCATCCGCGTAATTAATTATTTATATTAGTAATTTACTAAGGGGTATATACCGTCACTATATAATTAATTTTAAAAAACGAAGCCAAGATTTAAGCCCCAAAGCCAAGGTCGCCTACTTTCATTTTTATAGTTGTGCCACGAGTTAAAACAAAATAATTGCGCAGTGCCGTACAAAATATTTATTAAAATAAAACCTATATGCAATTATACCTCGTATAATTTTAATACAATACATAATATAATAGTATAGTATATAAATGACATACGGCACGCGTGCTGCGGGTTGCCCATCCCCGCGGCCTAAGCGGTAGTGGTTCGCAAATATTTTAGTCGCTCCAACCCTTGGAGAAGCAAACAAATTAGTGTTCCCCCCCCCCCCCTATCCGAGCCCCGTACCTTCCAATAATCTAATTGGTACGCAGTTTGTAAAAGACAATTTACGACTATCGAACTTTTTAAGTGATATAAAAAGAACGAACGTTCATTATGATTTCTTTTAAATTAACTAGTAATGTACCGATGTATCGGTATCGGCCTGTTTTGCCGATGTATCGGTATTGGTGAAATTGTGGCCGATACTACCGATCTCACCGATACTTTATAAAAATATTCAATTATGATTCTTTAGATTATCTAAACCCTGGCATTCTTCATAAGATTCAGATAAAGAAGGATGATTAGTAATTAACACACTGAAAAATAAAGCTGCTGGTCCCAATAATAGTTATGTTAAGATTCTCAAAGAAGGGAAGGATAGCTTAGCTGAGGCACTATTTTGTTTGTTACTGTTACATAATTTATATTAATTATGCAGAAATATTTGAAGATTGAAAAAAGCAAATGTTGTACCCATTTACAAAAAGGGTAGTAAAGAGGCGGTAGGAAATTAGTTTAACATCATTGTTAGTTTAACATCATTGGTAGGAAAGATACTAGAATTATATAGAATAATATTAAAGAGCATTTGGGAAGTTTTAAATCTTATTTCACATTCCCAACATGGATTTAGATCAGGAAGGTCTCGTTTGTCTAATCTCTTACAGTAGACTTTTTAGAGTTTGTAACTGAACTGGTAGATAATGGAAATGATGTAGAATTTAGTGATGTATCGGTATCGGCCAAAGTATCGGCCAAATTGAAGTATCGGAATCGGTATCGGCCAAAATTTTTGTATCGGTACATCACTAAAATTAACCCTTAATAATTACGTTTCGTGAATTACGACTTTGATAATATACTCACCATCGTATCACTGACGATTTTTAAACAAAAACTTTTTATAACAATTTCACTTATAATCGTAACCAATTAATTATTTCCTTTTAAGAAACACAATAAATAGGTGTTGTATAACGGTTGTTTCACTAATGAATAATCATTAATTGGATGAAGTGGAAAGGCGCTTTACGCTCAATACTCGATCACTTACGGACGATAAATAATATACAAACTTACGTATGTTTGCGCGCAGTTTGGGAAAAGTTCGACTATAAACCTAAAATTTTTAAAAAGCATAAGAAAATTACTAATTGGTAATATTGTGTTTTTGTTTGACTATTTTAATTCTTTTTGGCGACAGTAATAAAACTTCAAAAACAATCATTAGGCTAATGATTAGTACTTTTTAGGTTTTTCACAAATTTTAAGTGTCTACGCGAACTGTTTTTCAAAACTGTAGCATCGAAAAGGGTTATTTATATGCCACACCATTAAAATATTTAAACGTCTTCGTACACTGAAGTACAATTAATAAATTGCCATATTGTACACATATTTTAAATCATTAATTTATAGATTGTTAAAAGCTGCATCATTCCACGATTATTACAATTAAAACAAGATTTTATTTTGCACGAAAACAGAATGGTTAATTTTCCAACCAAAAACACATTAAAAAAATAAGGAAATCCATTCTTTTATCCAAATAATATCTCGGGAAATTATATGAGGAAAAAGTTTTAAAATACTTTTTCCTTGGCTGCATTCTAAGGAAAAATACGTGGCAATATATATATATATATATATATATATATATATATATATATATATACACAAGAGGGTAATTCAATAAGTATCCGCACTTTTTATTTTGACAATTTTATTTTCATATCTGATAGATTATAAACACATCACTTCTCCAGCGATCTACAAGTTTCCTAATGCCATCACAAAAGAATGTTTTTGGCTGTGTGCGTAGCCAATCATGCACCGCCTCCTTCAGGTCATCATCGCCTTGGAATCGCTGATCTCTCAAAGCGTCTTTTAGTTGTCTAAACAGGTAAAAATCCGAAGGTGCCAGGTCTGGACTGTAGGGTGGATGGTCGAGAACTTCAAATTTAAGTTCTTGAAGGCATTTTCTAGTCGGTGCAGCGGTATGAGGGCGTGCATTGTCGTGTAACAGAATAACACCTTCCGACAATCTCCCTCTCCGTTTTGTGCGAATTGCTCGCTTTAACTCATTCCGAAGCATGTCAGAATACGATGCACTTGTTACTGTAGTTCCACGTTCTAGATAACGTTCAAGGATAAGGCCTCGTGTATCCCAAAAGATTGTTAGCATAACTTTACCTGCTGACGGCTGCGCTTTGAACTTCCTTGCAACGGGAGATGTTGGATGCTTAGCTAGTGATGTAGGTCACATCCGCATCCGCATCCGCGGAACATCCGCACATTTTCTCGCATCCGCGTCCGCACCCGCATCCGCACTTTGGACTGCGGATGTCGTGCGGATGTGGACCGTTGAGATAAAATGTCATTAATAAGCGGAAATTATCAAATTCTACTATATTAATAGAACTAGTTCATTGTGCGCAAAAGTGATGCAAGCGACAAGACGAGAGGCTGTTCTTGTATGAAGTTACTCTCTTGCAACCTACTTAGATCCACGTTACAAAGCTAAGTTATTTTCACCTAGTACATTAGAACGAGTTAAATCATCACTTGGCAAAGCAGTTGAAGAGCTTCAATCTCTTGAATCTGTCGCTTCGCCACCCACCAAGAGAATAAAAGTTTCAGTGACAGAACCAACACCTTCAACAAGCAAATCTATCACAGAATCTGTCTCTCAGTTTCTTGAGTGAAGCAGCAATGACGAGACCTACGCGATGTCAAAAGATGTAGTAAAAATGATCGAGAGCTATCACCAAGAAAAACGCCTGGCTGCATGTGACAATCCTATTAGTTGGTGGAAAAATACGCAGAATATCTATCCATACTTGAGTAAACTTGCAAGGAAACATTTAGCCTGTCCTCCAACAAACGTACCAAGCGAGAGATTATTTAGCAGTGCTGGATTAATATATGATGAAAAGAGAAACAGACTGGCAGCAGAAAAGGCAGAAAAATTAATGTTCCTTAAGCATAACCTTCCTATAATTAAGTTTGAACATTAAACGATGAACATCTTAGTTTACTTTATTTTAATTACTCATTTATAAATATGCCTAATAAAACTTTAAACTTAATATAAATAGTTATCAAGCTAATTAAAGATCTCTTTCTATAAGGGTGGAGGTTGGGGAAAGAGGTCGGTGGGGTGCATTTGAGTTGGGTTCACGTCCCGCATCCTGGTAACACAATTATGGTTTCTAATTGTGGCTGAAACTCAACAAAATATAACGAATTTATTTGCAGACGAATTCACTAATTGATTTCTATATTAGTTAGATGCTTGATATTATTTTATATGTTCAGAGAAAAGTACAGCAATTATTGTACAATTAATCAATTATACTACATTATAGCTACAGCTCTCTCTATATAATAACTTATTATATACGTTAAACAGAACAAATCTCGAATATATCCTAAAAAATAACGAAAATGTAGACATCCGCATCCGCATCCGCATCCGCGGATGTGAAAAAAATGACATCCGCTACATCACTAAAATTGCTTACATTGCATGCTCTGTCCTTTGCTTTCTGGTTCATAGTGATGGATCAAGGTTTCATCTCCAGTGATAATGCGCTCCAAAAAGTTTTCACCTTCATTATGATGCCGCGCCAAAAGACGAGAGCAAACGTCCATACGATTACGCTTGTGCTCTTCTGTCAACTGTTTGGGCACCCATTTTGTACAAACCTTGTGAAAGCCAAGAATGTCATGAACTATCGAATAGGCTGACCCTTGACTGATGTCTAATGAAGATGCAATTTCTTTTATTGTTAATCTTCTGTCATCGAAAATCATGGCTCTGGCCTCTTCCTGCTTGTCACCACTGGTTGATGTTGACGGTCGTCCTGAGCGCTGAGCATCTGTCACTCAGTCACACATGTCCGATCTTCCTTGAACATTTGAATCTACTCGTACACACTTCGCCGTGGTAATGCATTATTTCCATACTGAACACATAAACGCCTGTGAATTTCAGCTCCTTTCACACCTGCCCACAAAAAACGAACCACAGATCTCTGTTCTTCCTGAGTACAAATTGAAAGCGGCGCAGCCATGCTCACTACTCGTACGATATGTGACAGTTACGAGTAGCCTAAATAAGCCTATACTGTTGCTAGCCTAAATACCCTCGTATATGGGATGAACTTCATAATTAATTTCACAATTTCCAACTGGTTATTTATGAATGTATGTTCTTTATTCACAAAAATTGATAACGTGCTTGATTTTCTACAAAATAAAATTTCGGAGTATTCCTTCCCTACTGAACACAACACTTTTATTGAATTAAGCAAGCTGCGAGTCAATGGTTGTAAATTTGAGTTTGAAGATAAGTTTTATGGTATGTCGTTGAGATTGGGGATGGAAACCCCCTCTCACCAGTGTTACCTAATTCATATATGAAATTTTTTAAAGAAAAATTTTGCCCACCATTGTTAATTTCAACATAGTTTGGTCCGGTATATAGATGATATTTTATGGCTTGAGCCTGGTAATTTGAAGGTTAATGAATTTCTTGATAGGCTCAATAATTTAGTTCAATAATTTAGTTCCCAAAAGGAAAATGACGAATGCTGATCATTTCTGGATCTAAAAATTCGGAGATGCGAGTCTTTCGCGAGCCTACTTATAATAATAGTTCCTATGTTCACTTTTATTCTGACCATCACCACTCCATAAAACCTTCAATTCTTTCTTCTCTTTCTCAGAACATTAAGAGTTGTCAGTCCTGAATTTGTAGATTATGAGTTATGCAATATTATGAACACTGGTATTAAACTGTTATTCTATTCCATTTCTTGATAATTGTTTAAGCAAAGCTAAAAAAATAAGGTATTATAATAGTGTAATTCAAAAGGAATTTGATCATAAAAAATACCTTTAGTCACCTTTACCATGTAAATTTTAAACACCTTCCGACCTTAAAACAATTGGAATTAACGTAGTCTTTAAGTATTAAAATACGGTAAATCTCAACTAATAAAGAACAGCCCAGATAATGCAACCGGCTGTGTCTACTCGATTGGATGTAAACAATGTGACTCACTTTATATAAGTCAAACTGGAAAAACTTTAGACGCCAGAGTAAAACAGCACAAATATGCGTGTATAACAGCAAATAATTCTAATGCATTGTTTAGCCATATTTACAGGTATGTACCAACCACACAACCAGTATATTCACAGTATCAGCAGTCTTGACCGTTTTAAAGGTTCTCTCACGTACCATTCATAGTATTTGAGGAATAAAAAAGTCACAATGGGATCACCTGAAGATCCGTCACCAAAGCTAACTAACGAAAATATCACGACCTAACCTAACTAATCGTTAGGTCAACTGTACGCCCTTGACGATTGGTTAGGTTAGGTCGTGATATTCTCGTTAGTTAGCCTTATAAAACTAACTTAAAAAGGCTGGGATGACAGATCTTCAGGTGATCCCACAATGAGTACATAATGCATTTATTAGAAATACGAGATTTTGACCTATTCTCACATCGAACTTGATGAAGGTCTTAGTATAAACCGAAATGTCGCATTTTTAATAAATCCATTACTTATTGTAATGGATTCATTAATTTCTCATAATTTCTCATAATTTCTCAAAATATTTACGTAACATTCATTGTAGGCCTATTTGCAACGAATACCATAAACAATATAATTTTCACGTTTCGGATTCAGTTTTACTGATAGGCTGACCATACGTACCGTTTTGAACGGGACAGTACCGTTTGTTTTATATTTCCTGGCCGTCCCGTCGTTTTAATAAAAATGTCAATTTTGTCCCGGTTTATGTACTTACTTTTTCATGAATACAGAATATTACATAACCCCCGTCCCTTTTTTGCCATCCCAATGTCCCGTTTTTGTCTCGAGGAAATATGGTCAGCCTAGTTTTACACCTGTCCGAGTATCATCTTTTTAAATAGTGTCACATTGCTTCATTATGGCGACGTAGAAATTATTATTATTAACTATTGTTTTTATTAATATTATTACTGTGGTTGCTGTTGTTGATGACGTTTTGGAGCTGGGGGTCTTTGCATTAAAAATAATTAAAATTTTGTATAAATTTTAATTCTGAAGAATTTTAGAGTTTACAAAGCGAATATATGATACATGTTGTCATATGCACTTAACAACAAACTAAATTTAATTTTAAATGTTATATTTTAAACATGGACCATAATAATCGTTGATAAAGTTTAATTGGACTTTATTTCTTATAAGTTTATTATACAGTAAACCAGCGTTTCTTAACCTTTTTCGACATCAGCACCCCCTGTAGTTAGGTCTAGGCAGTCTAGCACCCCCTTCACCTGGTTAGTAGCAAAAAGCACCACGCAAATACAAAACAAATAAGAATATGAGTACAATTTATAGTTGACCAATAATATTTTGAATAAAAAGATATGAAGTTAAAGCAAAGTGAACATACATTTAAAAGCAGCACATTCAAGTAAAAAATAAACGAGGAAAATTTTAAAACGATATTAAGACAAGACACACAAAGAATTACTTTTACAAATTCAAACCTAAATACTTTCTTGAATATAACAATATAATAAAATACTCGTTCTTGAATATAACAATAGATCAAGCGGCCAAAAGAAATGTTAAGAATGACAATCAAGGAGAATTACTTACTCCCTAATCATGGGGTGAAAATCATGGAAAAAAAGTAAATTTCTCGTGACACAGAGACAGAGTCAACGTCTTCCTTCTTAATATTAATTGGTGATAATGTAAACGTGCAATAAATCTTTCGTAATTAAATATATATTCAAATTCTCATACAATAATATCTGTTAATAAAATAGAAAAGATTAGGAGTTTGTGAAGGAGTTTGGTTAACGGACTAACGTATCCATACTGCACGTGACAGAAGCCCTTTTCCAGCACCCCCTAAAATCGATTTCAGGACCCCCCAGGTTAAGAAACGCTGCACTAAACCATTAACATTTACCTTAACAAATGCATAACATTTACTAAATAATAGTTGGACATCAAAAATAAATATTTCGGATCACCTGAAGATCAGGGACCCCAGCCTTCGTTAGTCAGCCTTATAAGGCTAACTAACGAAAATATCACGACTTAACCTAACCAATCGTCAAGGGCGTACAGTTGACCTAACGATTGGTTAGGTTAAGTCGTAATATTTTTGTTAGTTAGTCTTATAAAGCTAACTAAAGAAGGCTGGGGGCCCTGATCTTCAGGTGATCCAATATTTCTAAAGTAATTTTTTTTATTTTTATAACACTGAAATGTATTACAAGTTAGTTTGAAATGTTAATATTGTTTGGGGTTGTTGTTATTGTTGTTGTTGTTTAACTTGTTTTTAACACCTTAGCCAGTGGCGTAGCGTGGTCTTTTTGCAGTGGGGGAGGACAAAAGAGTTATAAATTTCCGACTGGACAGGACAACGAATTACATAACCTAAAACTCAAAATTTAGAAATATAAGTGTGTAATAAAAAGGAATATTGATTTATTTCTAATTTGTCATAGCCCTATATGACAGACAGAACGTTATTTACTATCAGGATAGGCAGAAGCAAAACATGTGGATCATAGAAATTAGACTACTGTACTGTATTATGTAAGTTTATTTCAGACAATAACCGTGCGTCGCTCTTTCATCTTGGCACAAGTGTCAATGACTTTATTATAATTCAGAAACTGTTGCGCATATTCTCGTTCAATACTCAGAATAGCCAAATTTGAAAGACGTTCTTCTGACAAAAATTTTTACAACCGGTCCTAGATTTCCGACTGGACCAGATATTTTTCAGACCAGGGGTGGCAGTCGCCTCCCCCTCCCCGCAAGATACGCCACTGCCTTAGGTTATATGACGGAAGGAATTTACAGCTTTACGCGGGACCCGAACCACCACCACCACCACCACCACTACCATACCAAGATCCAGAGAAACACCTTAATCACTAAAATCTGAAAGCCGAGTCGAGACTCGGGCCCAGTACCTTTAGATTAACAACCGCCGACCCACCGCCAAGTTACTCGAGCGGGTGCTTACTCGAAATATTTACGCTAAACATATGAAGAGTACATCCGCCAAATTATTCTAAGGCGTTTGTGTATCAGTTGTAGCTCGATATACTGTACATTAGGGTGGATCGATTTTACATTTTTTTCGATTTCCATATTCTAATAGAGACAAAACCTTGCGCATGCATGAGAAAATAGCCTCTACAAAATCTTAGCTTAATAAGTAATCATCTTCTGCCCCCGGCAGAGCGATGAAAATCATATTTTAGTAGTCAAAAACGTATTTTTAAACCCTAGCCTAGAGTCATAAAATTTTGCGTGTGTGTTATTTCATGCCTAAGCAACGATATAAATGCTATGGGAAATATATAAATGCATTATTTAAGAGAAAGAGCCGATCTGAAAATATGTATAATATACATATTTTCAGATCGGCTCTTTGTCTTAAATAATGCATTTATATATTTCCCATAGCATTTATATCGTTGCTTAGGCATGAAATAACACACACGCAAAATTTTATGACTCTAGGCTAGGGTTTAAAAATACGTTTTTGACTACTAAAATATGATTTTCATCGCTCTGCCGGGGGCAGAAGATGATTACCTATTAAGCTAAGATTTTGCAGAGGCTATTTTCTCATGCATGCGCAAGTTTTTGTCTCTATTAGAATATGGAAATCGAAAGAAATGTAAAATCGATCCACCCTACTGTACATTCAGTCGGTACTCTACCGGTGACCTCTCGCTAAACGTTGCCTTTTTGACCACCACTTTTTCATGATAATAAAAATTTGTACTCTACTGTTGCTGTTTTAATGTTGACGATAGTGTGAATGGGCTTCATAAATTCGGTGAGTTCGGCTACTAGATGTCGCGAGCAAAGCGTTTATGCTTACGTTTAAGCTTCATTGGACACCCTGTTAAAACTAAGAAGCATTTAAAAACTTAAAATGGTACATTTTTTACGTGTAACTTTAATACCTTTAATCTGTATCATGTTGAAATTGTCCATAACCAATTTATTCCGTCTTTGTGGTGTCATTTAGACGAAGGATAAAACTGAACAATCAACAACCAACTTAGTGATCATTGACATCAGTGCAATTAGAAGATAAACTCTAAAAATGTAATACTACTGACTGTATATCATGACAGAATTTAAAATTATTTGATAATCAACAAATGAGACTAAACTAAAATCAAAATGCTATAAAAAGTTATATCCATTTTGCTTTCCTTCCTTTCTGAAACTTTTGCGATACCAGTTGGAGTTCACCAGGAGCATTTCCCCAGCGCTTTCGTACTCCTTGCCTTCCTTGTCCTTGATTCTCATTCTTGGATTGATGTTGTCCCAGTAGGACACTCTCTTGAAACCATTATTCTGTTGGGTTGTGTATATACACAATATCGTTTACTAAAAAGTTCACATTAACATTTTTTAATCTAAATAACATCATAGTTCTAAAGTTGAATATTCCGCACGCGAAGTCATGGCTTATCTCAATAATAATAATAATAATAATAATAATAATAATAATTATTAATATTAATGTTCGACAAACCAACAATGCTACGAGATAAGTTCGTCTAACTGCAGTCTAAACTAATATAGTGTAATGAATTCAAGCTTATTCTAAGATCTACAAATCTACGAGGAATGTTATCAACCTTCAGGACTACGTCGTGGCCAATGTCGCAACTCCGCTTCCTGTCGATAAGCGAAGTTTAGCGACATTGGGTCTGGGTGCTAGTTGAGAAGGAAGTTAAATAACCTCACCAAACAACATTATCAACCTTCGCTATAATATGTAGTCAAGGTTAATATATAAAGCTACTGTAGTTTAATTTGGATTTATTCCCGTTTAAAATAAAAAAATGAGATCACTCCATTCGACTGTGTTGGCACATTTTTAAAAATAAATAGCGAAGTAAATGCATATTATACCAGGGTCAGTCAATATGTAAAGTGAATTTTCTTATCTACCACATGATATGTATTGCCCGATAAAAGGATAGTATTATTTCAAGATATAATCACCTCCTACTTCAATGTATTTGTTCCACCTGTTAATAAGTTTCCGGATTCCATTAGGAAAAAAGGTTTAGGCTATCCACGCAGCCATTCTACATTGCCATCTACCGCGCGTTTAACTGTTATCGTAAGAGTTTGCGTCTCCTCAAAAGGTTAAAATCTGAGTGTGCGAAACTGGGACTCTATGAATAACCCCGAATGAAAGATGGTAGCATAAACTGAATTCGAATTCGGATTGTGGTTTTGCTCCTACACCAAAGTTCACTTCACTCATTTACTTAACCTCTTCCGAGGCAGCGCCCCGTAGCTCGGTGAGTATCGCCGTTTTCATCGACTTCCGATGATGTTGGTTAATAAAAATAATTCAGGAGCTAGCGCAATGGGTCGCATTTGTTGGCCCGAGCACTGTGCCAGTTTCTGGCTCTCCTCACTGATCACTGTTTCCCCTTTTATAACTCTGAAACGTAATTTTAGTGAACAAGAAAATTAAATTTTCTCCGTAGGAACTGATGAGCGCAGTAACAAGTTTCAATCAAAAATATTTTATGAAACAATACTTTTACAAAAAAAAATCAGAATATTTTATGATTCGAGTTTTCTGAATTTTATGAAACAACTATTTTTACAGTTGTTTTACCGTATGAAAGTATAACATAGATAAAAGATAAGGTATTATCTCAAAGATTTTCATTGAAATGAATGACAAAAAACGAATATCCGGACATTATCTTATTTATTTTAAGTATTTTATCTTCAATTTAGAGTCTATTCTTCTTTATTAGTTTTATATTATAATTCTGAAATGTGTTTTTTGATTGGTAAAAAGGATGACGTTGTTTTATGATGACGTCACAAATAGTCACAGTTAGTTCAAATTTGATATCTCTTTCTTTGAACCAACTTAATGAAGCTGCAAAAAAAATTTATAGCATGGATTAACTTCAAAACCTATTCAAATATGCAGTCAATCCATGACTGCATTATAACATGTAAATAATTTCGTACAAAAGATTTTGAATAGGAATGTTTAAACCAATGAGATCTTTGATATTACTCGTATGTTCTTTAAGTTCACGAATCACCGAGATTTTAAGTGTAGCGCAAAATTTTGATGTTGTATTTTTTCTAAATCTTATTGACCGACTGAATTTCTTAACTTTATAAAACTGTATAGAATGATACAGATGGTGTGGTTTTACTGTTAATCAACAGAGATTAACATTCAATGTAATAATTAAATCGCAAGAACCAATAAAACTAATGTTGAAAATCGTTCACTGTATGTTTTGCCAAAGCCAACCTATATCTAGTCAGGCCATGTTTGTACAAAATTTCATTACTCTTTTGTGAAATCAAGAAAAAGCCAGTTAGTCCACAAATTTACAAAAATAGCACAGCCACCAACATTTTGAGTTTCACATCCAAAGCCAGTGAAACTTTAGCGAAACCAAATTTGTGAAGCTGCAATCAAAATCTAATTGGCTCGTGAACTTAAAGTAAATGTTAAGGTCTCCCTGGGTTAAAAATTTCTGTTTAGAATATTTTGTACGAAGTTATTTACATGGTATAAATGAGGCGTGGACCGACTAGATATTGATTGTTGTTGTTGGTGTTGTTGATTAGCCGACCAGCCCACCCTGATCGAGCAAGCCGGTGGCACGCAGGTAACCGATCGCCCTCTCTAGAGTGGACCAGAGGTTCAGCGCACTAGTGATGTTGTGTTGTGTTCTATGTTGTGCTAGAGCGGTACAATCTGTCATAATGTGTTCAGTTGTTTGTGGTGTGTCCTGGCACAGGTGGCAGGTGTTGTTTGTGGAGTTGTCTAGTCTGTGTTTATATGTCCGTAAGTTGGGGTGATGTCCACATCGGAATCGTGCTAAGTTAACTTGATCCGATCTGCTCAGGCTGATCTCTGACCTGTTAATGGGTGGCGGCTTCGCACCTAAGACCGCATTCGGACCGAGTCGTGTCAGTGCTTTGTGGGTTAGGTGTGTGTGTATGTGTTTTCTGTACTGTGTAATGTCTGTGGGGCGTGGTATGGAATGGAGTATTTGGTTATAATGTCTCTCTGGTGCTACCTTAATGGTGCGAGGTGTCGGTGCATGATTGTACATGTAGTGGCAAGGGTGTTGTGGGTTAGTTGTCGCTGCTGCCATGAATTGTGTTCCCCTCATGTCTAAATGTTCCCTAACTTTCAGTATTTTTGTTTCTGTATGCGGGTGTTCTATTGGTGTTGTTTGAGTGCATCCTGTAATGATACGAAGTGCGTTGTTTTGTATTGTTTGTAAGGTGTTTATGTGTGTGTTTGAGATAATGGGTGCCCAGCATGGGCTAGCATAGTCCATAACTGAGCGAATATATTGTTTGTATATGAGTGATGTTGTTTCCTGCTGGTGTCCAAAGTTTGTGCATGTTAGTACCCTAAGCGTGTTAAGTCTTGACGTACATTTGTTTTTAATGTCCTGAATGTGGTTTGCAAAAGATGATGATGTGTTGTATGTGACCCCCAAGTATTTTGGTTCTGTGAGTGTGTGGAATGTTGGTGTTGTTTAGTGTAAGCTGTGGAGTTATCTGGTGTTCTTTTGTGTTGCTTGTAAGCAAGGTGATATTGGTAGGCTTTGTTTATAGACAATGAATTACATAGCCACTTTGCATAATGTACACTTTTATTGGATTGCAATTACAGTAGGATTTAATTATTCATAAATTATATCCTTAAACTATTGAAAAAACACCTACAATTCCTTCCATTTCCTGTTTAAATAAAAAAAAATTACCCACAATGTTTCAACTAACAAAACAAAGGGGGTGAGGGCAATGGGGGAGGGGGGGTTATGCAACAAGGGGTCAGGGTTATACCCCCAAGTTGCATAAAGGGGGTAAGGGGGTTTTGGGGGGAGAGGGAGAATGCCCTCACCCAAAGGGGGTAACCCTAACGTGCCCTCGCCGTAGGCGAGTTTGCAAAGCACAAGCCCCGCCCGTAGGGCAGGGAGCCGAAGGCTGTGCTTGTTATTAATGTAAATTATTTCACTGAAATTGTGAAGTAATTTTCATTTTAATAATGTACTATTTCATATTTAATGTTTTTATTTTTTTCGTAGTGCTTGTCATGATTGTTTGAATATATTTCGTTTGCTATAAAAAATTAGGAAAAATGGAGAATAAAATAAAAAAATTATATTGTACTTTGTCACGTAGAACAATTTACCTCATTAATTTATTTTACGTACAGGGTTCATTTCCTTCTATATGTAGTAAGCCACTCCATATGTAACTTACATAAATCTTTCTGAATGTATCAACATGCACTACTGTTTTTAGCTTTACTCTTGTTAAAAATCAGTTAGGAAGGCGAGAAACTGGCACACGCTTAGTAAACTAATGCGACCCATTGCGTTAAAATCCTTGATTATTATTAACTAGCACCATCGAGAGTCGAGTCCCCGACCTGAATGTCTTCAATTCGTTTATAAGGAAAACGGTTTTACCCACTGAGCTACGGGCGCTGGCCTTTTTTTATGCAAGAAGGAGTGGCCAAGGGCGAATGCCCCCGAAAACGCACCCACCCCATACAAGAAGAAAAATTGCAAAATTACGGCCCAGCGTTTTCGAGATGCCTTGAATATTCTACATTTGAAAGATTGGAGGTCATACACAGGGGGAAAGATGGACTGAGGAAGACTGTTCCAGAGTTGTCGGTTGAGTAGATGATAGATTGAAAATACTGATTAACCCTTGCGTTAGAGAGTTGGGCAGAAAAAGAATGAGACTCTATCGAAAGTCTGGTACTGTGTGCTCTCCTTAAAGAAGGTGGCATGCAGTTAGAGAGTTCAGAAGAGCAGTGTCCGTTATAACAGCGATAGTAAAGAGACCGTGAGTCAACATTGCGGCGAAGAGAGAGAGAGGGATTAAAAACAATCAGTAAGAGAGAGGGAAACTGATGAGACGAAAAGTTTTTGATTGCACCCGGTCAAGTAGAGCTGTCTGGATTAAACCACCCCACACACGAGAAGCGTACTCTATACAGGGGCGGATAAGAACCCTGTGCGGAGACAGAAACTGAATGGGGGTGAAGAAACTGCCGAGCCGGTACAACACACCTACGGTAACCTCTTAGAAACTATTTTAGAAAGAGAGTATATATGATCTTTCCAGGAAAGACCGCGAGAAAAGAAACACCAAGAACGTTAAAAGAAGAGGAGGAATTGAGTTGTGTATTGTTGTTGAAGTTAAGGAGATAGTCATGGGGAAGATTGTGACGAGTAGACAGATGAAGAAACTGGATTTTTGAGGCATTGAAAACCACAAGGTTTTCTCTCCTCTAGTCAGAGAGAGTGGAAAGATTAGAGGTCAGGTACACCTTAGCCGTCCTACGCGAAGCATGGAGTAACTGTTGAGAGGGACGATTTGTGAAGCGGGTGGAGAAGTGAAGAGTGGAATCATCGGCATAGTAGTGGATAGGAGAGGAAGTGCGAATTAATAGATCATTGATAAATAAAAGGAAAGGAGTGGATGACAAGACAGAGCCCTGAGGAACACTGTTAATAACGTTAGGAGAAGAACAGTGGTCATCTACAACTACGGCTATAGATCGGCCAGAAAGGAAATCTGAGATGAAGGCACAAATAGAAGGATAGAAACCGAATGAGGGCAGTTTCGGAATTAAAGATTTGAAACAAACTATCAAAAGTTTTTGATATGGCTTGTGCAATAGCAAAAGTTTCACCGAAATTTCGAAAGCAGGATGACCAAGAGTCAGAGAGATATGTAAGAAGATCGCCAGTACAGTAGAGCGTCACTTGCGGATGAGCCATACTGACGATCTGAAAGAAGAATGTAAGAAAAGAAGTGTTTAAAAATCTTCCGATTAACGATAGATTCAAAAACTTTAGAAAGGAAAGAAATCAAAGCAATTGGACGATAGTTAGAAGGTTGAGAGCGGTCACCCTTCTTTGGGACAGGCTGAATGAAACTGAACTTCCAGCCGGCAGGAAAAGTACCTGATGAAAGACAAAGACGAAAGAGTTTGCGTGGGCAGGATGTCAGCACATAAACACATTTCTTGAGAACAACAGGAGGGACACCATCAGGACCGCGCGCCTTCCTAGAGTTGAGCACAGATAGGGTAGAAAGAACATCTTTGGAAGAGATTCTAATTCCATACATAATTAAACAGAGGGAGGAGGAAATGGAGGAACAGCACCGGAATCGTTCAAGGTTGAGTTGGAGGCGAAAGATTGCGCGAAGAGTTCAGCTTTATTAGGAGAAGAGATGGCAACTGAGCCGTCGGAATGGAAAACAAGGAAAGAAGAAGTAGAGTTGTTGGAGAGGTTCTTGGCTAGATGCCAGAAAGAGCTAGAAGAATTAGAATCAGATTAGTTTTCACCTTTTTGTCTGATAAAGGAATTTTGGCTAGTCGAAGAACAGATTTTGCACAATTCCGGCCAGAAATAAGTGAGTCAGGAGTTGGCTGGTGACGGTACCTTCTGAAAGCCTTCGCTCTGTTGCGGATAGCATTAAAACAAGCAAAGTTAAACCAAGGTTTTCTTGCATTAGTAGTAGAAATAGAATATGGAATATATGCCTTGATGCCCAAGAGAATCACTCCGTGATGCGCTTAGCAACACGGAGGCGACCTGGCCACGGAAGCAGTAATCATTCCATGGGAAATCAAAGAAGTACTGTCCAAGGGACTCCCAATCAGGGACGCCAAGGTGCCAAAGCGTCTCCTCTTGGGAAGGTCCAAAGGCCGAACTGAAGCGATAGAGCAATCAGTAAACAAAGATTAGATTGTGGTCAGAGGAGCCCAATGGAGAAAAATGTTTGACAGAGTAAGAAGAAGGGTGAGTGGTGAGAAATAAATGCAGGATGTTGGGCAATGGGCATATCTCCAAGGCGATCGGAGATACGAGTAGGATGCTGTACAATCTGTCCCTAGGTCATTCAGGATAGAAAAGTTGTAAGCTAGTTCACCAGGGATGTTAGTGAGATTGGAGGAAAGTCATAGGTGGTTGTGATCACTGAAACCACCTAAAATGGAAAATTCAGTAAAAGGAGTGGGATACACTGTATTCCACTTTGGAAGTGAGGTATTCAGAGAATTTTGGATAGTCAGTACAATTAGGAGAAAGGTAGAAAGCGCAGATGTATTTAATTTGAGATTCGCATGTAAGCCTTAGCCAGAGAGTATAGAATTCGGAAGATTCGAGTTCAGGAATACGAAAACAAGTTAAGTCCATGAGTGGTGGTTCGACAAACTGTAAAATTAATGGTTTACCTGAAGATCAAGAAGCAGTTTGCGAAATCCTTTAAATTTGCTTGTATCATTTGTAGTTTTTAACGTTGCACCATCAAAAGCGTGAACTTCGATAGCAATCTATAAAACAAAAATAAAAATTAACTTTCAACATTGCAGACTCTTTCTTCATCCTCTACACTTACATTATCTTACATTATCTTTAAGAGATATATCGAGCTTAGACGTCAGGTTAAAAGATCAGTTAGGAATGCTAAGCGTAATTTAGAGATACTTATAGCTGCGGTCTACGGATAGTAAACATAATCCAAAAAAAGTTTTTTGACGACGTCAATAATCGTAAGCCGATAAAAGATAATATAGGCCCTCCAGTGGACGCTAACGGCGCTTTGGCTTCCGACGCTCAGGCGATGGCGGGTATTTTCAATAACTTTTTTGCGACAGTTTTTACCGTAGAACACGTAAATAATGTGGACGATATCGTTCCATTTAGTAGCGAGACTATTTTGAATGAAATAACTGTTTACGAGGGTGAGATTGCGCATTATATCGATAAGCTAAAAGTTAGCAAGGCTCCAGGGCCTGACGCGCTTTATCCTAGACATCTGAAAGATTTGAAAGACGTGATTATTTTTAATCAGTCACTGGAAGCGGGGATTATTCCTGAAGACTTCAAATTAGCTAACGTTACGCACATTTTTAAAAAAGGCGACCGCACAATAGCTAGCAATTATAGGCCTATTAGCTTAACGTCAATTGTCGGTAAACTTTTGGAATCTGTAGTTAGGGATCGTATCATCGATCACTTAGAAAGTTGCGATTCGATTAATAATAGTCAGCATGGGTTTCAACGCCATAGATCTTGTTTAACTAATTTGTTAGAATTTTATAACGAAATAGTGCGCGAATACGATAGGCATAGAGCGGCTGACGTTATTTATTTAGACTTTAAAAAAGCGTTCGATACAGTTCCGCATAGAAGATTAATTGCGGAGGTTAAAGCGCACGGTATACGCGGTCAGGTAGCTAACTGGTTAAAGGAATGGCTTCGTGCTAGGAAACAGAGGGTCGTTGTTAATGGTAGTGAATCGGGGTGGTTGGATGTAGGTAGCGATGTCCCTCAAGGTTCAGTGTTAGGACCATTGCTATTCGTAATCTACATTAACGACATAGATGTAGGCTTGACCAGTAACGTGTCAAAATTCGCGGACGATACAAAAATAGGCGGTAAAGTTCTTAACGTGAACGATAGAAATAGGCTCCAAGACGATGTAAATAGGATTTGGAATGGACGGATAAGTGGCAGATGCAATTTAACGTAGATAAATGTAAAGTTTTGCATATAGGTTCTCGTAACAATAATTACACGTACACGATGGACAATAGACGGTTAGCGAGCGTTCACGAGGAAGTAGATTTAGGCGTACGCGTATCTAAGGATTTAAAAGTTAGGAACCAGTACCTGGAGTCTTGCGCAAAAGCTAATAGGATGTTAGGCTTCATAGCGCGTAATTTCGAATTTAAATCGAAGAATATTATATTGCCCCTTTACAAGTCCATAGTCAGGCCTCATTTAGAATATGCCGTTTAGTTTTGGTGCCCGTATTTGCGTGAGGATATTGATAGGTTGGAAATGGTTCAGCGTCGCGCCACGAAACTAATTCCGTCACTAGGCAACAAGTCTTACGAAGATAGGATTAAAGAGTTAGACTTGCATTCACTCGAAACTAGGAGATTAAGGGGGGAGCTTATTGAAGTTTTCAAAATCGTTAATAAAATCGATAACGTAAATTTTGACAAACTGTTCATTTTCGATAATAGCAATACTCATAATAACGGATTTAAGTTGCGTGGCAGACGTTTCATTACTAACATCGCTAAAAACTTGTTTACGTTTAAAGTAATTGATAAATGGAATAATCTTCCTGCGCGTCGTGAACTCTACCAGCGTTCATATGTTTAAAAACCGTTTAGATCGGCATTTTAAAAATATTAACGTTGTTGAAAATAATAAAATTAGTAACAGGAGCTCTGGGGGTAATGGTCAAGGATGAGTCTGTTGACGATTAATGCCAGCTTGTGATATGCCAGCGTGTGATATGCCAGCAATAAAATTATTAAAAAAAAAAGATTAGACTAACGCGAACTTAGATGTAGCTCGTAGCGTAAACTAATCCACTTTTTGTTATACTCTTCATGCTTTTTTTTTCTTTTCTTATCCTCTCTTCACTTGCATGGTATGACAGTGTTTGAGTTAAGACTGTGTTTGCATGGTTTGTAAGCGTTCTTATTTTACTTCTTTTCATCTTTCACCCGTTTCCTATTCACTCCGACTATTTTTCCGACTTGTCGGCAGTGGCCGGCGGATGATGATGGTGAGTCTTTCTTTCTCTTTTTCTGAATGAATGTTAACCCACGAATGATAGGTTTTGCTACTTACTTAACCCCTTATTCTCCTCTTTTAACCCCCTACTCTTTCCTTTCTCTCGGACTAACCTTAGAGTGGATCTTAGGGTTTTTGTTAGCCTTAGCTTCTGTAGATCTGTAGATCTTCATGATGATCCTTCAGAATGATTTAATGGTGCGAATTTATTATATACCAATTTTAAAAGATTATTCTCTTTCATGTTGTATCCGTATATAATCTTATACCATATAATTTGCAAAATACGTCCCGCAAATTAGGTTAGATAAGTACATCAAGTTGGGCCAAGTTTAAAGTTATCGGCTGTACTTTGTATATCAGACACGTTATATTGAAATTTTATATCAATCTATCAAACTTATACTGCCTTCACGGATTTAGAGGGAGTCAGTGGATTATCTCTTACCTGGCCAATGGTGTCTAGATAACGGTGTTTTACCATGTCATCCAAAGCTTCCCATTCTCCTCCTTCAATATCAATCTGGTTGAAGCAAATTAAGCGTTACTACGCTTTCTGATCATTCTAAAACTATCGCTCATCTAATAAAAAGCTGTATTATTTGTTATGGGTGGGCATAGACTTATACGATTCGTAGGAATTTCTTTTACCTTTAATGCGTTTATCAGTCGATTTGTAAAACCATAGCGGACGGCGAGAGTGTTGAAGTTGTTCAAGTGGTACGTTAGATTATTTTTCCGTGCATATATGGCAAAATTTTTCGCACCGAGACCAACCTTGTTTGAAGAGAATGTAAAATAAATTAATTGGAATGTCTTTTTTACAAATGAATCTAACTGTGCAAATACTTCACTTCATAATCTACACCAGGCTATATCCAAAATGCGGGCAAAGAGCAACGGTCTCTTCAAGTGATACTATCTATTCATGAAATTTTTTTTTACTCAACTGAGATTATATACACCACACACACACACACACACACACACACACATACACACACACACACACACACACATATATATATATATATACTAGACTGGCTCCAAAAAATCGATTTTTCAAAATTCAAAAGTCTTACCCAAAATAATTGGTATCTATTACTTACTTTATTTACTTTATGTTATTTTATCAGGGTTTGAACGACGGTTCAGGATTGACCTGCGATCGACCCTTTTGCAGCATCCCGCCTCATTTGCGGGATTTGGTGAAAGAGAGAACTGCTTTCTGATCTCCTCCCGCCCTCGTTGCCAGCCACGCATGGCTGGTCATGGACTTTGCATAGGAATTTGTCCAGCTGGTTCTTGAAGTTATTGAGGTCGGTGTGTCGGAGGTTTCTCACTTCTTTTGGAAGGGTATTAAAAAGCTTTGGGCCTCGTATTCTAAGGGTATTTTCCATCCTCGTTTTCATGGTTCCCCGCCTCACCGCAGCTGGGACAGTACAAAATCTACCTCTTGCCTTATTCCATTTTGTTTCTATTTAATTTATAAGGTTAGGAAGAAACCCTCGAGTATTTTCCATATGTATATTATTGTGTACCGCTCGCGTCTTTTATCCAGAGAAGAATAGAGTTTCAGGAATTGTAGTCGAGACCAGTAAGTAGTGTTCACCTTTCTTTCGTTTTCTCTGTCTTAGACGTAAAAGTCCTTTGTATAACTTCAATCTTCGCAATGTCTCGTTTTCTGTATGGGTTTGTGAGTACTGAGTAATACTCATTTATCGGTAGGACTAGACTCTTCCATAATTATTTGAGCATGATGTTTGCTTTTCTGCTGCGGAAGCTCCTCCAGATGATTCCCATTATTTCACTAACCGTCGTAATTTTGATGTGATGGTGGTCTCTGAATTCTGCATCCGACGACATTATTATTATTACTCTAAGATACCGGACTTGTGGATTTGGTGTTATCTGTTTGGCTTGCGGAGTTTTGTACCCTTTTTTCTGTAGCTCTTTGTTATTACCATATCTTAAAAGTTGGAATTTTTCTTCGTTGAACGTCATATTGTTGTCTTCTGCCCACTTGAATAATGTTTCAATATCGTTTTGAAATTATTCTATGTCACCTTCGTTCGGTATTTTCTTGCATATCTCTTTGTGTCACCCGCGAAACATGATACAATACTGTCATTATTATCCGCATCAATATCTGCAATCGGTATTATGAACAGCGAGGGAGCTAATATTGTACCTTGTGGGACAGAGCTCACGCCTTCTGAGACTTCCCATTTAACTCCATTTACTACCACTCTTTGTGTTCTTTGAGTCAGAAAATTAAATATCCATCTTCCTTCTTAGCTTTCCAGTAATTTTTGTATTTTTAAGTTAAGTTTGTGTGCTATAATTCCATGGTCACATTTGTCAAAGGCTTTAGCAAAGTCACTGTCTATTATATCTATGTTTTGTCACAATCAATAACCTATCAAAATAGCCTATCACAATAGCCTATCACAATCATAGCTGTGATAGGCTAACCTTAGAGTGGATCTTAGGGTCTTTGTTAGCCTTAGCTTCTGTAGATCTGTAGATCTTCCAGCCTAAAGCCATGTTGATTTGAGTTGTACAAGTTCTTTTCTTGTAGGTAATAAGTAGTTTTGCCTCTAATTATACGTCCAAAGCACTTTATAAGGGGAGAGGTGAGAACTACTGGCCGATAATTTTTGGGCATTGCTCTTTTACTACCTTTAGGGGGCAATGTTCGCGTTCTTTAATGGAAGTGGAATTTGTCCTGTGTCGAGTGATTTCCTCCATAGCAAATACCGGCTTGGCAATACTCTCTTTTCATTTTTTCAGAAACGTGGTATTCCATGTGTCTGGCAATGGTGCCGAATTGTTTGGCAACTGTGATAGAGCCTTAATTACATCTCCTTCCGAGAACTCTAACTCTATTAATAGGTTTGTGTCGGGATTTGTTCTTGGTTGGTTTGCATCAATGCCGAAAAATTTATCTGGGTTTTCTACTTTTTTCTCGGACTTTGGGTTGCTAAACACAGAGTTAAATTGTTCCTTAAGCAATTCGCTCATTTTCTGTGTTCGGCCTCTCCGTCTATTAATGGACCAATACTCTCTTTACACTGCATTATTCTTTTCGCAAACGAGTAGTAGTAGTAGTAGTTTGGGTTATTTTTTATGTTTTCTGCTACTTTGTTTGCTTCCTTGTTTGTCTTATGTATGAATGTTTGTTTTAGGTCCATTTTTATTTCGCATAGTTTCCTCTCTAGTTTGAGTTACCTTGCATCAGTTCTGCATCTGTGGAGATGTTTTAACATGTTTTTTATTTCATTTGTAACGAATTGGAATTCACTTTTTGTGGTGTTTGGTGGTCTATAGACGCTCATAATAGTTAGGTTCAGTTCTTTTACTTCTAAAATAATAATTTTGACTGCTATTTAATGTGCTTACGTTCACCTCACATGTGTATGTGGTTTTCATGTAGATACAACACCCTACCCTTCGTCTAGCAACTCTCTCTGCTCTGTATATGTTGTAGTGCAGCATTGCTATTCAGTGGCGAAACTAGGTTGTTGTGGGCCCTGGCCCCTAAAAAAAAACCACGTCACAATGCGTGTTGATAAATATTTACAAAACTTTAGACACAATATATCTACTCACCGTTTATTTAAAGTCAACTTTTCTGGTTTTAAATGCAAAAAAACTTCACTTTTTTTTACGTGAAAGTCACAATATGATAATAAAAACCCACTCTACATTCATTCGTTTTTCTGTATCCACCCGAAGAGGATGCCAGTGGGCATCGAAACTGTTGTGGAAATAAACTCTGTCTATTAGAGTGGGTTTTTATTATAATTTTCTGGTTTTCATTTCAACAAAAGTGGTCACCATTTCCTCTAAATTTAATTCTCTTGCAATTTTATTTTCAATTGAAACTATCGAGATGCCACTTAATCTGTCTTGCAACATTGTGCTTCTCAAATAATTTTTTATCAACTTCAGCTTTGAGAAAGAACGTTCAGCACTCGACACAGTGACAGGAATAGTCAGAAACAATAGTATTGCAGTTAAAACTTCTTGAAAACTTAAACACATAGCACTCTTTTCACATATTAACAAGGTTGCTAACTGAGAAACGTTTGAAATATTTATAAGATCTGACTTGAAACATTAACGGAAGGAGAGTAACTGAGCGAGGAATTCTGTAGAAATATCTTTTTCACACTTGTTCATTAGACTTGTAGCTCCCTCATATAATTTCTCATCTGTGGCAGTAAGCAAAGTTTTTGGGAAAATAATGGAAAAATGTTGAGTGCATGTTTTAGTAACTAACTAATTAATTTACAATTGCCAAGAACCTATAAACAAAGGGTAGCCAATTTCTACTAAATAGAAAAACTCAATTTGGATAAATAAACTTAAAACCTAAAAACTACAGTCAATTGAGTTCTATAGGTTCAAAAGATTGCAGTTAAAGCAATGTGTCCAATTTCTCTACCAGAGGAGAAGAAGTCAAATGGACATGCAAATTTTGCAATCTGTCCAACTATAGATTTATACCGAATTTTCCATACTGGAACCAACCAGACTTGATCAATTCTAACAACTAACTAAAGGACAAAACTTCCCAGAGTCCAAATGGAAAAGTTGGGTTAAATCTGCCAATTTGTTTACCAATGAAAATAATCCTAAATAATTAAAATCAATAGAAACCAGTTAAGATCTTCCAGAGTAGTTATCAATAAAACTGCGACATGTCATTAGTCTTTGAAGGGTTTAACAACACACAGGCAGTCCTACTGACTCACACTGAAAGCACTTAATGCAAAACCAACCTTAGGCTTGTAATAGCTCAGACCACTCTGCATGAAACATTACTGTTTAGCCAGTTTAGGCCAACAATTTGAATGGCGTATCTCTCTATTTTTAACATGGCAACAGTGATATTTACTTTTTTATAGTTATTCTTATTAGCTAATCTTTAGATTTGTATTTTCTTTATAAGTACAATTTTTATATATTAAACAAATCTATGATGGGTCCCCAAGGCTGTGGGCTCCGGTGCATTGCACCGCCGCCTGTACCCTCGGTAGTTTCGCCACTGTTGCTATTTCAGTATCATCGATGCAGTTTTCATAGCCTTTTCGCATTTATGTAAGTGTGATTCCGTTAGGCATATGATATCTATGCTGGTTTCCATAGCTAAATTTTGTAAGTATTGTAATTTGCAGTCTGCATGGTCAGTATAGAGGCCTTGTATATTTGTGTATAATATATTTACAGGGTTTCTAATCTTCGTGTTCGGTTTCCTAGCTAATGGTCGTTTCCTGGTCAATATCAGTTCCTGTTTGGTGTTATTGGTTGGGTCGCTGCATTTGAGAGTATTGGGGTTGCGGCCCTTTATACCACTGTGGTTGTTGTATTATCGGTGAGTGGTGTTGAATAGAAGGGTGATGTATGTAATGCTGTGGTACATGTATCTGCGAAGTTCTGTCCTTTTTTGTTAGAAGGGCTAATTGTGCTTTAATCATTCTCATTTTCTCTAAAAAATATGCTTTATTGCTCTTGTTATTACTTCTGTTTCGGATGTGATCTGTTCTTTCTCGTTCTCTTCTTTGCGTACCCTTAATGTGAAAAGACGGGCACTCTGTATTTAGGCACTTTTTCTCTCTGATTGACTGTCTGCAGATAGGAGGGTGGAAAAAGTTGCAGAAAGAGTATAACAATTACAGAGCACTTCAGATATCAAAATCCCGGCGTTCAAAGCTCCAACTGCAAAAGGAAAGTTCCTTCCAAGAAGGTTTGAATGACCTTTTCGACATTGGCCATGCCACTGCTTTGCAGATGATCTCCATCCATGAAGACAAAGCATTTCTACGGGCTCAGCGAGAAAAGGGGAGGAGAATCTACGTGGGCAAAGTGGACAAAAAGTTGACACAGAGGGAATCCCGGAAACGCCAGAGGGAAGAAGCGAGTGAGCGGTTGGCAGAAAAAGAAGCAGAACGGAAGAAAATAGTTGCAGTTGTGCCCGAACTATCTGCTTCGAGTATCAGCAGTGCTAATAAAGAGCCTAGTACATCCTATTTCCTTAAAAAGAAACGGTCCAGGAAGCGCAGGGGTATGATTTGGACGAACTCTCCATCAGTAAAAGCACATTACAGAGAAAGAGAATGAAAGCACGAAAGGAGATCGATAACGACATCAAGCAGTCTTTTGAGCCAGATACTCCCCTCACCGTCCATTGGGACGGGAAATTACTTCTAGACTTGACCGGGGACAACAGTATAGAGCGACTACCTGTTCTTGTGTGTGAAGGAAGGACATCGAAACTTCTCGCAGTGCCCAAGCTCACCTCAGGTAAAGGAGAATATATTGCAACGGCTGTAGTCGACTGCTTAGACGATTGGGAATTGCGCGATCGTGTACAGGCGATGTACTTTGACACCACTGAAAGCAATACTGGTCCCAAACTTGGAGCTTGTACACTCATCGAAAACGAGCTTTAAAGGCAGCTCCTTGGAATCGCGTGCCCCCACCACATCAATGAAATTGTCGTATCATGTATCTTCGACATGTGTCACGGTACCATCTCTGGGCCCGACATCACACTCTTCAATCGATTTAACAAAAACTGGAAGTCGATAGACAAGGAGCACTTTGAAATTGTAGAAACCGAGATCCCAGGAAAGGATGAAATTATCGCTACCTGCAAATGGAACCTCGCCGTCATTCAACCTCGTGCCGGCTATAGGGAGTTCCTTGAATTAACAACCATTTACCTGGGCGATCTTCCTCCTCGTGGAGTCAGATTTCGCCAACCCGGAGTTCTACACCGTGCTAGATGGATGGCGCGAGTTATATACACTATCAAGATCTATCTTTTTCGTTCACAATTTTGAATGATCGCCCGAAAGCAAACTGAGATGCAACGTTTTGCAATGTATGTAGTACGCCACTACGTACCTGCATGGTTTGTGTCCCCTCTCGCCGCATCCGCTCCTACAAACGACTTCTCACTTCTCCAGCAGCTACTGGCATATGAGGACAATGAAATATCAACGGCGGCATCTGCAGCGCTCTCCCGCCATCTGTGGTATCTCAGTTAGGAACTTATTGCCTATTGCCCCCTCATTCTTTGACGAGGACACGTCACTAGAAGTAATGCAGGATATGGTACAGGCATTGGATGTAAAAGGATCTGAGAACCTATCCAAACAGATAAACCTGGAACTTTCACTACCCGTTCTGCAGGAAAAAACGCTAGCCAGCTTCGTCACTAGCTCTAGTTCAAGTTCTTTGAGAAATTATCACTTCCATCGGCTTTTCTCGAAATAGATCCGAAAGAATGGAAGGGCAGAGCCGACTACCAGACCGCTTGTAATTACGTAAAGTCAATGAATGTGGCAGCACGTGTAAATATTTACCGATTGGGCTCAAATTTGGCCAATATTTTTTTCTTAACATGCCTAACGTTTTTATGGGGTAAGACATTATTTTCAACATTTTTTTGAAAAACACCATTACAGTCTGGGCCTGATATATATATATATATATATATATATATATATATATATATATATATATATATTATATATATATATAGGGTGTTTCATAACCTGTCTGCCATACTTTGGTGGGGTGATATCGAGTAAAAAAGTTAATACAGCATCGGTGCTATTTCCAACCGTTCCGGTGCTACGGACGTTTTAAGGTGCACGGAAAAAAATAAACGAGAGTATTAATCTGGGTATTTATTGCTACATTTTATGAGATACACCTTATAAATGTTCAAAATGTCCGCTTCAGTTTTCATTTCGGGGTGTTCTCGTATGTAAGCAGCGGCATCCATAATCCGACGCAAGAGTTCCTCTCTCGTTTGTAATTTGGTCTTGTAGACCATCTCTTTTATAAGGCCCCATAAAAAGAAATCTAACGGGGTTAGGTCCGGAGATCTCGGTGGCCACGATATTGGACCAGCACGACCAATCCAACGATTCCCATACCGCTGATTCAAGTAATCCGTAACATGACGACCAAAATGTGGTGGCGCCCGATCGTAATGAAAGAACATCCTGCACCTTGTCTCCAGTGGCACGTCCTCCATCAAAAGCGGCAATTCGTTTGTCAGGAAGTTCAGATAAATATCAGCAGTTAGTTAATCGTTTTTCCAAAACGAACGGTCCAATCAGCTGATCTCCAATTACACCGCACCAAACATTCACCAAGAATCGATGTTGAAAGTTTTCTTCAACGATAGCGTGGGGATTATCGGCGGACCACAAATGGCAATTTCGTCTATCGTTAATTCCATCCCGAATGAATTGTGCTTCATCACTAAACAGTATACGATTAAGAACTTGGCGATGCATAACCATCCACTGGCAAAATTGAACACGTTTATCGTAATCATCCGGTTGAAGAGCTTGCACACGTTGCAAATGATAGTAATACAAACCCTCATCATGCATGGTTCGCCATACACGCGATGCAGATTCACCAATTCGCCTAGAAAATCCTTTGAACACTGGTAGTTGGGCAACTAGGTCCAGTATGCGCTCCTCCACAGCAACGGGTCGTCGTGCTACATGTTCTTGGTTACGCGGAACAATTGTCCCTGTTCTCTGGTGTGTGTCACTAAACACTTGCCTGTACGGTATTCGGCGGTTCGGAAAACGTCTTCGATATTCCTCAACTGCCACTGTGCTGTTACTATCATAGAATCCATAAATGAAATGGATATCAGCGTATTCAGCGCTTGTGAACTGTTGATTCTTTTTGATTGTTCACCTTAGCGCAACACAGTGTCTCGTACCACAGATCAGAACCAAATGAAAGAAAAAACTGAGGCATAGTAGTGGTAACTTCGTTAACCGAAACTACCACCAGTGCTGCCATCTATCGAATTACACTCAAGTAGGGATTTGTTGTTTGCACATCTTTAAACGTCCGTAGCTCCGCAACGGTTGGAAATAGCACCTATGTTAAATTAACTTTTTTACTCGATATCACCCCCAAATCACCCTCCAAAGTATGGCAGACCGGTTGTGAAACACCCTCTGTGTATATATATATATATATATATATATATATATATACGAGGTGTGATCAAAAAGTTCGGTAAATAGTCCCGCAACTAATGAACGCGTGTCACTAGGTGATGTCAGTGTATATGGCTGATGACGTCACCTTGGCCACTTGCCAGATACCAACAAACACTATTCAACTACGCACCAGTGTGCCGTGTCATTGCTTTGTGTGAGGGCGTTTTTGTGGCGTCTGACGATTTTGCAGAAAATGTCGAAATTTGAGCAACGTGCAAACATCAAATTTTGTTTTAAACTTGGTAAGACGGCTACAGAAACGCACGGAATGCTTGCAGCTCTCTACGGAGTTGAAGTTGTTACAAATAAGACGGACGGACGACCACTTCTTTCATCATCTTCCAAAGACTCATTTCCTTCTCGAAACCTTCCAAACCACTTGCAAACAGTCTTGTTTGTAACAACTTCATCTCCGTATACAGCTGCAAGCATTCCGTCCATTTCTGTAGCCGTCTTACCAAGTTTAAAACAAAATTTGATGTTTGCACGTTGCTCAAATTTTGACATTTTCTGCAAAATCGCCAGACGCCACAAAAACGCCCTCACACAAAGCAATGACACCGCGCACTGGTGCGTAGTTGAATGGTATTTGCTGGCATCTGGCAAGTGGCCAAGGTGACGTCATCAGCCATACACTGACATCACCTAGTGACACGCGTTCATTAGTTGCGGGACTATTTACCGAACTTTTTTATCACACCTCGTATATATATATATATATATATATATATATATATATATATATATATATATAAATTTGTTATGTAATAAAAAGAAAAAATGAAAATCAGAATAAAAATTAAAAAATCAAATTTTTTTCTACATATTGAAAATAAAAGGTACCAGAACGCCGTTCCAGCATGTTCCACCAGAAAAAAGGCCCTGGATTACCTAATTCGTATCTGTTACAAACTCTGCCTTATATCGCAGGATTATCCAATAATCTTTCAATACAGTTATCCAATTTTTTTTATACCTTATGAAAGTGTACATATTTTTCTGTTTTGGGAATGAAGGGCTTAAAGTTTAAGGTGTCAAACATGTGAATTTCACAATTTGCCTGCCGAATGCTGATGTCAAAAGACACATCCATTTGAACACCAAAGGAAAGAATGAGACAATCTTCAGTCTTCGACAAACCGCTCCCTATTTGCAATTCTGGATCGAGACAAATCAGCTGAAAGAATTTTATCGATACGTAAGAAAGCAAATTGGTTAAAATACTTTCCATGTTGGATATTAAAGGTACTACTTTTGCTATACAATTTCAATACTGAAGTCATAGAAAATAAGAACATAGTAAAAAAACTGGTGACCCCAAAACTACATATTAGCCAAAGTCGAAACTCTGACACGCGATTCACGCGTACCAATTAGGGTGAATCTTATGCCCGGGTCAGGCGGACATTTGTTTAGGTAATCGTTCAAGATTAGTTAGCAATTCCCACGTCACCAAATTTCGGCTAATCAGGGGCCACAGGCGTTGCCAAAAACTAGGTGTCCCCAGAACTACATATTTACCAGTATAATGTCTAAGAGAAAACTACAATAAACACGAAGACTTAAACAAAATTTTGAAGCTGTGAGTAACCACAATCCATTACTGTTCCGACCTGACACACGAGAAGTAAAGTTACTTTTGTCCTCACTTCTCTACGCTCTGCCAGAAGACAGAAGAGCGGTGAGGAAAAGGGTAACTTTACTTTCTCGTGTGCCAGGTAGGAACGCTGTTGGATTGTGGTTGCTTACAAATTTAAAGACTTACCACTTAATTTACGGAAGAGGGCCACATCTGGTCATGCCGCAGCAACATCGATTATATTATCTTTAAATCAGCAAAGTTAAGAAATATTGGATCGGAGTAATAGTAAGAAGCGTAACCATCCTCCGCGTCCAGATAATGTACAGATCCGTGATTCAGATTCCGTTAAGCTGTAGGACTCTGTGTCATATGACCCCTACAACTGTTAACATCGGGGCTAGAATGGGCAATTAACAATAATTTTTATCGAAGAAACAAAGTAATTCGCACCTTGTGTCCATCCATTACGGGAGCGGTGACATTTCTAAACCTGCAGACGAGGTCTCCTCCAAATCTGCACAATTTGCGACAGAAACCGGTCGGCTTTCTCAATATTTCGAAGTAATCTTTGACTGGGTTGTCACTTTCTTCAAGATGCCTTGCTCTATCGTAAATGTGTTTTGGTTTACCAAAAATTATATCGGAATGAGGGGGTGATTTCACCGCATAAATGATCGCATTTGGTACGCGTTTCTTTACGAGATTAATACCACCTAGTTCAAAATTGTTTTCTCCACCACAATCAGCGTACAAATTGGCTGAATTTTCATCCACATTTTTTATATATTCACCGAGATAAATCTTACATTCACTTTCATTAATAACCGTTTCATATTCATTCGTCTTCCTCGAAGTTACAATCATGACGAAGAGAGAGAATGCAGCTCCGACGTACCAGTAGCGAATCATCAACTTCAGAGAAGCTGAGATTAGATTAACCCTTCCAAAATACTGTTAATACGTAGTGAAGACGAGTAATGCGATGAAAAGGATCAATTGCTTTACTAAATTTACTAATTTATTACTAATAATAATTTAAACTTGAATAAGAACTTGTCCGATGGACGAGGATTAATTACTGCCTCGTCAGACGTATAAATGTCATACAAATTTAGAATAAAACTTTAATTCAGTCGATTTTCATTTATAATCTTTTCTATTATTTTAATTTTAATGAAAACGAATTAAAGTAAAAGAAAATATTGCCTCAGTGACAATTCATCATTTACTAGCCGACCTCAGTGCCATTTTATATCACTTATTCGTGAGTGTTCGTCCGTAGCTCTGCATATTATCGTTTTCCCATAAGCCGGATGAAGAGACTGAGGACGGGAATTCGACTCCCGATGGTACTGGTTAATAATAACCTAGGTCCTAGGAGTTACCGCAACGGCCACATTCGTTTGGCCTGAGCGTTTTGTTAGTTCCTGGCCTTCCTCACTCTTTATTATACAATAGGGCGGCTCGTTTTTACACTTTTTTCGATATTTGATTGGGGGTAGTGCGGAAAAGTTGCGATTTGGAGAGAAAATAAAGTGTGTAAAATTTTTTTGATCTACGTCAATACCTTCCGGTGGCGGCGAGTCCTTAAAAATCGAAAAATAGGCCTAACGGGGTAGATTGGAAAATGGTTTTAAAGACTTACAAAATAAACAATAAAAATTTCAGCACAATCTGTTAATAACTTCCGGTGGCATCTTAGCCGTTAAAATATCCAAAATATTGATTTAAAGCAAGTTTTAACAAGATGTTATACAAATGTTAATTCCGGTATATTTCTGTGCAAACAACCCTGAGAACACTATTATAGGCTTGAATAAATTAATAGCAGTCATTGAACAATGAACATTATATAAAAATTATATAAAATTATATAAAAATTTTATGTGTTTTTAGGCCTATTTTTCGATTTTTAAGGACTCGCCGCCACCGGAAGGTATTGACGTAGATCAAAAAAATTTTACACACTTTATTTTCTCTCCAAATCGCAACTTTTCCGCACTACCCCCAATCAAATATCGAAAAAAGTGTAAAAACGAGCCGCCCTATTATACAACCTACTCTCTCGTTTCCACACATTTCATTCATTAGTTTGCTCGCTTTCATACGCTGTTTTTAACGCCTTTACATTCTGTAATCTTTAATTAATTATTTGCTCATTTAGTTCTTCACAACTTTATCTTTGATTTCCTTAACTTGTCACACCTTCGATGTACGATAATAATAATAATGATGTTTGGGATTATTTAATCTCCTCCATAACGGCAATGGTCATGGTAGGGCGGACCTACAGTAGAGCTTTATACTGTGGATTCGAACCATGTACATCGTCGGAACGCGGAGAATGGATTTCTCCCATGCAGCTACTAAACAGACCTACCGTCATTTCATAATAATAATAATCATTCAGAAGGGCCAGAAAATGGTACAGCGCTCAGGCTAACTAATGCGACCCATTGCTCTAACTCCCGGATTGTTATTATTATTATTATTATTATTATTATTATTATTATTATTATTATTACCAACACCATAGGGAGTCAAACCTACGACCTCATTGTCTTCACTTCACTTACAGGGAAACGGTTGCCCACTGGGTTCGGAGGCTTACCAACGTCACTTTAACGTCGCCGATCTAACGGGAAGCGGTACTGTAACGTGGCCACAACGTAGCCTTTCGATATAGGAGAATGCTTCGTCGCCTATATGTCCAATGTTCGTTATCATACATTGACAAACAATTCTTAACCTTTAATTGGATGGCTGTTCCGTTTTACGTTCTTCGTCCAACTGAGGGAACTCGGACGGTTCTTAGACCAGACTCATCTAAGAGGTTAAGGAAATCTCGGTTTGGATCCGTACTTAAACGTCGACAAATACAAACCAGTGTCAATAAAACGTTTCGTCGTGGGTGAAACGTTCTCAAATACCTCAACTAGCGGCGCAGGACCATAAACTAAACTAAACAAACAAAAAATATCGAAGCCAAATAGAACTACAATGAAAATAACCGTTCATAAAAAAACTAGTGTTAAATGGCACTTTTAAGCAATACAAACTCTCTTCTGAGAAAACTCGTTTTTGACGAGTTAAATTAATCATTTTATAAAGCGTTTCTGATGAACTTGGCTGCGTCATGACTACGTCGCAACAACGCTCAACGCTTCGCGTTAGATCAGCCACAGGCTAAGCAACTTTGAGTCTGTTCAGTAGTTGGATGGGTGACTTTCCTCCGTGTTCAGATGGGTGGTTGGTCAAATCGTCACCGGTCAGATCGTCATCGGTCAATTTTGTAACTGGTCGTCGTCGTCGTTTCGTCACCATGCTACTATCTAATATAGTATATGTTTTTGTTAATAATTATATGATTAGGTTAGGTTAGGTTAGGTTCATGTTAGGTAAGGTTAGGTTAGGTTAGATTTACGTTAAGTTAGGTAAGGTTAAGTTAGGTTTACGTTAGGTTAGGTAAGGTTGGGTTAGGTTAGGTTAGCTTTACGTTAGGTTAGGTAAGGTAGGTTAGGTTAGGTTAGTTATTAGGTTACGATAAAGAAACGGGCGTGCTGTTACTATTTCCTAAGTCCCTGAAGCGCAGAAAATGAAAACAGTCTGGCACAAAAGAATCAGTGATATAGTCGAGACCACCATGACCGAGACCGAGACGGAGACCTAAGCACCCGAAACGAGACCATATGCAACTTTATCATGTATTCAATATTGTGTAATGCCTAATTCGTAAGCTCTGTATTTGCCATTGAGCAATAAAGATTCCAAGAAGTTATCGAGTGACAATTGTAAAATTTATTCCGAATTTATTCACAAATTCAGTTTGTGACATTTTTCAACAGTTAACTGCCTATTTAAAACAAGATAAGTGTTCGTTAAACTTGAGGAACATCACAGTGATGTAGTCGAGATCACCATGGCCGAGACCGAGGCCGAGATCTAAGCACCCGAGACCGAGACCAGAAAAAAAGGTCTCGAGACCGGTCTCGCGTCCTACATCACTGAAAAGAATTGACTCTGATTAATTATGTAAGGACAATAAATTTGATTGTTAATGGAGAAACACGCGCGCGCACACACACATATTAACATACTCTGGTTTTTATGAGATTTTATGTGATTTTATACGTGAGCCTTTATGGTAACCAACACCAGCCCAAAACTTCAAATTTATAAACCGGTAACGAATTAACCAGTGACGAAATTAATCGGGGACAAATTGACCAGTAACGAACTGACCAGTGACGATCTGACCGGTGACGAATTAACCGGCGACGAAATTACCCGGTGACGAATTGACCGGTGATGATCTGACCGGTGACGAATTAACCAGTGACGAATTGACCCGTGATGATCTGACTGGTGGCGAATTAACCTAAATCCGTTCAGATGATGTAGCGACCCGTAGATGGTTCGGATTTCACGTAAAGCTGTAGGTGAGTCCCTTCCGTCCTATGACCTAAAAAGCTGTTACGAAAAGGGGTAGAGGAACACCTACTGTAGATCCGCGCAGTGTCGACACGCATTATTTAAAAAATCTCCACCTTACGCGTGCCATTTAAATTCATGTTAAATTATTTTTAATTAAATCAGGTTAGGTTACGTTATGCCGGTTAGGCAATGTTCCCTCTAAGGTGTGCGCGTGTGCGCGCGCACACAGCAAAATAAAATGCGCACAGGCTCAAGCGTATCATGAGTCACGACAGTAAATGAAGTAATTTCAAAAATATACAGTTTTTAATATTCATTTAATAGTACCGTAATGATGAAGCTATATGACCTTATGGAAATAATATTTATTAACTATTTAATATTTATATATATTTCATTTTGAAGAATTATAGCGCTCAGAAAAGTTGGCACAATTTTTCACCATGAATCTAAATGTATGCACCATGAAAATTTCTTGCGCACACGGACTAAAAAAAATTAGAGGGAACATTGCGGTTAGGTTAGTAATTTTCGCCGAAAATCTGAAATATATGTATGGGTTAGGAACTGTCAGTTAAGATAGTAAATCTTTCATTTTCATATGAAATGCATATATGTACAGTCAGGCCCGTAGCCAAGGGGGGGCCAGGAGGGGCAAAGCCCCGCCTGGAAAATAATATGCCCACCCCCTCTGGGAAAACCAACCGCAACGGCGTTCCATGCTACAAAAACGCCAAAGCCAACTTGTTTTACTTGCCTTTGAAAATAAGAGAACGAAGCAAGTAGACACGTTTGAATTCCTAAAGAATTTCGCTAAAAAAACTCGCCGCATACAGTTATTCTAAAATTAAAAAAACTTACAAAGACTTTTATTTACACTAAATTTAGATTAAATATTGTATTCTATAACCCAATATGCCTATCTATGTATGTATGTACAGGGTGGGCCGTAAGTTTCCATACATAGGAAAATTAAACGTTTGTTTTTATGTTTCAGATACCCTAAGAATATGCGTTTGACGAAAGAGCAACGAATTGAAATCATACTGATGGCTGGGTCGGGAAGCAGTCGCATGGTTGCAATGAACTTTAACAGACAACATGGAACGAACATCACACACGACGACACTGTGGCAAAACTTATTAACAAGTTTCAGAAAACTGGAAATGTTGCAGATCAACCGCGAAGTGGTCCAAGACGTACAGCCACCGATGAAGACACAACAGCTACGATACTTACAGCGCTTACACGGAGTCCCAGAAAAAGTACACGACGGTTGTCTGCAGAAAGTGGTGTCAGCAGATCGAGTATCAGGCGCATTTTGAAAGCAAACAAATGGCATCCATACAAATTGCATATGGCACAGCATTTGAGTGAAGACGACCCGGATAGACGGATGGAATTCTGTGAATGGGCATTAACCAAAGTGAACGAGGATGCAAACTTTTCAACTAAGATCTTGTTTACTGATGAAGCAAATTTTTACGTCAATGGAGAGGTTAATCGGCAAAACATACGTTACTGGAGTAATGCTAACCCTAACTGGCTGAGTCCGACGAAGATGCAAGGTGCCGGTAAAGTGATGGTGTGGGCCGGGATATGGGGTGACAGAATTATTGGACCAATTTTTTTTGTCAGTGGAAATCTTAATGCCGAAAGGTATCTTAACATGTTGCAAGAAGAGATTTTCCCATCCCTGCTAAACGAGGAAGGTAACTTCCCAGTTTACTTCCAGCAAGATGGAGCTCCACCTCATTATGGTCTTCACGTGCGTCGGTATTTGGATCAGCAGCAGCAGCAGTTTCCGGATGCTTGGATTGGTCGGCGTGGTCCTGTGGAGTGGCCTCCCAGATCCCCAGATCTCACCCCCCTTGATTTCTATCTTTGGGGGCACTTGAAGGCCATGGTGTATCAGGAAAAGATACGAGACATAAATCATCTAAAGGAACGTATCACCAACGCCATTACAAGCATAACGTCAACTGTGCTAATGCGTGTTCATCAACAGTGGGGAACACGTATTGAAATGTGTTTTCCAAACAATGGCAACCATGTAGAGCATATTATATAAATAAAAATGGTTGTCCATAAAAAAATGTTTATTTTTCCTATGTATGGAAACTTACGGCCCACCCTGTATATGTATCGGTTTGATCATTTTTTTATTTATCCTACGGTGTTTTACTTGTTATAGTTTTGAATGTAATTTTCTGCAGTATATTTCGATATTCACAAAAAATGACATTAAATTTTTTCATTGTCCCCCCCTGTCAATTTCTCCGCCCCTCCTACTGATTTGGTCTGGCTACGGCCCTGTGTACAGTACTCGCGCAATAAGGTCGATGTTGAATAGGGCTGAGTTGCATAAGGTCGAACGTTGGCGTTGTAAAATTCGATTTTGTTCACGTAATCTTTATTAGCATTAAACAACCACGAACAATATTATTATTATTTCGATGAAGTCATATTATACTGAAAGTTTATCATATTAAATTTTATTTCTTATACTAAATTAAAACTAAAAATACTTACCATAATATTAACAACCATTATAAAATTGATATAATTATTTAACACATACAATCACGCAAAGAGTTGCTCACTTATTAATATAAACTAAGATTGAAATTGGAACATTTTTTCACTTTCTATAAATGTAAATACAATTTTTAGATTTAAAATATGCACTTTAAACTCGGTTTTAACCTCTTAAAACGCCAATAATAATAATAATAATAATAATAATAATAATGAGATAAATGAAATTTTTCAGCAAATGCAAATTGTATTGAACGAAAAGAAACGTAAATTAAAACTAAGATTTAGAGATTAGTTTTTAAATTTTCCTCTTTTTAACAGAAGTTATATTTCAGGAGAGGAAAATTGTATTCAAAGACGGAAATAGATCTTCCTCGTCTGTCTTTTTAACTTTCTCATAAACGTAATGTACTTTCCGGATCGCTTTAACATACTGCTTCCCAGGAACCTCTCTTTAACATATTGCTTCCCAGTGTTAATCATTTTAACATATTGCTTCCCAATATTTAGGATAAGGAGTACGATAAAAAATGTTCGCTTTAATAAAGTAAAGGCATAAAAAGTAAATCATAACATGTTCAAATATTAGATTGAAAGTAAATTTATTAGAATTGTTGCGCCATATGGTCACACAAAGTCAAAAATGGATTTCGGAAGAATCGGTCACGCCACATCATTTGCCACAAGTGTGAGTTGAGTAGCTCCTTTTTGCATCCTTTCATTTTCGTTATATATTTAATGTAGGTTAACTGAATGCCCGGTTAGGTCAACTGTACGCCCTTGACGATTGGTTAGGTTAAGTTGTAATATTTTCGTTAAAACTAACGAAAATATCACGACTTAACCTAACCAATCATCAAGGGCGTATAGTTGACCTAACCGGGCATTCAGTTGACCTAACCGGGCATTCAGTTAAACTACATTAAATATATAAAGAATGCCCGGTTAGGGCATTTATAGCTTTGTTTACGGTCGGTGGGTTATCTCCTAGATTACCAACCTCTTTCTAACCAACCTACCTTTCTCTTTTTAACATATTGCTTCCCAGGAGGGATCACTTTAACATATTGCTTCCAGAATGCTTTGGGAAGCACTATGTTAAAGTGATCCTACTTTTCGATGCAAAAAAGGTCAACGAGAAAATATATTTGTAAAATGCATAAAAAAATACTAATTGGTGGTATTCAGGTTTTGGATCTTTTCGGTTTGACGGCCGGTGGAAAAAACAAGTCATGGCTACGGGACTGTCGTCAAACTCTAGAGAGAGAGAGAGAGAGAGAGAGAGAGAGAGAGAGCCAGTGGTGTCCAATAGAAATTCCATGCTAGCCACACTTATGGTTTTCTATTTTTCGTATTCGCCACATCATAAAAAAGGATTAAAAAACATATTACAAACGACATTTCAAATTATTTATTATTAATATTAAAGATAAATATTAAAAAAAAAATAATAATATCGCCACAACGCAATAGCCTATTCGCCACATGTGGCGAGTGGTGAATGTATTGGACACCGCTGCCTAGATAGTCTGGTCAATCTAGGCTATATTTTTGGTCAACCTGGAAGTAATTGTAACAGAAATGGTTTCATCGTTTTTGACATCCCCAAATATTCAAAAATAACATATTAAAAATTTACCACCATTGGGTGAGGCAATTTTTCAGAAAAATGGAATTTGCATTAACCCCTCACACCCCCAGGTTGGTAGGTCAAAATGACACCATCTTGTATTTTTCGTCCACAGCTAACCTTTAACATTAATATTTTTTCTTCAAATTTTCAGTAATCCTTCCTAAGATGGTGAGCAAATATTTGTAGTTGATAAAAAATTACTCAGTCCATAGGGGGCGCTCCCATCTCATGCTAAAAGACGAAAAACGGAACATCGCGCTGCGTATCGACCGCGATTGTAGGCGCTATTGACCATTGCTCAAGTACTCAAGTAAAATTGACCATTGGACATTATAATCGTAGAGGCTTTGATTAGGTCTTTCAAATGAACCCCAACACCACTAGTCTATCCTTCATAGTTTCGAAGATAATATATATTTTCATATTAACGACGTTCACTTGTTTTGATTTCGTTTTTTGGACATAACTCTTGGATAAACTGAGATATTGATCTGAAATTTAGTTTATAGAAAAAATAGCATGCTATGTCAACTCAAATCAATACATAACGATTTCACAGGGATAGGCATTTTGATATAGCCTATGCGTGATGGTGAGTTAGTAAAAATCTGGGTCTGTATTATTTTCTTCACTGTTCTCGGCATTCTCTATGTCCAAAGGGTGCTGACAGTTCAGACAAGAAACGCCTTGGCATTCGCCACACAAGGCTGAGCATTTCAGTCCATTCTTGAAACACGTACATCTCGCGTTCTGACACTCTACCTTGCAGTTACATCTGAAAAGTTTTAGTAAACTTTCTGGTGCTGGAGCTTTCGAGATATAAACTGGTAGCAGTTTTCCTCTTTTCACAGTCCAACCCCATTCTTCTGGATCAAGATCTTCCAGTCCTCTCCAAACTTGCACTTGGAGGTAAACACGCAATGAATGGAATGATGCAGCTGCGGATGTTGGAGGCAAGCTCTCGGGAGACACAACTTTCATACTTGCAGCAACTTTCCGGTAGAATCTTGTGACACGAAGCTTATCAAGCGAGCTTTCTTTTTTTCCGCCATAAACAATAAGCAACAACTTTTCTCCAGCAGTAATAACTTCTCTTGTTGATGTTGAGTTGTTGAAAACTTGGCTTAAGCGTTGAAAGCTTTCGTCTTTCTTAAACTTTTGCAGGGCCACATCTTTACCAATGGAGAACAATCTGGACGTTGTATTACACCCAAGTAAGGCGTGAATAAGCAAGATTGCTTCGCAAATCTTCAATCCTAATTTCGATTTAGCGTACTTGATGTCCCACAGTTTGGTTTTCGCTTTCGATCGGGTTTTTTGCTCTGATGTGAAAAATATTCTGTGACCATCTACATCAGCATGATGGAGCAGGAGAATAAGTAGATCGGTATCTTCTGCAATAACAACTGTTGGTTTACTTCTGGCAGATTCAATTGCTGTCTGTACAATCAAAAGGTCTGCATCACCAGATGATTGGATTGCTTTCATGTTTTCTTCGTTCATTTTAGTCGCCAACATTACTAGAAATCTCTGCTTGTTGTCGAGGTTAGTAAGAAACTCGTCTTTCTTCATATTTAGCTTCATTTCTCCTGTTAAACGTACAGGTATGCCCTGCTTGCCTTTGGTTTTGCGAATGTGGGTTGTATCTTTGGTACAAGGCTTCCCGTCATACCCATCAAATACAACGACTGTTCCCTCTCCGTAATGCTTGAGGACGTATTCTACATAAGTTTTGCAAATCTCGTTGTATGTTCTTCCTTTTGTCCATTGCACTCTGTGGAGTAAGGATCCTCCATCGAGGACATACGAAATATCTTTAGGAAGTGAAGCATCTGATTCATCAGGCGCAGTTGAAGACCAGATAGAATTTGCTAGCTGTGGTTTATTTGCTTCCCTTAACAAACCGTCTGTCTCTATAAGTGCAGGAGGAAATGTGCACAGCTCATACGAGAATGCTGTCTCCAAGTCTACAGCTGATCCCATACCTCTGACAGTGGTTATTAGACGTTGGAATAACAAGAGAGGATCAACGGGAATAACTTCTTCATCTAACTTAATAGTTGATCTTGCTTTCATTGTTATGGCCACATCTTTCTTCTTGAACGTATAATCTGCAACTGGTTTTCCGAACATTGAAGCAAGAATGTTGCTTCCAATAACCTTGGCATTGTCTACATTGACAGTTGAAATAGCAATTTCTCCTGTGTCAATGCTCATGAGTTCCTTTCGGTTGTCGAAGGGGTTTCTTGCCACAGCGTACGCCAAGATTTTCAATGAATCTTTGAAATCTCTTTCAAGTCGTGCCTGTCTTGTTTCTTTATGCTGCTCACTACCTTCATACGTTACATCTGTAACTTCCTGCATCGCACGGTTTATTTCTGCACAGGCTGGTGTCGACAGTAGCCAAACTGATCTTTGTACCTCAGTCATTCCTCGTCCGTGAGTTAGTCCACCTGTTGTTTTCAAACTCCTCATAAGAACTTGTTCTATAACCAGATCTGTTGAGAGTCCAGCCCAAAATCTATTACTTCTGCGAACAACATGATAGCTTTCTCTAAACTTTGCGTAAACATTTGGATGTGTCTCTTTTAGATTTAACATTTTTTGAAGATAGATGCGTGTTGACTTAGCATACGCAAAATGTCCAGACGCTGCGAAAAATGGTAGCATGCTATACTCTGCCAGTAAACGAAGAAGGAAGTTTCCTGTTCTTTAGGCTTTTATGAATGTGCATAGTATTTCGACCATTTCTATGTATTGGAACCACAGTTTTGCAATTCTCGAGGAATCTAAGCTATGTTTGTAGTTCTCCAGTTTCTCAATCATCTTTTTGAAGACCTCCTCCTTTTCTACATCTTTCGAACTTATTTCTCCTGAGATTGATTTATCAAGTAAATCTGAGATCTGTATTAAATCGAAGTTATCAGCAAAACTGAAAACATCTTCTGACTGAGTGTATTCTTCATCATTGTCTAACTTAATAGGGCACTCGTATATTTCTGACATCATTATTGCATGAAGGGTACCTACAACTAGTAGATGACCACGAACGGCTCGAGATATTGCTTTCCCACTTAGCATGTGGGGCACCGTGTTTTCAGCGTAGACAGTTTCTAACATTGTCTGCAGTCCGGAAGAAGTCATGAGATGCCCAATAGATCCAAAGAAACTCATGGCAGTGTGGAGCCCACCAAGTCGCAACACTATTTCTTTCAAAGGGCTTGCATCATCCACACTTTCTTGGATTTCAGTTCCCTTCCAGTACAGTGGCTGATCAAATGTTAGTACCGGTGACATGTTGTAGCGCTTTGCTTGCTCAGACACAAAATGCATGGTTGACAAAATGCACGATTCGTCGCTGGATTGCATATCGATCATCGGCATGAATATAACGGAAGCCTGTCCAGGGTGCTCTCCTTTATGCACCATTTGCATAAAGCCATTCCACAGTGGTCGTTGAGGTTTCAGCATCCAGGCACAATTCCATAAAATGTTGAAGCAACTTGTTGGATCATCGGCATGAAATTGAAATTGATGCAAATCTTTGTATGTTAAGGCGCAAGAAGATTTTCTGCGCGAGCGAAATATGAGTTTCGATGCTGCAAATGTCCACGATCTCCTTTGATGTGACATCTATTCTTGGCACTAATTTCGTGGAAGCTACCTTGGGAGTAACTGTAACAATTATACCCATACCGTGGAATGTATTTAGACCATCGATTGTTCTAATATTGTGATCAACATTGTCACCAACATGTATGAAAGATTCATTGTCAATTCCTTCAATTTCTGTCCCCTGATGATACGCCGCACTTCTTTCAAACTTCTGAACCTCTGAGTAGGAAGAGCAAAATCCGTGACTGTGTAAAGAGTCAATCAAAAACCTTGATCCAAATTGTCTATGCATTTGCACTCCCAAGCCAATCTGAAGTGGGGCAATTATTGCTTTTGGTCTGACTGCTTGCATTATTGCCTGCCCAATAGAGGCAATTCGTAGGTCACTGCTTTTGGCAACAAACATCTTTTCAAGCAGTAATCGTAAAGATTTGGGAAGAAATTCTTTGCAACGGGCACGAGATTCTATGTCTTGGGTGGATGGATACATTGTTGAAGAACTATCGCATTCTTTAATTTCACTTTTTAGCAGCTTTGCCGCAGTTTCAATAATGCGATTTTTTTCAGTTTCTACGTCATCTGATTTCTTGCTTTTATAGAAATCATAGAGAATATTCTTGGTTTTTGATCTGAATGTGACAACATTATGTTTCCCATTAATCTCCGTGACAACAATTTCATCTTTAAAATGCTCCATCAAACGACTTTTCAGCCATTTGGAAGTATATGCATGACTTGATGAATCTTTCAGATGATCCTGCATTATTGACAAAAGATCATTGATTGTGGTTTGTTCATCATCATTTTCTCGCAAATAATTCGCCACAAAAGCAAAGGCAGACTCTTGAGATTCATCAAGGCCGACCCCTTTTTAAACTTTGACTCGTTTGTGTGTTACTATCGTATAGTTTTGGAATACCTTTTCCAATACGAAAGTTAGTACTACATGCTTGATGATACACCGCATCTTCTGAATGTAAATCATTTACAAAAGCTATACGCCCTTTTACATCAACTGCCCAGCCATCCTTGCGCTGTTCGCAAACTTTTAGAATACTGATATCAAACTCACGATTCTTGCACATCACTTGAAAAGCTTTATTGTCCCGTTTATCTCTTTCGGTGATGCGATTTTTGCAGAACAAACAATCCAATTTGTAATTAAAGTCGTGATCAGATCTTAAACTAAGTTTAAATGCAGTGGCATCAGAAGATGTGGATGCTTTCTTTTTATTGTAAGATGCAATGTTCTTATTAAATATGGATCTCTACATGATCTGTGTAGTTTGTCTCCAGCTGTGACAAAGATGTCATCGTCTCTTTCTCTGCTAGCATTGCAAACACCCAAGGCACCTTTTTCTGTTAGTGTCACATAAGAATCACGGTCATCTATGACTTCTTTACATATTGCACAGGTTTCGAAACGTTCAGAATCCATTTTGACCTGAAACAAAATAATAGAATTAATTAATTTTATTGCAAAATTACAGTGTTAATTTTGTTTTAGAAACTGATTGGACCTGGAAGTAATTGCATTTTTAAGCGCCAAGTTTAGGATTCAGGCGTATTAAGAAACTCGGATCATATATGATTTCGCATAGCGGCCATCCTGAAAATCCAAGATGGCCGCCATGGTGGGCCTACCGCCCACCTGACAATATCCTAAGCGCTATAATTATATTTCCTGACCCTGAAAATGTATGTTTAGACATAAAAATTGTGAACCTACATATATTAGAAACGAAGATATAAGTAAATGCAGGTTTTTCACACGTCGGCCATCTTGAAAATTCATGATGGCCGCCATAATTGACAAACTAAGCATCAGACACTATTCTAATCCATTTTAATGGTTTCGTTGACCATTAAAACCTACAGAATGATATATTACAACAAGAAATTGATTGAATAGTAAAAATTTGGTGCCACTTTACTGTTACCGATGGTAGCGGCGGCCATCTTGGATTTATGGAAATTGACCTGGCCCGTTTGTGATAAGTTTTTAATATATCATTTATGTTGAGGTAAGGGTGCGAAAACAGTTAAAACCATTTCTGTTACAATTACTTCCAGGTCCAATCACAGATTGACTGGACTAAGACTACCAACTGGTTAGGTTAAGTGAATGCCCGGTTAAGTCAAATGTACGTCCTCGACGATTGTTTAGGTTAAATCGTGATATTTTCGTTAGTTTACTGTCAAGACTAACGAAAATATCACGACTTAACCTAACCAATCGTCAAGGGCGTACAGTTGACATAACCGGGCATTCGGGTAACCTAACCAGGCAGTCAGTTAACCGCTCATTCAATAATTTTCCCGTGTTTCGATTAATTTTAAGCAACTTTTACTTAATTTTTTTTCTCTCCAACCTAAAAACTCCGTTTTAGGATAGGAGAGACAGAATATTTACAAATTGTCATTTTGTCTTATTTTTTGTTATCTTTCCACTTTCAGTTCTATTTCCTTGATACTATTTTTTATTTCTCTAAACTAAAATGTATTATTTTCAAATGTAAAACATTAACTAAATACATTTTTTTTTGTATTTTGTATATGATTAGTAACTGTTTACGTTTTAGAAATTCTATATTTCTACGCGAACTTCTTTCCAAAACTGGACTTTTCCAACTGAAGTTTCAATAGAACAGTAAATATTAAAAATGTATCGGAAGTTGGTCGGTTGTTCTTCGTACACCAGAGGGCACTAAGGCGAGCGAGTGTATAATATATATATATATATATATATATATATATATATATATATATATGAAAATTATTTCACGAAAGTAACACGTGAAAAATATTTATGATGAATAAAACCACGAAGGAAAGGAAACACAAAAAAGTGCTCAAGCGCTTTCGTCTAATGACATCCTCAGGAACACTGAAGTACATAAAAGGTTACGGCCTATATATAGGTTACAGGAAAAAAAAAAAAAAAAAAAAAAAAAAAAAAAACTATATACTGTATAGGCCGTAACCTTTTATGTACTTCAATGTTCCTGAGGATGTCATTAGACGAAAGCGCTTGAGCACCTTTTTGTGTTTCCTTTCCTTCGTGGTTTTATTCATATATATATATATATATATATATATATATATATATATATAATATATATATATGGTGGCGCAAAAGTCAGGAACCATAGGCACATTTTAATAATTTGTGTTTTAATATGTGTTTTGTTCTTTTCAGATTTGTTGTTGAACCTATGGCACAGAAATTGACAATAGATGAACGGGTGGAGATAGTTTTAATGTGTGCGAGACGTGGTAACACACCGATCAGTTGCTACTAATTTTAATGACAAACACCCTGAGAGGCCGCCACCTTGTTCAGGCATCAGTTGGAAAACTGTTCACTCGCTTCAAAGAAACGGGAAATGTTCATGATCGGCCGCGTAGTGGCCGGCCAAAAAGTTCAACCGATGCAACATCACTAACGGTACTCAGTCACCTCGAAAACAGCCCACGTAAGTCCCTAAGAAAGTTATCCCAGGAAACGGGTGTCTCCAGAAGGTCAGTTCAACGAATTCTTACGACAAATCGTTTCCACCCCAACAAAGTCCAACTCCTTCAGGAACTGCACGGTAACGACACAGACCGTCGTGTAGAGTTCTGCCACTGGTTTCTACAACATCGACAGCTTCAACGAAGGATCATGTTTAGCGACGAAGCGATATTTCACCTCAGCGGTCGTGTCAATAGGCATAATGCACGCTATTGGGCCAATGAGAACCCCAACTGGATGGAAGAAGGACATGTGCAATTCGATCCACGAATTATGGTGTGGGCTGCGCCCTTGGGGGATCGGTTAATTGGTCCGTACTTCTTCGACGGCAATGTAACAGGTGAAACATATCTGCATATGCTGCAAACATTTCTAATGCCCATACTGGACGACATTCCATTGGCAGAACGGGTGGAGATGTGGTTTCAGCAGGATGCTGCACCACCACATTTCGCAACCATCGTCCGGAGCTCTTTAGATGAAACATTTCCAAGCAAGTGGATCGGACGGCGAAGGCCCGTCGAATGGTCACTTAGGTCTCCAGACCTCACGCCTCTTGACTTTTTCTCGTGGGGCCATCTGAAGTCGGTAGTCTATGCTGATTAACACAGAACCATACGTTCTCTAAAGGATGAAATCACATTTGAGGGTGCCAAAATCAGTACCAATGTGTTAAGGAATGTTCAAACATCATGCATTCAACGTGTCAGAAAGTGTCTCCAAGTGGAAGCCCACCAATTCGAACATTTATTATAATTTAATAAAATGTGCCTATGGTTCCTGACTTTTGCGCCACTCGCAAATATATATACAGAGCGTCCAAAAAGTTCTGCCCCATAATGTACAACATTATATTAGCCTTTGGGACTGGACTTCTGGGGCACCCTGTATATTTTATTAAGTTAACGATGTTTTCGCTAGGTATTTCCTCAAAGTTCGACTGAAAATAACCGAGTTTATTTCTATACCGACGAATGACGTCAGTACTTTGATGGCAATTTTTGGAAATCTTTTCCTCGTGTTGGAATTTATTGGTCTGTACGTCTTGATTGCGTGAAATTATAATAACAATGTTTGGGGTTATCCTCCTTCATAACCTAACGGAGGGGTCCCCTACGGCTTTACATGGTGCCCGAACCATCTATGGGTGTCGCTACATCATCTGAACGCAGAGGAAGACTGTCACCCATAGTCCCATACAACTACTGCACAGACCTAACGTCGCTTAAGCTCGCTTCTAGCGGAAAGTGGTGTTGCGACATGGCTACGACGTACCCTATCTGCCTTTAAGCAATTCGTTTGAACGCGCGTTCTAAAATATTGCCACAATATTGCAATGCTGCATTAATCAGCCTAGTCATCGCATCTTTGGGATTTCAATAACTCTTCTAGATTTTCTTACAGGTACCTCAGATTGTGTAATTCTACAGCAGTTTCTCAAACATTTTGTGTTGCATTTCCTTTAAATAGGGGACTTACTATTCACGCACCCGTCCCTTATTTTTCCAATTCTGTGTCAGCCTGTGTGAAGAAATTTGTGCCGCAATATTATACATAACTTAATATTATAATATCTAATATTATAAATCTGATCTAGATTATAGAGCAAATAGAGACCTAAATAAAAATAGTGTTAATATATTTAATTGTGGCTTTAAAGACTAACACGTATTAATTACTTAATTCATGAATTGGTAATTATTTTTGGAGCAATGTAGCATCTATGAAGCAAATAGGTAAGCCTCGTAGGACTTGCTGTGTAAATAAGCGTGTCTGTGATAATTTTTAGAAGTAAAACCTTCTACATTAACTCAGATGCACAGTATACACTTTACAACCTCGTTATGTCTATATACGTAATCGAAAGGAAACAAACAGTCTTCCTCAGTTTGTAGCTCGAAGCTCCACTATTTTTGTAAACAATGAACAAACGTCAAAACTGATCAATCTATCGTTGGTTTCATTGCGTATATTATTCAGTTTTTCAGTAAGATCCATGGAATTTTTTACGTGTGAATCAGAGATAGTTCCGAGAATGGGGGACAAGACTTTGACAAGCCATTTGGAGAGTTTATAGGTAAAAGAACCCACAGAGCTAATAATAGGGCGCATAGGGTTGTCAGGTTTGTGGGTTTTAATAAGACCGTAAAGGTAGGGAAGAGAAGGCGAAGTGGACGTGAAAAGCGGAATTAAGTCCTTATAATCTTTGAGAATGCGTTTCAAGCCACTATTGAATGATTTGATGACGTCATCCTGAGGGTTGTTCATAAGCTTTCTGTATGTGGCAGGGTCCTGGAGAAGCTCGTTCATCTTTCTAATGTAGTCCACTTTGTCCATAATAACTGTGGTATTAGCCTTGTCTGCTTTAGTAATATGGAGCTCACCATCTTTTTTAATTGTGAGAGGCTATTGCGGAAACGTTTAGGAAAGTTTTCGGTGCTGGTTAAGTATGCGGTCTACCATCTGAGTTCTGGTTAAGTGTTCGGTCTACATCATCTTAAATTACACTTTTATAAATGTATTTAAGGAAAGGAATTAAAATATAAGAAATTTAGTTCAAGAAATATATTTAATTACAAAATTTTATTTATTAAAAGAAACCAAAAAAAGTTTTTAAATTTTTTTTTAAAAAAATGTTTTGCAAACTCTTATATTAGGCATTACTGTGTGTATACAGTGCGGATATTTTCGTTAAAACTAACGAAAATATCACGACTTAACCTAACCAATTATCAAGGGCGTACAGTTGATCTATTAGTAAATAGTAAATACTATTCCAGAAACAAACAATGTTATAATTAATAATAGATCAACTGTACGCCCTTGATAATTGGTTAGGTTAAGTCGTGATATTTTCGTTAGTTTATATTCTGTCAAACTCAGATGGTAGACCGCATACTTAACCAGCACCAAATAAACTAAGATATATTAAAGTTTATCGTAGCCTTCACGGTTGCCTTTTTGGTAGGTTGGTTGGTCGCAGCTTAATTGTGGTAGACTGCTCGAAGCTAGGTAGACCGCACACTTAACCAGCACCAAGTTTTCTTCATAAGTACTATTCGGAGCACTATAGACAAGGCCTTTAACTATGTTAACCAAAGACTGAGGAAGATTACACTGTTTTTCAAAACAAGCAAGACTAACAAATTTGTAAAGCAGAAGGTTTTTTAACAATAAAAAAAGGACATACCAAATCCAAATATATATATATATATATATATGTGTGTGTGTGTGTGTGTGTGTGTGTGTGTGTGTGTGTGTGTGTAAAACTGAACACTGAATAATTCCTATATTCTTAGATTCATTCGTATAATTCCTATATAATTCGTATATTTATATAATCCTTATATTTATATAATCCTTATGTTTATATAATCCTTGTATTTATCTAATCCTTATATTTATATAATCCTTATATTTATATAATCCTTATATTCATTATATTCATACAGATAATACTTATATTTGTATACATTTATATTCATTATTCATTTTTACAGGAGAGTCCAAAATCGCATAACGCTGACGCGAGTTTGGATAAATTTTTTATTTGCTTTCTATTTTATTTCTGCCAAATAATTGGTGAATTGTTTCTTTTTAAATTACATAATCATTTTTTTAGGTTTAGCTTAATAATGAAACCTGATTAAATTCTGCAATGTTCATTTTCTGTATACATTCTCTCTTCGTTATAAAAGATGAAGTCATGTCTTGCTTAACGTTTAATTTTAAATCTTAAGCCTTTAATTTTTGCTCATATGCGTGTTTAAGTGTAATTCATAATAAAATGCATATTTCAATTTCCATTTTTAGTTAATTCGGCAGATTATGACATCAGATCTGTCAATATGCGGTTTAAAATAAAAATATGGCTTCATCTTCAAATATCTTGCATATCTGTTTAGACGTTGCTACAGCTAAAATATTTACCTTATCTTCAAATATTTTGAAAAATAATGCAGCCTATTGAGAATAAAAACAAAACAAGTCAACATTAAATAATAATGATGTCAACAAAATTTGGGTATATAAACTCGTGTAATTTTTCAAATATTCATTCTGATTTGGCTGATCTAATTTAGAGGCTGAACATTACCTGTAACATTTTAGCAGTAAAACTACAGTAAAGAGAAAATCTTTGACTTCTCCTTCGAGCCTTGCTCTCTTCAGAGAACTTAGTCAGTCTTAAATAGAGAAAAATAATTTCCCGATACGTTACAAGAAGAATCGGGGAACCTTCAAAGAATTTAGTAAGCTTCACAGAATCTTCCGATCCACTACAAGAAGAAATCGGAGAGTAGTATAGAAGAAACTACTGCGATTCCCTATACAGTACCAGCTACTCCAGAGTAACGAATCCTTTGCTGCCACTTAACCAGAACCCCCATCAACTTCGAACCGACCAAGGCCATAGACGGAGGGGTTAATATATATATATATATAATGTAAAATACAAAAAATACAAAAGATAAAAAAAATCAACGATATTTTTAGAAATCTGTATTATCCCAAATGGTTCATTTTTAACACTCATTTAGCAGCCAGAAAAACCTTTAATACTGGCAGGTCAACTGTTAACAAGGATTACAAGAAAAGTATTGGCCTCCCCTATAACAAAAACTTGAAAAGGCTTAAGAAAATTTGTCAGAAAATAGGCACTAATGTGGCATTCAAATATAATAACTGACTGCATAAATGACATATTAATAAGGGATAAACCTAAGGACGGAAAAGACACGGGTGTGTATATATATTACCATGTGAAGAATGTCCTGATAATGTATACGTGGGAGAAAAGGGAAGGGACCTCAGTAAGAGAATTTATGAACGTGAGCGATGTGAGGGTGGGGAATGAAAAAAGGTGCTGTATTCTGTCATGTTCGAGACTATAACCATGTAATAGATTTCAATAATTGCAACTTTGCTTTCAAATCTAATAATTATGTTAAGCGTAGAATTGTTGGATCTAGTCTTATAGGCTCTATACAAAATTTTAATGTATCCGATGGTCAATTCTCTTTTAAAAAATTATATGTAATAAAATTAAGAATTTTGTAATATTACCCTCCAACATCCCCAGGCAACACGAGTACATCCATCGGGTCAAAGCTGGGTCGGAGGGGTCACTTAACTATCCCCTGATAAGAGGATGGGAAGGTTCACTCAGCTAATCCATGATAATTAACTTCCAGGTGTATATAAACGCTGTTCTCTGTTTATGCGGTCATTGCCAATTGATAAAGACTCGCGAGGAGCCGAAACTGTATTGGTGTTAAGAAATAAAAATTTACGTCTTCCTGAAGAGTGGTTTCCTACACATACATGCATTTTACACCCTACACAATCTTTAAATATATATATATTATGCACTAAAATCACAAAATAACACGTGATCTTATTAATAAGCAAACAACCACAGGGAAAAGGAAACACAAAGTCCGAGCGCTTTCGTGATATATTCACATTATCAAGGAGGAACAGAAAATAGACAGAGATTACAAAGTAAATGAGTTAAATAGACAAGCAAAAAATTCACAATCGGCACCTCAAATTAAAGGCCTTAAAGCCCTCTAAAGATTTTTCAATTGATAACATAATCTGTAGGCTGCTAAATTACTAAATATAAAAGAAGTATATAGATGAAATTAGACAAAAATACCAATACAGAGAACAAAAATTATTATAATGGTTATTAACACTAATATTTAATTAAAGCAGGCAATTAATTGGCAAGAATTTAATGAAAAACAAATAGATAACGTAGATAACAAATAGATAACATAATCTGTAGGCTGCTAAATTACTAAATATAAAAGGACTATATAGATGAAATTAGACAAAACACCAGTACAGAAAACAAAAATTATTATAATGGTTATTAACACTAATATTTAATTAAAGCAGGAAATTAAGTGGCCAGAAATTAATGAAAACAAAGGGAATGGTGCCATCGTCTTACAGAATATTACAAAAAAAAATTTCTACAAACAGTCTGGAAAAATTGTTTTCCCAAAAGCAACCCAGTTGAAAAGTCCAATAAACCCCCCAGCAACCAAAGATTATACACGAAAGAAATATTACAATTAAAATAGACACATAAGAATGTTAACAGTTCTTACAATAATATTTATTTATTTAACCAGGGCAAACCATTAAGGGGCAAGAATGCAGTCAAGAAAACAGTAGGCCCTTCGACAGCTTTCTGACAATGCACGAATCTAATTTATACAACCCAGGACTAATATTAAGGACCAAATCCGCATTATTCTTGATCACACTTGATTCCAGTATATTTCTGCTAACAATAGATTTACTAAACCTTAATTTGGAAGCATTTTTCCAATCAATGGGATGATTAGTATCTCTTACGTGAATGAAAATGGCGTTAGATTCCTGGCCACTTCTTATACTGTATTGATGCTGTTTAATACGTAACTCAAGGGTCTTACCAGTTTGGCCAATGTAAAATTTATTACATATTGTGCAAGGGATTTTATATACACAACCATGTTCACTTAACGGGGAGTTCTTAATCAATGAAACTGTGAACAGTGCATTTAACAAGAAAATTAAACAACTTTTGAAGGGGAATGAAAGGTTACTTAAACAGTTTTTGAGTACTTCACCGTCATTACCCTATATGTATGGCCTGATTAAAACTCATAAGCCAAATAATCCCGCAAGGCCTATTGTTAGTTCTATAGGATCTATCTCATATAAGCTATCCAAATGGCTTGTCTCCATTCTTAATCCTCTCCTTGGCACAATTTCACAATCACACATAAATAATAATGTAGACCTGGTGGAAAAATTAAATAGTATCAGTGTCAATTACAATTTTAGATTGGTAAGCTTTGATGTTACCGCTTTATTTACAAGAGTCCCGGTGGAGGATCTATTAGTGTTTCTTTCGGAAGAATTGGTTAAGCATAATTTGCCATTACTAGGCTGACCATACGTACCGTTTTGAACGGGACAGTACCGTTTTTTTTATATTTCCTGGCCGTCCCGTCGTTTTAATAAAAATGTCAATTTTGTCCCGGTTTATGTACTTACTTTTTCATGAATACAGAATATTACATAACCCCCGTCCCTTTTTTGCCATCCCAATGTCCCGTTTTTGTCTCAAGGAAATATGGTCAGCCTAGCCATTACCTGTGGCTACAATTATAGAATTAATTAAGCTGTGCATAGTAGACTCAAAATTTGTGTTCAATAATGAATATTTTAGGCAGAAATTTGGTATGGCGATGGGAAACCCCCTCTCCCCCATTTTGAGTAACTTATATATGGAGTTTTTTGAAAGTAAGTTATTTAGGAAGATTCTGCCAAATTATGTTCCATGGTTTAGATATGTAGATGATGTTCTTTGTCTTTGGCCAGTGACTTTAAATCTCAATGAATTCTTACCCAAACTTAATAATTTAACTCCCTCTATCAATTTTACAGTTGAAATAGAAAAAGATTCTTCGATCCCTTTTTTAGATGTTTTAATATATAGGTCTGGAAAAAAGTTTAAGTACAATATTTACAGAAAACCCACTAATAATTGTTCCTATATACATTATTATTCTGATCACCACATTAATGTAAAACGATCCGTTCTTTCTACTTTGTTAGAGGTCTACGAATTTGTAGCCCAGAGTTCATTGACGACGAAATTAGTAAAATATACAAAATTGCTTTTGATTTAAAATACCCAAAGAACTGTATAGATAAGTCCTTAAAAATGGCAAAGAAAACCTTCTACGAAGTAAAGGATAAGATTCCTTATAACACAAAAAATGTTTTAGTGTTACCATTCAGAGAAAATTTCCTTGATCTGCCGAATCTGCTGAGGACTTTTAACGTAAATATTGCGTTCAAAAATTTAGATGTAATTAAGAATTCATTGATTAAGAACTCCCCGTTAAGTGAACATGGTTGTGTATATAAAATCCCTTGCACAATATGTAATAAATTTTACATTGGCCAAACTGGTAAGACCCTTGAGTTGCGTATTAAACAGCATCAATACAGTATAAGAAGTGGCCAGGAATCTAACGCCATTTTCATTCACGTAAGAGATACTAATCATCCCATTGATTGGAAAAATGCTTCCAAATTAAGGTTTAGTAAATCTATTGTTAGCAGAAATATACTGGAATCAAGTGTGATCAAGAATAATGCGGATTTGGTCCTTAATATTAGTCCTGGGTTGTATAAATTAGATTCGTGCATTGTCAGAAAGCTGTCGAAGGGCCTACTGTTTTCTTGACTGCATTCTTGCCCCTTAATGGTTTGCCCTGGTTAAATAAATAAATATTATTGTAAGAACTGTTAACATTCTTATGTGTCTATTTTAATTGTAATATTTCTTTCGTGTATAATCTTTGGTTGCTGGGGGGTTTATTAGACTTTTCAACTGGGTTGCTTTTGGGAAAACAATTTTTCCAGACTGTTTGTAGAAATTTTTTTTTGTAATATTCTGTAAGACGATGGCACCATTCCCTTTGTTTTCATTAATTTCTGGCCACTTAATTTCCTGCTTTAATTAAATATTAGTGTTAATAACCATTATAATAATTTTTGTATTCTGTACTGGTGTTTTGTCTAATTTCATCTATATAGTCCTTTTATATTTAGTAATTTAGCAGCCTACAGATTATGTTATCTATTTGTTATCTACGTTATCTATTTGTTTTTCATTAAATTCTTGCCAATTAATTGCCTGCTTTAATTAAATATTAGTGTTAATAACCATTATAATTTTTGTTCTCTGTATTGTTTTTTTTGTCTAATTTCATCTATATGCTTCTTTTATATTTAGTAATTTGGGTCTGTATCGAAGGAGTGACATTTCAAAGGAGTGACATAACAAAGGAGTGACATAAATACAGTAACGAAGGAGTGACATAACAAAGGAGTGACAAATCGGAGATAAAATTCAAAGGAGTATAATTATTAAAATTTTATTTAAAAAACAAAATTTGTTAGAATTGTTAAAATTAAGATTTTATTTCAAAAACTAGAAACCTAACCTAACCTAACCTAACCTAACCTAACAGTTGCAAGCCTCTCTTCCCTCTGGATTTGTTCTTTCTTCTTCTTTGTTGGTATTTTCGTGTCACTCCTTTGAATTTTATCTCCGATTTATCACTCCTTTGTTATGTCACTCCTTTGAATTTTATCTCCGATTTGTCACTCCTTTGTTATGTCACTCCTTTGAATTTTATCTCCGATTTGTCACTCCTTTGTTATGTCACTCCTTCGTTATGTCACTCCTTTGAATAGGACCGAGTAATTTAGCAGCCTACAGATTATGTTATCAATTGAAAAAATCTTTAGAGGGCTTTAAGGCCTTTAATTTGAGGTGCCGATTGTGAATTTTTTGCTTGTCTATTTAACTCATTTACTTTGTAATCTCTGTCTATTTTCTGTTCCTCCTTGATAATGTGAATATATCACGAAAGCGCTCGGACTTTGTGTTTCCTTTTCCCTGTGGTTGTTTGCTTATATATATATATATATATATATATAATAATAATAATAATAATAATAATAATAATAATAAAAATAAATTTCCTATCAGTCATGGCGGATAACCTGTTGAAAATAGTCTCATATAATGTAAGGTCAGTAAGGAATTCAATTGTAGATGTTCATAAAATCTGTGACAGTGCAGATTTGATACTCCTGCAAAAGCACTGGCTACCTAAGCAAAAGCTAAAATTCCTCTCTACCATCCATGATGACTTTATGCGTTATCAGCAGTAGATTTGCCAGATGAATTAATATACGGTAGGCCTTTTGGTGGTGTTGCTTTCTTAATAAGGAAACATTTGTCAAAACATATAAAATTTTTAACAGGCGATAATGTAAGGTTGTTAGGCACTGAATTACGAGTGAACAATGATTGCGTATTAATTGCAAACTGCTATTTACCATACAATAACGGCAGTAATCTAGATGAATACTTTGATTTGCCGTACAAAATTAAGTCATCAGATAACCCCAAATATTCTCACTGTATAATAATAATAATGGGGGACTTTAACACGCATGTGAACTCGGAATTCTTTGTAGAATTGGGTAACGTATGCGAGTCGGCCAAATTAAGTATAAATGATGTAGATGTATTAGGGGTAACCAGTGATAATTTTACGTACGTTAGTGATACGAGTGGTACCACCAGGTGGATTGATCATTGTATCACTAGTAATAATCTAAACTTCTAAACTTCTAAAGGATCGAATTGTTAGATTTGCGTGATTTCCTTCTTTCTGATCATAGACCGTTAGAACTATTAATTAATTTTACCAACTTACGAGCAGCACAACGTAACAAGAACTCAATAGGTGAGAATAATCGCGTCGATTGGTCTAATGTTAATATGCAACAGAGAATAGAATACAAAGACAGAATAGGTTACCGCTTTAATATATAATTATTTAGAAATGTTGCATCTTGCCTGTAGTAATCCTTGCTCAAATGATTCTCAGTGGAAACTCATAGATAGGTATTATAGGTAGATAGTATCCCTGTTAAGAGAAGCATGAAGCCCCCTGATTAAACCTTACAACTATCATACTAAGATTATTCCTGGATGCAGGGCCGGCGCCAGGGTATTCAGCGCCCTAGGCGAGCCCTTCAATGTGCGCCCCCGCGCCCAATAAGTTTTGATAAGGCAATGTAGGAACTCTATTAGCTACTATATTGTTTCTGCAACTCGAAAAACCGTTGATAACATGTACATTTTCATTTTGTGGCTTCATATTTTCATTCATGCAAATAATTCCATATAATTATTATCACAGAAAGTCAGTGAATAAAATGTCAATAAAACAAATTTCTGTTAATAATATAATATGTATAATAATAATATGTAATATCTTCTACAATTTACCTCTTTCGAGGCATGAGAGAACTGTATTACCATACATCTGTAGTTACATATGAAACACAGATGGAATTATACTCACGTTTTCAGACTTTTTTATCATTTTTAAGGATATGCTTGTCTGCTGTGTATAGCACTTAACCTGCGTAAGATGTTATTTAGGTTTACCTAATTATGTACACTATAATTATAAATTTACAACGAAATAATAAGAATGATTTACAATGCTCTCATTTGTTATTTACTATAAGAAAAAAGATTAGTATATTTAATTCTGTCAAACACGGAACTTTTTTTTAGGTTCTTTGAAAATAATATATAAACATTAATTGTATCCCATTATCTTTTCACTGCTTGTATATAACAATAATAAAAATATTTAATACTGTAATAATAATAGGTTAAAGAAGCTAGCTACATGTTTACATTATGTTTGTGTTTTCCATTGATTACCTACTTCAAAATAAAGCTTGAAATTATATTTAATTATATCATGACCCATGAAGTTCAGTTCCATCAAAATTTTACTTTTCGTGCTTTTGTTCTGGCAAATGTGCGAACAAATTGTTTCAAGTCCAGTTTCTCAGCTATTTCACGTTTTATTGACAGAGTAGAAAGCCCAACAAGTCTTTCTTGCGTCATGGTTGAGCGTAAATACGTTTTTATCAATTTTAGTTTGCAAAAACTTCGTTCACCACTGGCCACAGATGCGGGGAGTGTTAAGAGAATACGTAAAGCAAAATAAATACATTTGGAACACTATCTGTCAGCTTTTTTTTGCATATAAATTTCAGAATGTCTTGTGGGGATGCACTCTTCTCCACCCTTCTTGCAATGACTTGTAATTCACTACACATATCTGCAGCATCAATATCTTTATTATCACCATGTTGTAAAGCTTTTTCTAGTGTTAAACAATGATCCATTATTTCCTTCGTTGTCATTGTCTGCATCTTGTGGATGTCATAAAGGAACCCAAACAAAGAACTAACTTGATGCATATGTGTGAATCTTTGTTCAACTGATTGTATTGCCGAGTCCAAGACTGCAAAATAAAAATTCACCTTGAACTTTTGCTTGGGATTCTGAATTGGTTCATCATCTGCCTCGTATGTGAATTGTTTCTTCCTTCTCCTAATATGGTCTAGCTCTGGTTCAAATTCTGCTGATATGCCCAACTCCTCCGCAAGTTCCTTTGCATTTACTAATACTTTTTCACATTCTTTGTCATTCCTGCAGTTTACAAGATACTTTTTGGTTTCTTTTAGTTATTCAACTGCATCATGTATATCAAATTCCTTCTCTTGAAATTTTTTGCTTGCTATATTGATGTCAAACAGAATATCATACCAAACAACGAGGGAAACGCTGAACTTGAAGTTGGAAATGTTATTTGAAAGTCCGCGTGCCTCAACCCGTGAAGAATTGCCAGACGATCCTGTAAGAGAAATATCCTCAGAGATTTCAATTAAGGCATCAAATATACTACCAAGCTGATAGCGAAGAGCTTTCAAAGCACTAATATGGCTTTCCCATCTTGTACCGCTTAATGGTTTCACTGTCAGATTTGGGACATGACGTTTCAGAACCTCCCAGCGGCGTGTCGAAGCTGAAAAGTACACATAAACATGTTGTACCAGATTAAAGAATGTTGCCTCCAGGCAACTTTTGGCAGCATCATTAACAACCAAATTTAAAGAATGTGCACTGCAGGGTACGAAGAGTGCTCGTGGATTAATGTCCAATATTCTCCTTTGTACACCATTTTCTTTTCCTTTCATGTTGCTTCCATTATCATATCCTTGACCACGCATGTTTTCGACCAGTAATGACATCTCCTGTAACTGATGAAGCATGGCATCTGTCATGCCAGCACCTGTTGTGTCCTTAAGTAGCACAAATCCCACAAAATGTTCTTTGACGCGAGGCTCCTTTATTACTCAGTTTTCGTGTTTTTAGTTGGACTAAGTAATTTTGTCTAAGTTGTTCAGAATTTGTGTGGCGCCCCCAGATTTTGGCGCCCTAGGCGATCGCCTAGTTTGCCTAGTGGGTAGCGCCGGCCCTGCCTGGATGGAATGATTTTATTGCCCCCCTGAAGAGGGAATCGAAAGATGCCTACGATTTGTGGTGTTTTCATGGTGGACCCAGATTAGGACCAGTATACATGGATATGTGTAGAAGTAGGGGTCAGTATAAGGCGGCCATAAGGCGATGCAAACAGGAGGAAGAGTCTATTCGAGCATCAAAAGCCTGTGAAGCTCACATAAATAACGATAATAACAAATTTTGGAAATTTGTTAAGAATCAAACGGGTGTCAAATGACGTGGTATGTCTGCATATATCATTGCTCTAATCAGCCATGCTAGCTCATAGCTATATCGCTGCAGAGTTCATGAGGGTATATATCTTGCCCGTGGTCAAAAATAAATATGGCGACATTCTGTCCAGCAATAATTACAGGCCTATTGCTGTCGCTTCCTGCTTCTCGAAACAACTAGTAAAACTCTTGTTACTCCGATTAAATGATTACCTATGAACATCTCCTAATCATTTTGGTTTTTAAAGGTCCCACTCAATTGACCTGTGTACCTATGCACTTAAAGAAATAATATCTAAATACATTGACAGTAATTCAACTATTTATAGCTGTTTCCAAGATATAAGTAAGTCATATGATAGAGTGAAACCACAATATTTTGTTTAAAAAACTAGAAGACAGGAAGGTTCCCATGTACATATTAAATTTATTGAAATTTTGGTATTCCCACCAATCTTTTACCGTTAGGTGGGGCAATGTACTATAAGAATGTTTTGGTTCCTCTTGCGGAATGAGACAAGGCTCCTTGCTCTCCCCTATGCTGTTTAATGTGTATATTGACGGATTAATTGCTTCATTTAATGAGGCAACAGTGGAATGTTGTATAGATAACACAAGGATAAATAACTTAGTTTATGCCGATGATATGGTGTTAAAAGTCCCTCTGTTAAAGGTCTGGATCGGCTACTAAAAGTCTGCGAAGTTGCGAAGTGTATTCGCAGAAACATGATATTCTTTTTAATGTTACAAAAACCAAGGTTATGCAGTTTCGTCCTAAAAGCTGTAATCAGCCAGCTGATATTAGGTTTAAAATGAAAGGTGAAGTAATTGAGGAAGTACAAGAGTTTAAGTATTTGGGTCAAACTATTACCAGCTCCTTGAGTGATGACTCGGATATAAGAAAACAATCTCGAAGCCTTTGTGCTAAAGCGAATATGATTATAAGGAACTTCCGGTTATGTACAAGTGAAGCTAAAAACATTTTCTTTCGTACTTTCTGCAATAATACATACGGACAGCAATTGTGGGTGAATTATAAAAAAGGTTCTGGCAGAACCCTAAATTTGCTGTACAACGGGTCTTTTAGACTCCTACACAAATTACTCCCGAGATGCTCAGGTTCGCAAGCGTTTGCTACCCGCAATGTCCCGAGCTTCCCGGAGGTAACAAGACGTGCTCAATACAGTCTAATGCAAAGAATTAAAAAACAACCAACCCGATTATCCAAGCTATCCATGAGTCCTGCCGTTTGTCTGCTAAGTTATGGAATTCATAGTACGAAAACGTGTGTCTGTCGCTCCACTTAACTCCGACATTACTGTATTATTTCTAATTAATTGTATATATTTTTATCATTAGTATGTGAACTGTCATTGTAGTATTAATATTTGTCATATGGACTGTAGTCTGCCAATAAACCTTTTCAGTTTCATTTCATATATATATATATATATATATATATATATATATATATATATATATATATATATATATATACACTCGTATATATGTGTGTATATATACAGTATATATGTATATAAAATTTATAAATGGCATCTTGGGCCTCGAAGACCTTGATTTCGGCTTTCTCTTTCTCATAAAGGGGTAGTTTTGCGGGCGCCCGCCCTTGTCCCTTCCTTTATACATAAAAAAAATTAAAAACCTAGAATGCAGGAGTTAGTATAGAAACATGATTACATTATATCAGGAACTTCGGACTACAAAACAAAAAAAAAAAAATCTCGGAAATTGTTTCCGGATGGTTAATTTTTGACAAAACACTTTTGTGCTTTTACTCAAATTATTTGCCAGTAAATAATACTATAGTGGGTGAACTCGGGTGTTAAATGACGAAAGAATCCTCTTTCATTCCATGCTGTTGAAATGGAACACTACCAATTTCGACCGCAGATTACGAAACGTAACCGAATAGGACACTAAATTAGTTTAAAGTTTGCCTAGCAACCGGATGTTGCTCGGGACGTGTCAAAGGAATTATTCATCTATAATTCATACAGTAATGAAATTTGTGATACACTGATACTCGTACAATGCTCGTACTAGTAACTGAAGTTTATACCAAATAACCCGACCATTCTATAGAGAAAATCTTAACATTTGCTTAGCAAATTAATTTTTATAGAAGTGATCCATCTGGGTATTTGCTAATTTGTGGTTTTGATCTCGTGACTTCTAAATCCTTCTAAATCATCATCAAATGCCTTAATTCTCAAGCTGCGAGATCACGCGTTCTTCTTAATCCGTCGAGAGACTGAGTTACCATATAGAGTTAGGTCGTAGTAGTAGTAGTAGTAGTTACGTCGCAACACCGCCGCTTCCAGAAGAAGATCAGCAAAGCTCGACAATTTTGAGTCTGAGTAGTTCGGATGATGTAGCGACCCGCGTTCAAATTCCGCGTCAAGTTCTCGCTCCTCTCTGTCTTATGAGCTTGTCCGTTGGTACAGAGGCCAAGTTACGCAATTAACATTCATGGTACCCAGTCAGTGTGTATTGAAAATTGTATTCAGAAGTGATACAAGTTTTGGATTAAGTCAGGCAGTGAAGCGAGTCCGTAAAAAAGCGTATAATATTTCGTTTTCAGACTTAAACACATTATCGAAATGCTTCAAATGAACCGAACGTCTCAAATTTCGCAATCTGACAACATGACAAAAGGTTCATATTTCGTTATCTGCCACTCGAATAAGCAAATGAGTTTTGGATGAAAAATTTTAACACCACGCAGTCTCTCTCTCTCTCTCTCTCCTCTCTCTCTCTCTCTCTCTCTCATTATTATTATTATTAAAAAAATAATAAAAATAAATGATGTGCTGTTGATTCGTTTCGTTGGTTGGTGTTTTTTTGACACCACTTTAATGACACTTAAATGACATGTTATTTCAACATTTGAATTTCCGAGTCTTTTTCTTTTTATTTCAGGTTATAAATGTGGATTTTCACTTAATTTGGTGGCGAATAGATCTCCACATATTGAGGAATAAACAATACACAATTGAAGTACTTTCATAGCCCTATTCTCATTTTATTGAACGTTTACACGGGGTCAAGATAAAATGAACACCCCGTATAATCGTTTACAATGGTGATGTTTGTGGTGTCGGCGTTTAACATTCGCGTCACAGTCCGGTTTTTAGGGCAGTTCGTTTCCATTTACACCCGTCTTTATATCGGTCAGTATTTACCGTGATTGAAGGGTTACAGGATGAGTAATTAGACTATCTTTTTAATATTATTTGAGGTAATTCATAAATTGGAGTAGATAGTAAATTTGATCGAGCGCCATTACTGAGCTCGAAATTTTATACGAATTGGTCACACTCAGAAACCGATTCTATCCCAATCTTTTTGAGATGAATATGGCTCATATCCCGTTTCTTAACTCGGTACGAATTTACATGACAGTATGGAGTAGATGCGTGTAGTGGGGGAGGGGGGAGACAATATTTGAGGGATAAAATTAATCTTCAAAACAATCCAGTGTTATTAGAGCGAAAAACCCATTATTTATTTATTAATTATTATTATTATTATTATTATTATTATTTATTATTATTAATATTATTATATATAATAAAATTATTCAGTAGAGCTTTAAGATGAAAATGCTGAAATGTAATAATCTATTTCTGTTTCTGAAGGATAGTTAGCTCATAAAAATAAGAAAAGTCTCCCGCAATAATAATAATAATAATAATAATAATAATAAAAACTAAAAATTCATGAAGGTAATTATATGATCTTTTTAATATTAGCATTATTTATAGTTAATAGGGTAACGTTGCCAATGGTCGTTCATCGGTCCTAATGTTGCGCATTTGACTTAAAAAAACTTATCACAAAATAATGTCATGATTGTTACGATAAAGGAAATAAAATTGCTATGAAACCTTACTTCTAATAACGAAGTTATTAGAAGTAATGTTTCGCACGAATTTTATTTCGTTCTCTATAACAATATTTTGTGAGGAGTTTTTTTTAAGTCAAATGAGCAACATTAGGACCGATGAGCGACCATTGGCAACTGTACCGTAACTACAGAACGTGAAAAATGAAGTGTGTACATAAAAGTTTGAGAATATAGTTTTACATTCTTTAACTAAAGGTAACTAAAACAAAAATGTTGTTATTCATTTTCTTTATTGTTTTTCTTTAATTAAACAATATGAGAGTATTAAAGAATTAAAAACGGGAAACTTTAAAAAAAAATCGAGTGGTTAGCGATGGTTAGCGGTGGTTGGTCGGAGGGGAAATTTTAAAATCCAATTTACGCTTACATGGTTGGCTAAAACATCAAAATATTTAAAAAATAAACTGATTTTCTGAAGTCTTCAAATGCCCAGTTATTGCCCTCATGTTTTTTTTTATGCCCACACTAACAACAAGTCGTATTCATTCATACAAGAACGCGGGTTCAGTTGAATTAGGTTAGGTTAAGTTAGGATAGATTAGGTTACAAAAATATGGGCTGGAATAAGATATGGAGACGGCTTAATTCGGGTTAAGCTTTGGTTAGTTTAAATTAGAAGATAAGGTTGTTAGGATGGATGAGGTTACGTACAAACTGGTTAGGATAAATTAGAATGGGATAGGTTAAGTCAGAGGAGGTTAAGGTATATATATATATATATATATATATATATATATATATATATATATATATATACAGTATATATATATATATATATATATACACACACTGTACATTAAAAAGATTATTAAATGTCGGACAGAAAGGATCATCAGATGGTCACGTGAGTACGAAGTAGTCGTACAAACACGTTACAGCGGTAAAAATTTGAGCCCATTTTGTGTGGCTTCCTCCCGAAAGTATTTATTGTACCAGTTGGAATTCACCATCAGTAGTTCACCGGCGGCGTAATACGTCACTGTCACGTCATCAGTACTTATAAATTCCGACATGACGTTGTCGAAGTAAGAGACTCTTCGAAACCCTCTTTCCTGTCGGAAAGAACCCAACAATTTCAGTCCATTAAGCGCCCGCCTAATGCGACTTCATGATGGACAGTTTTGGCGGCCAAAATTTATGGAGTAATATTATTATTATTATTATTATTATTATTGTTATTAACTGCGCAAATGTTAACAGTGAATTACTGTATGTTAATTATTAAATTTATTGTTTTTGCACAGACTTAAACGGGAACAAAAATTAACCAATTAACAAAGTTGACATTCAAGTAAACCTATTTTAAACAATGATTCCAAACGAAATTTGTTCATTAATTACATTTTGCCACTGAATAACCGCATTTACTCACTTCGTCGATAACAAAAATATTCTCGACCCTACTCCAGCATCAGGCTACGACGCTAGGTTAAGTTACATTGCATTATTTTAGGTTAGATTAAAATAAATTCAAAGGACAATACTATCGCCCTTTCTAAACATCACTTCTTTTTCTGCTTTGGGGTTCTTACTTAAAACTACGAGTACAAGATAACCATATATATATATATATATATATATATATATATATATATATATATATATATATATATATATACACAGGGTGGGCTGTAAGTTTCCATACATAGGAAAATTTAAACGTTTGTTTTTATGTTTCAGATACCCTAAGAATATGCGTTTGACGAAAGAGCAACGAATTGAAATCATACTGATGGCTGGGTCGGGAAGCAGTCGCATGGTTGCAATGAACTTTAACAGACAACATGGAACAAACATCACACACGACACTGTGGCAAAACTTATTAACAAGTTTCAGAAAACTGGAAATGTTGCAGATCAACCGCGAAGTGGTCCAAGACGTACAGCCACCGATGAAGACACAACAGCTACGATACTTACAGCGCTTACACGGAGTCCCAGAAAAAGTACACGACGGTTGTCTGCAGAAAGTGGTGTCAGCAGATCGGGTATCAGGCGCATTTTGAAAGCAAACAAATGGCATCCATATTTCCGGATGCTTGGATTGGTCGGCGTGGTCCTGTGGAGTGGCCTCCCAGATCCCCAGATCTCACCCCCCTTGATTTCTATCTTTGGGGGCACTTGAAGGCCATGGTGTATCAGGAAAAGATACGAGACATAAATCATCTAAAGGAACGTATCACCAACGCCATTACAAGCATAACGTCAACTGTGCTAATGCGTGTTCATCAACAGTGGGGAACACGTATTGAAATGTGTTTTCAAAACAATGGCAACCATGTAGAGCATATTATATAAATAAAAATGGTTGTCCATAAAAAAATGTTTATTTTTCCTATGTATCGAAACTTACGGCCCACCCTGTGTATATATATATATATATATATATATATATATATATATATATATAGTCAGTTTAGGAATTCATTTCATTTAATGAAGAAAAATCTATATTTATTTATTTATTTATGGTTATCTTGTTCTCATAGTTTTAAGTAACAAAATAAAATTAAAAAAAAGACTTTAATAATATAATAATAATTAATAATTGGGATTGATTAACCTCGTTCGGGGACTTACAGCTTTGCGGGGGATTCGAACCATTACGAGTAAGATCCAGAAAGAGTTAGAACTGATATTGAAACCGAGTACTATCGTATGAACAGGTTGGCATTATATCAATAGATTACCTTAGCGGGTAAAAGTACAGTAGGTTTTAAGCGAAGAATTAATTTCATATATAATTATATTTGGCTCTTTCTTTTTTAATACTTTTACTTGACCATCACTGAACCCTTTTTAAAAAGGGTTTTTATGAGGTCTTCATTTTGGGCAAACGACGTACGAGCGACGTTTCATAAAATCGACAAGTTATTGTCGGCTAAATTAGGTTAGGTTAAGTTAAGTTAGTTTGGGACTGTCGATGTTATGTCTCTTCGACCAAATGGGTATTTTGTTCTTTCAAAACTGATTATTAATAATTCCGCTTTACGCGTTGATGGAGCTACGTCGCGTCCAGTGTCGTAACACCGCTTCCCGTCGATCAGCAGCGAAGTTAAGCGACACTAGGTCTAGAGCAGTGTTTCTTAACCTGGGGTTCTAGCACCCCTAGGGGGTCCTGAAATCGATTTTAGGGGGTGCTGGAAAAGGGCTTCTGTCACGTGCAGTATGGATACGTTAGGTCCGTTAACCAAACTCCTTCACAAACTCCTAATCTCTTCTATTTTATTAACAGATATTATTGTATGAGAATTTGAATATATATTTAATTACGAAAGATTTATTGCACGTTTACATTATCACCATTAATATTAAGAAGGAAGACGTTGACTCTGTCTGTGTCACGAGAAATTTACTTTTTTTGCATGATTTTGACCCCATGATTAGGGGGTAAGTAATTCTCCTTGATTGTCATTCTTAACATTTCTTTTGGCCGCTTGATCTATTGTTATATTCCAATACGAGTATTTTATTATATTGTTATATTCAAGAAAGTATTTAGGTTTGAATTTGTAAAAATAATTCTTTGTGTGTCTTGTCTTAATATCGTTTTAAAATTTTCCTCGTTTATTTTTTACTCTAAATGTGCTGCTTTTAAATGTAGGTTCACTTTGCTTTAACTTCATATCTTCTTTTTTATTCAAAATATTATTGGTCAACTATAAATTGTACTCATATTCTTATTTGTTTTGTATTTGCGTGGTGCTTTTTGCTACTAACCAGGTGAAGGGGGTGCTAGACTGCCTAGACCTAACTACAGGGGGTGCTGATGTCGAAAAAGGTTAAGAAACGCTGGTCTAGAGAGTTGTTGGATAGGATACCGTCCTCCGCGTCCAGATTATGTAGCGACCAGTGGTTCGGATCCCGCGTTAAGAGGCGCGTCCCATCCGTCATATGACTTTAGATGTTGCGAAGGAGGTTAAACAGCCATATCAAAACAAACAATGACTCATTGAAACAAATTACCTGCAGAACGAGGAACGTATCTTTGACTGATGTCACCCATTCTTGTTGCTGCGAAGAGTTCAAACTTTTAAGCTTTAGACCATGTACCTCAACAGCAATCTAGATTCATAAAAAAATATACTGTGTGTGTGTGTGTGTGTATATATATATATATATATATATATATATATATATATATATATATATATATATATATATATATATATATATATATATATATATATATATATATATGATACACAGACCGTGCATGGAACAAGGAACTCTTCTAGGATAATTAAATCCATTATAGTCCGAATAAGTAATGGTAAATGACAAATACTATAGTATTTGTCATTTACCATTGCTTATTCGGACTATAGTGGATTTACTTATCCAAGAAGAGTTCCTTGTTCCATGCACGGTCTGTGTGTATCATAAAAAACCTCAGGGAACCATTCTGAGTTCATTCCCATATATATGGGAATCAACTCAGAATATATATATATATATATATAGTATGAATTTTATAATTAAACACGTGAAATTAATAAATGATACATACCTACAGTGATAAAAAAAGATGATTCTAAAGCCTTTCGTGTATTTCATTCCCTGAAGAGATGTTGAAATACGTGAAAGGACTTGGAATCGTGTGGGTTGAGCCATCCCACACATGAGAAGCTTACTCCATACAAGGGTGGACAAGACTCCTGTACAGAGACAGCAACTGAGTTGGGGTGAAGAAACTGCGGAGCCGGTACAACACACCTACTTACTCTCTTAGAAGCTGTTTTAGAAAGAGGGTATAGTGATCTTTCCAGGAAGGAGCACGCGAAAAGGAAACACCAAGAATGTTATAAGAGAAGAGGAAGAATTGAGTTGTGCGTTGTTGAAGGTAAGGGGATAATTGTGTGGAAGATTGTGACGAGTAGGCAGATGGAGGAACTGAGTTTTTGAGGTAATGAAAGCAACAAAGTTTTCTCTCCTGCTGCCGGAGATAGAAGGAAGATTAAAGGTAAGGTGCATCATAGCCGTCATACGCGAATCCTGAAGTGACTGTTGAGAGGGACGCTTTATGAAGTGAGTGGAGAAGTGAAGAGTGAAATCATCGGCATAGGAGTGGATAGAACAGGATGTGTGACTTAATAGATCATTGATAAATAAGAGTAAAAGAGTTGGTGATAGGACAGAGCCCTGAGGAACACCACTATTAATAGCTTTACGAGAAGAACAGTTGCCGTCTATAACCGCAGCTATAGATCGGCCAGAAAGGAAATTCGAGATGAAGGCGCAGGTAGAAGGATAGAAACGGAAAGAGAGCAGTTTCGAAATTAAATATTTGTAACAGATTCTATCAAAAGCTTTAGACAGGTCTCCCGAAAGGAAGATGACCGAGAGTCAAAGAGATATTGAAGTTCGTCAGTACATTAGAGCGTCACTCGCGGAATCCATAATGACGATCTGAAAGAAGATTGTGAGAAGAGAGGTGTTTAAGAATCTCTCTAGATAGATTCAAATACTTTAGACAGGCAAAACGTCGAAGCAATTGGACGATAGTTCAAGGATTGAGAGCAGTCACCCTTCTTTGAGACAGGCTGAATGAAAGCAAACTTCCTGCATCAAGAAAAAATATCTGATGAAAAACAAAGACGAAAGAGTTTGCCTGACAGGGTGTCAGTACAGAAGCACAGTCATGAGAACAATAGGAGGGACACCATCAGGACCGTAGACCTTCCTAGATTGAAAACAGATAGGGAGGAAAAACATATTTGGAAGAGGTTCTAATTTCTGACATAATTAAGTCAGAGGCAGAAGAAGATGAAGGAACAGCACCGAAATTGTCCAAGATTGAATTGGAGGTGAAAGTTTGAGTAAAGAGTTCAGCTTTATCGGGAGAAGAGATGGTAACTGAACCGTCGGAATGGAAAATTGGAGGGAAAGAAGAAGTAAAGTTGTTGGAAAGGTTCTTGGGTGCAGAAAAAGCAAGAAGAATTAGAATGAGATGGGTTTTCACATTTTTGTCTGATGAAGGATTTTTTGGTAAGATTGTGGTCGGAGGATCCCAACGGAGAAAAAGTTTGAGAATAAGTAGAATGAGAGGTGAGAAATAAATCCAGAATGTTGGGCATATCTCAAAGGCGATCGGAGATACGAGTAGGGTGTTGTACAATCGGCTCTAGGTCATTCAGAATAGAGAAGTTGTAAGCTAGTTCACCAGGGATGTTAGTGAAATGAGAGGAAAGCCAAAGGTGGTGGTGAAACATTGAAATCTCTTGAAATGAAGATTCCAGCAAAGGGAGAATGGGATAGAATGTATTCCACTTTGGAAGTGAGGTAGTAAAAGAGTTTTGAATAGTCAAGAGAATTAGGAGAAAGATAGACAGCGCAGATATATTTAGTTTGATTATTGGTATGTAAGCCGTAACCATATATATATATATATATATATATATATATATATATATATATATATATATATATATATATATATATATATTACAGAGTCGAAAGTAATTTAGTTGATATTTCTCTCTCTCTTTTTCCGAGACATCCAGATGATCTATATCTCCTACATTGGAAAATCTCCGAGATTAAAGCGCGAGCGCACGCACGCACACACACACACACACACACACACACACGCGCGCGCGCATGTATGTGTGTGTGTGTGTGTGTGTGTGTGTGTGTGTGCATCTACCCATAAGTGAGGTACCACCTTTTTTTAAGTCTATATATGTAAAATATTAATTAACGAACCCTAATTTAACCTAACAACCTTAATGGCATCGAATTGAGAAGAGCTTGAGAATTATTTTCGAGAGCAATTGAGGGTTCGAAAGGTGTTTTGTGTTAAATCATTAAATAATGAGGCGTTCGCTAATCTAGCCTAACCTAACCTAATCAAACGTAATCTCACCCAACCTTGCGTAACCTAATTTAACCCTTTCGAGTCTCCTGGGACTTAAAGTATAAATGGTACATTACTGTTTTACTAGTTAGAAAATTTAAAATCGGTCTTGAAAGGGCTAACCAAAACCAATATATTTTTTTTCCCACGATAAAAATGTTTAAATATCTTTTATATAAATTTGTTAATGTTCCGAGGTACCCAAAATATTACCTCACAAAAAATTACTCCACTACATGCCAAATTGTCTACGCAATTTCGAAACGGGAAAATATTAAGTTAGGTTTAGTTAGATTAGGTTAGGTTACGCTAGGTTTGGTTAGGTTAAGTTACTTTTTTAGAGTATCGATGTTATGGTGTTGTCGACTAGATGGGTACGGGTCCAATTTAAGATGAGCAGTTAATTAATATTAACTCTCGTTATACTCACTAATATTACATTGATTTAATTTAAATTAACTTAAATTACATTAAATTAAACTAAACATGAAAAAGATGAAAAAATAATTTCTCGTTTCATTTGAGGTTAGAACCGCGGTTTACATAGTTTTCATTCAGATTTGAATATAACCTAACCTAACCTTCAAGAAGCGTAAGCAAACTATCTCGAGTGACTGTACGTACACGATCATTTAGCCTCCCACTCACCGTTAAAATAAGCGCATCGTTTAAGTATAACAGTCGGAAATCTATAATTAATAAATGAGAAATATATTAAGCTTATTTCCGAGGTGGAAGAGGTTGTGCGGATCAAGTATTTGCAGTGAGACAAGTGATTCAGAAAGTATGCGAGAGGGACTGCGAGGGGACCATGGCTTTTAGGGATCTCGAGAAAGAGTAGGATATAGTAAATAGAAAAGCTTCGGGGCAGGTTTTACGTATATATATATAATATATATATATATATATAGCGAGGAATAGGAGGACGAAAAGATGATACATATTTATTTACAGACGTTTCGGAAAGATTCAATTTCCATCATCAGTGCTAAAAAGTTTGAAATCAAATAAATATAAATAAAATGAACAAAAACATACAATATATTAAAATGAACGTGCAAAAATTAGCGATAATTAGCGAGAATTAATAATGTAATTACAGTATACATTAAATTAAAATTAAAGGTGAAATGATATAAAGTATAAAAGTGTGGACACTAAACAAAATATAAAACAGTTAAAAACTGAATCAGAATTGAGGAGGGTCTTACCAAATTGTTAACGTAGTGAGGGACTAATTGTACAGAGGATTGGGAATGGTTGCTTGTTGGAAAAATCCATATGGTATTGTCAATATAGTTCGCTTTGTAGCGAACACAATTAAAAGCGTAGATAGTGGACGAAGCGAGTGGCTGGGGTGTTTTTTCTTTATGGTTAAGGTATGATTTGATACTATTATTGTTGGTGAAGACAAAATTAAATTTAATTTGGGGGTAGAGCGAGGTGAGTAGGAGACGGAGTTCTGAAAGTATTTTGTGGCTGATGTGGTCGTAATAGGGAAATGAAAATTATTGTACGTCTTTTTTAACGGTGGGAGCTTTAAGGGGGGTTCATAAATATTATTAAGACAGTTTCTGGTTAAAGATTGTAACAGATGTTTTGGGAAGTTGTTAATGATGAAATTATGAATTAATTCTATTTCGTGGTGGAAGGATAAGTACGAAGAGGAGCAGAGATGATAGGCGCTGTGGATTAAAATGTTAATACTGTTATTTTATATAGCGAAAGGGTGTGGCTTAGGTAATTAGTACCTAGGCCTGTATACGTAGGTTTTCGATATATGGAGGTGCTGAATTTGTTGTTTTGTTTTGTTATTATAATATCTAGGAAGGTTAGGGTGTTATTAGATTCATCTGCTTTGGTGAACTTAATGTTTTTGTGTTGGGAATTAAGGTAGTCAAGAAAAAGGGGGGCGTGGTTGGCATTGTGAAAAAGGAGAAAGGTGTCATCAACGTATCTTTTATATAGGTGTGGTTTGTAATGAGTGGGGCAATGGAGTAGCCAGTTATTTTCATGATGGCTGAGAATACTCAGTATTCAACCAACCCTCAACGACTACAGCTCCGCTTTCAACCTAAACATCGCCAAATAAACTCTCATACTGAAAAGAAATCCACCATCACTCCGCTTGGTTCCATTCTTTCCAGTATGGATTTTTCCAACAAGCAACCATTCCCAATCCTCTGTACAATTAGTCCCTCACTACGTTAACAATTTGGTAAGACCCTCCTCAATTCTGATTCAGTTTTTAACTGTTTTATATTTTGCTTAGTGTCACACTTTTATACTTTATATCATTTCACCTTTGATTTTAATTTAATGTATACTGTAATTACATTATTAATTCTCGCTAATTATCGCTCATTTTCGCACGTTCGTTTTAATATATTGTATGTTTTTGTTCATTTTATTTATTTATTTTATTTGATTTTAAACTTTTTAGCACTGATGATGGAAATTGAATCTTTCCGAAACGTCTGTAAATAAATATGTACCATCTTTTCGTCCTCCTATTCCTCGCTAATCTACGTTTCCCTAAGAACAAACCATTCAACCAAGATATATATATATATATAATATATATATATATATATATATATATATATGGGGTTGGTAGACTCCTAAATACGGCGAAAAGTTTCTATGATGGAAGTAGTGCATGCGTGAGAGTAAATAAAGAACTAAGTGAATAGTTTGATATAAGTGTTGTGCGTCAAGAATTCAAGGATGTGTGATGTCTCCGTGGCTGTTCAGTCTGTTTATGGATGGAGTGATGAGAGAGGCGAAAGTCCGAATGCTTGACAGAGAATTGAATCTGGCGCCTGATGGGAATAGGTGCTGTTGAATCTGTTGGATGGGATGATGCTGCGCTATTTGCTCAGAGTGAATGTGACACGCAAGAGGCTGTTAAAAGTTTTGTGGCGGTGTGCGAGTGAAGACTGTAGAAAATGAATGTGGGTAAAAGAGAGTTATTGATTGTGGAGAGTGAGGGAAATTGCGACTCTCATGCGATCGTAGCTGGTGGAACACTAGAGGTGGTAGAATCTTTCAAGTATTTGGGGTGTGTTTTGAGCAAAAGAGGTACGAGTGCAGATGAAATTGATAGTAGAGTGAATCAAGGGAGAAAGGTGGCGGGTGCGCTGAAAGCGGTTATGAGGAACCGAAGACTGGGTAGAGAAGCTGCGAGATGTTTACACGAAGGTGTGTTAATAATGACACGTTTAAATAAGGCGTAAAACACTGACATGGCATGAGAGGGAGAAATCAAGAGTAAGAACGGTTGAAGTGGGTAACATGAGAGGTATGTGTGGCGCGTGCCGGATTGATAGAGTAAAAAATCGTGTGGTTCTGAACAGATGTGGCGTACTGAAGTCAGTGGAAATGAAAATTGAGGAATGTGCTTAGGTGGTTTAGACATGTTGAAAGAATGGAAGATGATAGAGTAGTGAAAAGAATGTATAAGAGTGTTTGCGAAGGTAGAAGGAGGAGAGGGAGGGCGAGGAGAAGGTGAATAAACATGGTGAATAAACATGGTGAATGATTGCGTGAGGAAGAGTGGACGTGATCTAGGTGATGCGCGAGAAGTGGCTGCGGATAGGTTGGAATGGAGGTTTGTTAGAAGTACGTAAGTCCAGGACGCTGTCTCTTTTTTTTGACAGAATCTGGAAGAAACACCACACATGACGTATGAAAGCGTCGCAGGTGTGGAATTTAGCCAGGTTGGGGGATGCTGGTCACTAGGATGCCGGTGGGAATGAATGTGTGCACCTTAGTTTCTATCTTTTCTCTTCTTCCTTACCTTTTATTTTTTTATATCCGAGGATGTCTGACTTCTCACCCGAACTCATTTGGGAAACGATTTTTGATGAGGTATACTGTATGTTACATTAAACGAACTATGTCGCAGATGAATATATAATACAAACTGAATAAAATCAGTAGATAATCACTATCAAAATAAACAAGTTCCCCGCATTTCCTTCAGTTAATACAGATGATCAGATAACCAACTAAAATTTCAATGGAACAATTCAACCTTTTCCAGAATGATTCATTAGATTCCTTACCTGTCCAATGGTGTCTAAGTATGGTCGGTTGGCCATGTCTTTAAGCACATCCCACTCATCCCCTTCAATGTCAATCTGGTTTAAGGTAAAAAAAATCTTAATACGTTGCATTTGAAAATTATTTACAGTTAGGTAGTAGATCTTGGGCAGAGACTGTTCAGGGTAGTATTACCATCGAGATTAAGGAAGTCTTATGGAACGGCCAGATTCCAGTTTCTCTTCCATGCCTCGATTACTGTCTTTTTTTCTGCCTCACCTACACGAGAGTACTGAGCTAACCTCAACCTTACTCCCTTTTCATTATATTCTCACACGCACGGTACGACACTCCACACTTCAAACTCGTACTCTTCCTAATTTTCCTTTCAATTTATGATTCACAATCATGGTCCATACTTTTTTTAAGATTAAATAGGGTGATCATTCGAAATACTAGCAAAGGTTCGTTATGGTTGGTTCTACAGACACACTTGACCGTCACCAGGCTCTGCGGGACTCACGCCTCAATAATTCACTGGGCAACAAAAAAAAATTTTTTTTCGTGTCCCAAGAATGAAAATACCTTATTCTTATAGTATTTTCTGTGCTGAATCCAAATAAGTTTGTAAAATTTCTCTATCAGGTCTGGTTTTTGTGTGACATGCAATTTAATTTTTAAAAACCCACCATATAGTTACATACTTATTAAAATATGATCGAAAAGACATACCTGTAGTTTAAAAAGTAGCTTGTTTTGATTTTCTGCTGTGCTTTGCCTCAGGCATGTCTCTCTTAAGAGTCCAGCAATAGTCAGCCAGCATACTGGGGCTCCATTTGCCTTGGTAACGGTTTTCCATGGCAGAAATATCCTGATGAAAACTCTCACCATGTTCGTCGCTTACCGCACCCAGGTTTTCCGGAAAAAAGTCCAAGTGAGAGTCCAAGAAATGAACCTTTAATGACATATTGCACCCCATTGCTTGGTAAGACTTAAGAAGATCTCCTACTATTTCAGGATAGTTTTCGGCCTTGTGATTTCCCAAAAAATTTGTGCAGACACTTTTGAAACTCTGCCACGCAGCTTTCTCAACTTCATTCAACTCTCCTTCAAATCTCTCATCTCTTAACAATTCTCTGATCTGAGGGCCTACAAAAATGCCTTCTTTAATCTTGGCATCACTGATCCGGGGAAACTTATTTCTCAAGTATGTGAATCCTGTTTGCGCTTTATCCATCGCTTTAACAAAGTTTTTCATAAGTCCAAGCTTGATATGCAAAGGAGGAAGGTACACTTTCTCAGGGTCAACAAGTGAACTATTCACAACATTTTTCTTGCCTGGAACAAGTGAGGTGCGTTTTGGCCAATCCTTCTTAACGTAGTGGTTTTGCTTGTCCCTACTGTCCCACTCACATAAAAAACAACAGTACTTGGTGTAACCTAGCTGCAACCCTAGCAAAAGTGCAATGACCAGATCTCCACAGATATTCCACTTATATTTCTGATACTGAAACTTTTCTAAAAGCAACTTCATGTTGTCGTATGACTCTTTCATGTTTGCAGCATGTGCAATAGGTACAGAAGGAAATTTATTTCCGTTGTGAAGAAGGACTGCTTTCAAGCTGACTTTTGAGGAGTCAATGAACAATCGCCACTCATCCACGTTATGTTCATGACCAAGAGCCCCCATGACTGAATTAACATCTTTACAAAACACAAGTCCATCTTCATGGGAGAACCATTCTTTGAATTCTAACCAGTTTTCTACTACTGCTAGAACAGTTAAAAAATTAATAGTTTAATAACAGGAACCTCCCCGAGTGGACCGAAAGGTCTTCGAGACTTCCTCTCGTTCTCGTAACTCCTCGTAACCCCATATTCACGAGTAAAACTCGCGGATTACGGACCACCTCCATTCTTTAAATTCTTATATCTCCACTGTGATCGAGTGGGGTTCGAACAGTATGGGTTCTTTTAATGCAGCCAAGACCAAATACATAAAATTCAGTAATAGATCTAATCATTTCCATCAGATATAATTTTTATCATACAAACATTTAAGTCTCTCCCGACATTGAGATTTTAGACCTTACCATCAACTACAATCTTTTCGGGACTCCTTTCGTCTCTTTACGAGCCAACAGTATCAAAAAGTTTGGTCTCCTTTATAGGAGAGGTATTATTTTAACGATAAGCGGATGGCCACGAGGTATACCACGCGTTCTTCAGATGGATATCGCTATCACCGCGGGCTAACTGCGGTGGAAGGCTCGTTTCCAAACCATAAAAGCAATTAATAACTTATTATTAATAAACTTTTCTCTTTACAGTCGACTAGAAACATTTTACCACTCACTTTTTTACGGGTATTTTATGGGAAATATTCGGAAGAGCGCCATACTAATATTCCGTCCCTCCGCACCTATCCGGGTTTACGAGGGCCTCTGGAGAGTACAAACCTTAACTGTACAGCAACCTCAGTAGAGAAACGTCTCCTTTCAAACTACTTTTATATCACGAGCAGCTACAAAACGAAACTTTCTTCCAAACAATGTTTTTTCATCAACTTAAAAACCTTCCTTTAAATTAAAACTTTTTTCCCACTATTTATCCTCATTAGACAGCAAAAGACCTCTATACATTGCTCCCATTTTATTCCCTCAATCATTTATATATATATAATATATATATATATATATATATATATATATATATATATATATATATAATATATATATATATATATATGATGAATAAAACCACGAAGGAAAGGAAACACAAAATGATGCTCAAGCGCTTTCGTCTAATGACATCCTCAGGAACACTGAAGTACATAAAAGGGTTACAGCCTATATATAGGTTACAGAAAGAAAAATAAATAAATAAATGACATACATACATACATACATACATACATACTACATACATATATATATATATATATATATATATATATATATATATATATATATATATATATATATATATATATATATATGCAATAAACGGAGAAGTAAAAATAAAAATTAAAAATTAAAGGATTATCAGAGAGGCATACAGATTTGTAAGGAAAAATATCAATTTTTAGCACAAGATCAAATGAATTATAAAATACAAATTTATACTGGAAATCTGCCCGGGTTTTAACACTCTGCCTTTTATGGTCAAGTTTCGATATACTTATATAAAAATAAAATGAAAATTAAAAGTTAATAAAGTAGCATACAAGTTTACCAAAGATTTAGCTTATGTTGAAGTTATTTGAAAGTTGGATAATGGCAGACTCAAGAATATTTCTATTAACAATGTTGCTAGAGTGGAATAAAACTGAAGCATTATTCCAATCAATACAGTGGGATAACTCTGACAAATGGACAAAAAGGGCACTGGACAACTGTCCTGTTCTAACGGAATATTGATGCTGTTTTATACGTGTGTGCAAATCCTTTCCCGTCTGACCTATGTAAAAGGAATCACATTGTTTACACCCAATTTTATAGATAATGCCTGAATTATTGGTAGGGCTATTTTTAACTATGATATTTTTCACAATATTGTTATATGAAAATACTACATTAATATCCAAAAGTTTAAATACATTAGCAATGCCTAAAAAGCCCGGGAAAAATGGAAGTACTAAAATATTTTTTGACAAAGTACGAGTGTTATTATTGACACGATAGAAAGTTCGTTTTGCCTTGTTGAGACAAGATTCCATAAACGCAGATGGATAACACAGATCACTTCCAATACCGTTGATTTTTTCCAATTCGGCATCGATGTATTCGGACTGGCGATCCTAAGGGCGCGGAGAAACATTGATGAAAAATGGCCTTCTTAGTGGGGGTGTCATGTCCCGAGTAAAAGTGTACGTAGGACAAATTGTTTGTTGTTTTCCGATAGATACTAAACTTAAAACCTGGGCTTTCCCTATGTACCCGCACATCCAAAAATGGGATTGAATTGTCTTGTTCCACTTCTAAAGTAAACTTAATGGAGGGGACTTGATCATTTAACTGAAGGAGGAAGTTATCCAGGTAACGATTCATGGGCCAGATACACAAAATATCGTCGACGTACCGCAACCAAGGGATGCCACCCCCCGGATTCTCGGAATGTAAGTAATTTCGAAAAACTCCATATAAATATTGGAGAGGAGGGGCGATAAGGGGTTGCCCATGGCCATCCCAAAAACTTGTTGATAATACTCGTTATTGAAAGTGAATTTACAGTCTTTGATGCAAAGCTTAATAAGTTCCAAAACAATGTGTGAAGGTAGTGGCAGGTCATACTTATGTAATTCTTGGGAGAGAAAGTCAAGCATATCGTCAATCGGCACTTTTGTAAACAATGAACAAACGTCAAAACTGATCAATCTATCGTTAGTTTCAGTACGTGCATTATTCAATTTTTCAGTAAGATCCATGGAATTTTTTACATGTGAATCAAAGATAGTTCCGAGAATGGGGGACAAGACTTTGACAAGCCATTTGGAGAGTTTATAAGTAATAGAGCCACCGAGCTAATAATAGGGCGCATAGGGTTGCCAGGTTTGTGGGTTTTAATAAGACCGTAAAGGTAGGGCAGAGAAGGTGAAGTGGACATGAAAAGCGGAATTAAGTCCTTGTGATCTTTGAGAATGCGTTTCAAGCCACTATTAAATGATTTGATGACGTCATCCTGCGGGTTCTTTCTAAGTTTGCTGTATGTGGCGGGGTCCTGGAGAAGCTCGTTCATCTTTCCGATGTAGTCCACTTTGTCCATAATAACTATGGTGTTAGCCTTGTCTGCTTTAGTAATATGGAGCTCCCCATCTTTTTTAATTGTGAGAGGCTATTGCGAAAACGTTTAGGAAAGTTATCTTCGTAATTACCATTCGCCGCACTATAAACGAGGCCTTTAACTATGTTAAACAAATACTGAGGGAGATTACACTGTTTTTCAAAACACGCGAGACTGTAAGAAATTTGTAAAGCCGAAGGTTTTTTAACAATAAAAAAGGACATACCATATCCAAGGGCTGTAACCCTTTTATGTACTTCAGTGTTCCTGAGGATGTCATTAGACGAAAGCGCTTGAGCACCATTTGTGTTTCCTTTCCTTCGTGGTTTTATTCATCATAAATATTTTTCACGTGTTACTTTCGTGAAATAATTTTCATATATATATAATATATGAAAATTATTTCACGAAAGTAACACGTGAAAAATATTTATAATGAATAAAACCACGAAGGAAAGGAAACACAGAATGGTGCTCAAGCGCTTTCGTCTAATGACATTCCTGAGGATGTCATTAGACGAAAGCGCTTGAGCACCATTCTGTTTCCTTTCCTTCGTGGTTTTATTCATCATATATATATATATATATATATATATAATATTATATATATATATATATATATATATATATATATATATATATATACTGGATATGGAGACGATCACTAGACACGGGAGAAATACTGGGCATCCTGAAGAGCGCAAACATAGTCCCAATATATAAAGGAGGAGATCGATCTGAGGCCAAAAACTACAGTGTCGCTTACATCTCATCTCACTAAAATATTTGAAAGAATAGTTAGACAGAAAATCTATGACTTTTTGGAAACTCAGAAAAAATTCAATGATAACCAACACGGGTTTCGATCGGGCAGATCATGCCTATCACAACTAATGGAACACTACAACAACATTATTGATTCACTTGAAAGTAATGAAAACTATGATGTACTATACACAGACTTTGCTAAAGCGTTTGACAAGTGTGACCATGGAATCATAATACATAAACTGAAATATATGGGAATAAAAAAAGTAGGGAAATGGATATATAATTTCCTTAGTGAGCGGCGGCAAGTCGTTACAGTACAAGGAGTATCTTCATCAGAATCAGAGGTCCTCAGCTCAGTACCACAAGGAACAGTATTAGCTCCACTACTCTTCATAATCATGCTAACTGACATAGATGAGGACGTTACCAGAGACAGCACAGTAACATCCTTTGCGGACGACACAAAGATCAGTAGAAAAATAAGAAACCCAGAAGATATAGGATCTCTCCAAACCGACATAAACAGAATCTACAAGTGGACGGAAGACAACAATATGAAGTTTAACACCGAGAAATTTCAGCTATTAAGGTACGGAAAAAGAGAAGACCTAAAATCCATGGCATATTATACCCCAAATGGACAGGAAATTCAGAGAAATTCCAGAGCAAAAGATTTAGGGGTTGTAATGACTGATGATGCGAAATTTGAAACACAAAATAAGATAGCAGTAAACAGAGCAAAGAGAATAACGGGACAGATATTGAGAACCTTTAAACGAAGGGATAGGAATGTAATGATTCCTCTACTGAAAACCCTGATCATACCCAAATTGGAATACTGCTCGGTCCTAACATCCCCATATAAAAAAAGAAGACATTAGACAGCTGGAAGGGATCCACAGAAGCTTCACAGCCAAGATCAATGGGTGCAAAGAACTAAATTACTGGAAAAGGTTACGCGAACTAGACCTATATTCACTGGAAAGGAGAAGAGAGAGATACACCATTATTTACACTTGGAAAATAATGGAGAAACCAGTCCCTAATCTTACTCTGAGCCCTATAACTCCCCAAACAACGGTGGAAGGTAGAAACGGTAGACTGTGTCGTATTCCCATATTGAAGGCGAGACAGGGAACATCCTTAACCCTGAAAGAAAATAGTTTTGCAGTGAGAGGACCAAAACTGTTTAATCAGTTGCCCAAAGACCTAAGAAACACGAATGGTGTTGCAGTGGACATCTTCAAAAGAAGACTAGACGCCTGGCTGAGAACAATCCCCGATGAGCCGGGAGTACCTGGTATGTGAGGTGGAGAGCACAAGAAACCAACTCACTACTTCACCAGGCCAATTCGAGAGAAGGGGCGACAAGCTTGACCTTCGCGAAATGAGAAATCATCGCGCGAAACCTTTGTAAGGTTGTAAGGTTAGGTAAGGTATATATACATATATATAATGGTGGTGGTGGTGTGTAGTGGTTAGTGTCGGTGACTACAAATCCATCGGTCCCGGGATCGAGACCCGGTGACGGCAGACGGCGCGCAGCAAAACCCAGCTGTTCATCCTTCCACGCAATAAAGAAAGTGGTTGGTAGATAAATGGGTACCCTGTGTAGTCTTGTGGTTAAGACGCTGGGGTGCTGGTGAGGCGTGGTTCGGATTTCAAGTTAAACTGTAGGTCTAAGGTGGGGTGAAAAGCTTGACCTTCGTCAGAATGAACAATTCTGGCGGAAGCAAACCAAAGGGTTATATATATACAGTATACTGTACATGGACTAGTTAAATTTTTAATATGATTTGTCTCAAATGAATTAAATTGTATATAACTGATGGTAGAACACAATGATTTTTCGATTGCCGTAGAATAAATAATTGGTTGTTTGGTTGTTAACATTAGCTATTCTACTTATTATCCCTATTTACTATTTATTATTATCAGTTATTATCGTTTACTAATTATTTAATTTTTCATCATTAACTCATTATTTCCACTTTATTCATTCTCATAATAAACAAATTAAATACAAATTTAAAATTTAAGTTTAATAATGGCTACATTTCCATATTTATAAATTCAATGATATTAAAAAACAACAACTAAAATATTCGTCAACCCTCATTCTTTTAACGAAAGAAATAAATCCTAAATTTATATTAACATTTAAAATCATTTCCATCCATTAATAATAATTAATCGGTGAAGAGGATTAGAAACTGACAGAACGCTTCATTATTCTTATTACCATTTCCATCGGGCATTCAAACCCCGACCACAGTATCTTTACTGAGCTACGCGTGCTGGCGAGTCTGTTTCTAAAGTAATTACAGTATATATTTAGGAAGAGATTGTAGACGTCAATCGACCGGGGAAGTACTCCGGGAAGGACGTTAGGCAGGAGACGGGGAATGCTGGTACTCCCGTTTCTCCCGTCACTCTCCTCTTCAGCTGATCTTTTTTCCGTGGCTCATCTACCCTGTGAGCAGCCCAGCATGCTCTCAAAAACACTTCTCCCTCTATTCTTTGCTACACGTACATGCATGTTACACACACACTACACAACCTTTTTTAAAAAAATGGCATAGTGAGCCAAAGAGACCTTGATTTCGGCTCTCTCTTATACAGTATAGGGGGCATTTTTGCGGTCGCTTGCTCTTGGCTCCTTCGTACATAAAAAAAAATTGCACCATAATGATATCATAGTTTTAGTAATATGCTTTAGTGTGTGTGTATATATATATATATATATATATATATATATACCTTTCCTTTCAACCTTTCAAAGGTTCCGCGCGATGATTCCTCATTTCACGAAGGTCAAGCTTGTCGCCCCTCCTCTCGAGTTGGCCTGATGAAGTAGTAAGTTGGTTTCTTGTGCTCTCCCCCTCACATAGCCAGGTACTCCCGGCTCATCAGGGATTGTTCTCAGCCAGGAGTCTACCCTTCTTTTGAAGATGTCCACTGCAACACCATTCGTGTTCCTTAAGTCTTTGGGTAGCTAATTAAACGGTTTTGGTCCTCTCACAACAAAACTATTTTCTTTCAGGGTTAAAGATGTTCCCTGTCTCGCCTTTAATTTGGGAACACGACACAGTTTTCCTTTTCTACTTTCCAATGTTGTTTGGGGAGTTACAGGGTTCAGCGTAAGATTAGGGACTAGTTTCTCCATTAGTTTCCAAGTGTAAATAATGGTGTGTGTGTGTGTGTGTGTTCAACTTCCCAGTGAATATAGGTTTAGTTCGCGTAACCTTTTCCAGTAATTTAGTTCTTTGCACCCCTTGATCTTGGCTGTGAAGCTTCTCTGAATCCCTTCTAGTTGTTTAATGTTTATATGGGGATGTTGGGACCGAGCAGTATTCCAATTTGGGTAAGAGACAGGGAATTGATGAGATGAAAAGCCTTTGATCCCACCCGGTCAAGTACAGCTGTGTGGGTTGAGCCACCCCACACATGAGAAGCGTACTCCATACAAGGGCGGACAAAACTCCTGTACAGAGACAGCAACTGAGGTGGAGTGAAGAAACCGCGAAGCCGGTACAGCACACCTAACCTCTTAGAAGCTGTTTGAAAGAGGGTATATGTGATCTTTCCGAGAAAGACCATGAGAAAAGGAAACGCCAAGAATGTGATAAGAGAAGAGGAAGGATTAAGTTGTGTATTGTTGAAGGTAAGGGGATAGTCGTGTGGAAGATTGTGACGAGTAGACAGATGAAGAAACTGAGTTTTTGAGGCATTAAAAGCCACGCGATTTTCTCTCCTCCAGTCAGAGATAGTAGAAAGATCAGAGGTCAGGTGTATCACAGCCGTTTCAAGCGAAGCATTAAATGTCTGCAAAAAAAAACTTCACTTTTCTACGTGAAGGTCAAAATATGATAATAAAAACCCACTCTAATAGACAGAGTTTATTTCCCCAACAGTTTCGATGCCCACTGGCATCCTCTTCGGGTGGATACAGAAAATTCGTTTTTCTGTATCCACCCGAAGAGGATGCCAGTGGGCATCGAAACTGTTGTGGAAATAAACTCTGTCTATTAGAGTGGGTTTTTATTATCATACATTGAATGTCTGTTGAGAGGGACTCTTTGTGAAGCGGGTGGAGAAGTGAAGAGTGGAATTATCGGCATTGGAGTGGATAGAACAGGAAGTGCGACCTAAAAGATCATTAACAAATAAAGGAAAAGAGTGGGTGACAGGACAGAGCCCCAAGAAGCACTATTAATAGCTTTGGGAGAAGAACAGTGGCCATCTACAACCGCAGCTATAGATCGACCAGAAAGGTAATCAGAGGTGAAGGCACAGACAGAAGGACAGAAACAGAAGGAGGGCAGTTTGGAAATTAAGGCTTTGTGCCACACTCTGTCTTTTGATATGTCTAGCGCATTAGCAAAGGTGCCACCGGAATCCCGAAAGGAGGATGACCAAGAGTCAGAGAGATATGCAAGAAGATCCCCAGTAGAGTTTCTCTTGCGGAACCTATACCGACGATCTGAAAGGAGATTGTGAGAAGAGAGGTGTTTAAGAATCTTCCTATTAAGGATAGATTCACAAACTTTAGAAAGAGAAGAATCAAAGCAATTGGGCGATAGTTGGAGGGTTGAGCGCGGTCACCTTCTTTGAGACATGCTGGATGAAAGCGAACTTCCAGCAGGAACGAAAAGTACCAAATGAAAGACAAAGACAAAAGAGTTTGCCAAGGTAGGGTGTCAGCACAGAAACACATTTCTTGAGAACAACAGGAGGGACACCGTCAAAACCGTAGACCCTCCTAGAGTTGAGCCCAAATAGGGCAGAAAGAACATCTTTGGAAAAGATTCTAATTTCAGACATAATTAAGTCAGAGGGAGGAGGAAATGGAGGAACAGCACCGGAATCGTCCAGGATTGAAATTGGAGGTGAAAGTTTGAGTAAAAAGTTCAGGTTTATCAAGAGAAGAGGTGGCAACTGAACCGTTGGAATGGAAAAAGAGGAGAGAAAAAAGAAGTAAAGTTGTTGGAGAGGTTCTTGGCTAGGTGCCAGAAAAAGCAAGAATTAGAATGGGATAAGTTTTCACATTTTTGTCTGATGAAGGATTTTTTGGCGAGTCGAAGAACAGATTTTGCATGATTCCGGCCAGAAATTAATCTAAGTGAGAGTCAGGAATTGAATGGTGACTGTGCCTTCTGAAAGACTCCTTTTTGTTGCAGATAGCATTAGAACAAGCAGTTAAACCGAGGTTTTTTTTTCTGTTAGTAGTAGGAATAGAATATGGAATGTACGCCTCCATGCCCGAGAGAATCACCTCCATGATGCGCTCAACACACTCGGAAGGGCCTCGGCCACGGAAGCAGTAATCATTCCATGGGAAATCATAGAAGTACTGCCTAAGGACCTCCCAATCAACGGCGCCAAAGTGCCAAAGGCCGTCTCCTCTTGAAAGAATCCAAAGGCCGAACTGAAACGATAGGAATGGTAATAAATGTAAGATTGTGGTCGGAGGATCCCAACGGAGAAAAAAGTTTGAAAATAATGAGAATGAGAGGTGAGAAATAAATCCAGAATGTTGGGCATATCTCCAAGGCGATCGGAGATACGAGTAGGGTGTTGTACAATCGGCTCTAGGTCATTTAGGATAGAAAAGTTGTAAGCTGATTCACCAGGGATGTTAGTGAAATGAGAGAAAGCCAAAGGTGGTGGTGAACATCGAAATCTGAAATGGAGATTTCAGCAAAAGGAGAGTGGGATAGAATGTATTTCACTTTGGAAGTGAGGTAGTAAAAGAGTTCTGGATAGTCAGGAGAATTAGGAGAAAGGTATACAGCGCAGATGTATTTTGTGTGAGATTGGCATGTAAGCCGTAGCAAGAGGGTGGAATTCGAAGGATTTAAGTTCGAGAATATGAGAGCAAGTTAGGTTGTTGCGCACATGTACGCAACATCCACCTTTGGAATGAAATTGAATATAGGGAAAGTAAGAGGGTGCATAAAATGGGTTGCTATCAATTCGTCCCAGACACCTTAGTTTCAGTGAGGAAGAGAAGGTGAAGTTTAGAGGAGGTGAGGTGGTGTTCAACAAATTGAAAAGCTGAGGAAAGGCCACGAATGTTGCAGAAGTTTATGGATAGTGAATCAGGCAGAGCCCCAGAACATTTATGGTCCCCTCCACAAGGGACTCCGAGGCTCTTGAGGTCGATGGCATGTTATTTTTTAATTTTGAAAAGATTGTGTAGTATGTAAGATTCATGTATACTTAATAAGGAATAGTGAGAAAAGCGTGCGTGTTTGAGATCATGTTGGACCGCTCACAGGGTAGTTGAGACACGGAGAAAGATCAGCTTAGGAAGTCAGTGACAGGAGGAAGAGAAACGGGTGTTCCAGCATTCCCTGACTCCTGCCTAGCATCCCCGCCCCCCGGAGTATTTCCTTCGTGGACTCGTGTCTACAATCTCCTTCTGTACTATGGAAGTACTATTTACTATTTAACAACTATTTACTCACTTATTTACAGTCACTATTTTAAATATTTTAATTATTAAAATTATTATAAAATAACAAAATTGTATAGAAAAAGTATTTCAATTAAATTTGTTTGGCAAACCAGCAATAATTGCTGCCTGAAGTAGTAAACAATATTTCGAAGGCCTTTCGACTCTTGCAATTCCTCATCCCTAATGAAGTATAGTAATATATGAATGGCCTTAATTGGAATCAATTTACTAATTCCCTGTTACTGTGTATCATTATACAGTATATATGGTTTTAAAAGGTCCCACGCAACTGATCTGTGTATCTATGCACTTAAAGAAACAATATCTAAATACATTGACAGTGATTCAACTATTTATAGCTGTTTCCTAGATATAAGTAAGGCATATGATAGAGTGAACCACAATATTTTGTTTAAAAACCTAGAAGACAGGAAGGTTCCTATGTACATATTATATTTATTGAAATTTTGGTATTCCCACAACTCTTTTACCGTTAGGTGGGGCAATGTACTGTTCGAGTGTTTTGGCTCCTCTTACGGGGTGAAACAATGCTCCTTGTTCTCCCCTATGCTGTTTAATGTGTATATTGACGGATTAATTGCTTCACTTAATGAGGCAACAGTGGGATGTTGTATGGATAACACAAGGATAAATAACTTAGTTTATGCCGATGATATGGTGGTCATAAGTCCCTCTGTTAAAGGTCTGGATCGGCTACTAAAAGTCTGCGAAGTGTATTCGCAGAAACATGATATTCTTTTTTAATGTTACAAAAACCAAGGTTATGCAGTTTCGTCCTAAAAGCTGTAATCAGCCAGCTGATGTTAGGTTTAAAATGAAAGGTGAAGTAATTGAGGAAGTACAAGAGTTTAAGTATTTGGGTCAAACTCAGTGGCGTGGTGGCCATATGGGCCAAACGGGTTTGGCCCGACCAGCGACGATTAGCCAAAGGGCGCCGTAACAGAGGTTCAGAGGGCGCCGCACCAGGGGCCAGATTTTAGAATTTTTAAAATAATAAAATTATAAAACCAACAATAATAGTAATATGACTGCTACATATTACTAAAATTAGCAATACAAATTTTTAATCATAATCTTTGGCTATGATTTAAAATTTGGGGGACCTATAACCATTCATAAAGTAAAGCAATTTTCAAATCCATTTTTAAAAAAATACAACTTTCAATTTTAGAAAATTCATAAAAAAAAATTGGAGACTATGAATTTCTTCAAAATTGCACAGAACACAAAAGAAGACTTACTCTACAACATAGAACCCCCAAATTTTACAAATTTTTGAAGGGGAGGGGGGGAGTTATGCCCAAATTTATACCAAAATTGTATGGAAATGTTTAGTCAAATTAAAAAAAAATATATATATATATATATGTAAAGAACGACGCTTGTGTAGAAGAGCGTTCCGCACAAGATGAGGAGGGAGAACGAACAAATGAAAAATGAGGTACCACCCGGGAATCGAACCCTGGATCATCCGATTGCCGATCAGATATGCTATCCACTACACCATGGACCTCGATCAACCAGAAGTCGTAATTCTCCTACATACGAGCAGAAACCAATGCCCTGAGGGGGCATCTTCGCATGCCGTACATATATACATTTTAACTGCAAACAACACACAATATAATTAATGTGCGGAACGCTCTTCTATACAAGCGTCGTTCTTTACATTAATTATACTGTGTGTTGTTTGCAGTTAATATATATATATATATATATATATATATATATATAACTGCAAACACGCAGTATAATTAACGTAAAGAACGACGCTTTGTATAGGAGAATTATCCGCGCAAGATGAGAGCGAAAGAACGAAACAAATGAAAAAATGAGGTACCCACCCGGGAATCGAACCCGGGATCTTCTGATTGCCGGTCAGATATGATAACCACTACACCACAGGCCTCACCCATTTGTTTCGTTCTTTCGCTCTCATCTTGCGCGGATAATTCTCCTATACAAAGCGTCGTTCTTTACGTTATATATATATATATATATATATTCAATGTCAAGAATTAAAATTTGATTTTGCATGCTGTGTCAAAAATGCATACTATAGTCTTGCTTGAGTCACAAATTTGATTTTTTTAACCCTTGGCTATATTTATTTATTTTTAAATTAATAAAATAAATACTGCTTTTGGTATTAAAAACTGTCAAAAACGAAAATAAACTAATTGGTTGGAACATAAAATCATTGAAGAGACTGAACACAGTACGCTGGACGGCTCGTGAATTTTCTCTAGATGTATTCATATCTACTGTAGACACACATCGATATGTGAAACCTTGAATGAAATCACTACATCTCAAGTGTTTAGTCAGAAACAGCGTTCGGAAGCAGCTGGTCTACTTCACATTGTTCAGAGTCAAGCATATCTGGCAACAGCTTGCCTGTTTCATAAAATATTCATGATAACAGGCCCACTCAGTCGCTATCTGCAGACAGTCAATGTGGATGTTGTCAGAGCACTTGATATGGTCTCAGCTTCGATGCAGCAGCTACAGAAGATTCGCGATGACCCAGCTACTGTTATTGCTGCTGTCGAAGAAATCGACGATAAAGCACAGTGGCCAGTCATACGTGCACGTAAAAAGAAGAGACAGATCAATGAGAATGATACTGAAATCACAAAATAGTCAGGTGCAAAACACTGACACGTGAAACATTTTTATACTGTTCTAGACAAATTATAGATCGGCAAGAACGATCGATTTCTGCAAATCGAAGTGTACTAATCAACACAGAAATTTTGCACCAACAATTTCTCTTATATTGGTACTCAAATTTCTACATTGGAGAATGAGATCGATGAATTTTGCAGTAATTACAGCATCAATAGTCACGAATGTGCCTTGGAGCTCTATAGCTTCAGTTCCGTGTTCCCTTTATTATCGAACACAAAAACGATTTACAGCGCCTACACTGTAATCAATCATGATACGGGTCTTACTGAAGCCTATCCAACTCTTTCAAAAGCATATGGCATATTAGCGGTAATTCCCGCTACATCAGCAACGGCTGAGAGGTCTTTTCAGCATTGAAGCGAATCAAAACGCGCATAAGGAATTCCATGTCGCAGGAGATGCTGCTGGGTACAATGCTGATGTCAGTCGAACGAAATATAGCAAAGAAACTAGACACAGTTCGGCTAATTGTTCGATTTGGTCAATCATCTAAATTTCTCTCGGAAGCCCTAATTATGTAGTAGAGACGTTAAGTATTTATTTTCACATACATGACACACATGTACTGTGCTTTCTATTGTTTTAAAACGTTTTGTGCTTTCTCTTGTTGTAAGAAGTTTGTAATAATAATATTTTCTGCATACGAACAACCTATATTTCTATAAATTTATTAACCGAAAAAATCTAAAAGTTTGGTCCTGTTTATAAGGTTCAAAACGAAAAATGTAAACAAATACGTCTCAGTCTCAAAACGGTTAAAAAATGCTAAAATTCAAAATTTCGAATCATTTCGAGAGGGCGCCAAAATGCTTTCTGGCCCTACCAGCGATGAGAGTCCCACCACGTCACTGATCAAACTATTACCAGCTCCTTGAGTGATGACTCGGATATAAGAAAACAATCTCGAAGCCTTTGTGCTAAAGCGAATATGACTATAAGGAACTTTCGGTTCTGTACGAGTGCAGCTAAAGACACTCTCTTTCGTACTTTCTGCAGTAATATATACGGACAGCAACTCTGGGTGAATTATAAAAAAGGTTCTGGCAGAACCCTAAATTTGCTGTACAACAGGTCTTTTAGACTTACATAAATTACCCCCGAGATGCTCAGGTTCGCAAATGTTTGCTATCCGCAATGTCCCGAGCTTCCCGGAGGTAACAAGACGTGCTCAATACAGTTTGATGCAAAGAACTAAAAAATCAACGAACCCGATTATCCAAGCTATCCATGAGTCCTGCCGTTTGTCCTCTAAGCTATGGAATTCTTGGTAAAAACGTCTGGCTGTAGCTTCATTTAACTCCGACATTACTGCATTATTTCTAATCAACTGTTTGTGTATATATATTGAACTCTCATTGTATTAATAATATTTGTCATATGGACTATAGTCTGCCAATAAACCTTTTCATTTTCATTTCATTTCATATATATATATATATATATATATATATATATATATATATATATATATATAATATATATATATATATATATATATATATATACTGCTCGGTCCTAACTTCCCCATATAAAAAAGAAGACATTAGACAGATGGAGGGGATCCAAAGAAGCTTCACAGCCAAGATCAATGGGTGCAAAGAACTAAATTACTGGGAAAGGTTACGAGAACTAGACCTATATTCACTGGAAAGGAGAAGAGAGAGATACACCATTATTTACACTTGGAAAATAATGGAGAAACTAGTCCCTAATCTTACTATGAATCCCATAACTCCCCCCAAACAACGATGGAAAGTAGAAGCGGTAGACTGTGTCGTATTCCCAAATTGAAGGCGAGACAGGGAACTCCTTAACCCTGAAAGAAAATAGTTTTGAAGTGAGAGGACAAAACTGTTTAAATCAGTTGCCCAAAGACTAAGAAACACGAAGGGAGTTGCAGTGGAAATCTCAAAGAAGACTAGACGCCTGGCTCAGAACAATCCTCGATGAGCCGGGCGTACCTGGCTGGTGGGTGGAGAGCGCAAGAATCCACTCCTACTTCACCAGGCCAAACTCGAGAGGAGGGGCGACAAGCTTGACCTTCGCGAAATGAGAAATCATCACGCGGAACCTTTGTAAGGTTGTAAGGTAAGGTATATATATATATATATATATATATATTATAATATATATATATATACAGGGTGGGCGGAAAGTAGCTCCCTATTTTTGAATTGGTAAAAAAATACGTATATTATCCATTTTTTCAGAAGAATACTATGAAAGGTAGGCATGCATGGTAGGTTTTCTCTAAAATTCAATGTGGGCTCCAACTCTTTCCACCAGCTTCTGGAGCCGCCCAGGAATGGCGTCCCACTGACTTTAGCAGGAACTCCGGCGGGATGGAGGACATGACTTCCCGAATTCGTCCTCCAGTTCTTCCAATGTCCTCGGTTTGGTGCGGTAGACTTTTTCCTTTACCCACCCCCAAAGAAAGAAGTCGCACGGTGTCAAGTCGGGGCTCCTGGCTGGCCATTGATGGGACCACGACGAAACCATCCAACGCCCAGGGAAGTGGGCATCCAGCCACTCACGGACAACAAGAGCGAAGTGCGGAGAGGGCGCCATCTTGCATAAATATCAGATCGTCGATGTTCCCCATGTGCTGACAACCGGCCAGACCTCGTTTCGCAACATAGCAAGGTACCGCTCAGCATTCATGGTGTACCGAATTCGGGAAGTCATGTCCTCCATCCCGCCGGAGTTCCTGCTAAAGTCAGTGGACGCCATTCCTGGGCGGCTCCAGAAGCTGGTGGAAAGAGTTGGAGCCCACATTGAATTTTAGAGAAAACCTACCATGTATGCCTACCTTTTCATATTATTTCTTCTGAAATAAATGGATAATATACGTATTTTTTTACCAATCCAAAATAGGGAGCTACTTTCCGCCCACCCTGTATATATATATATATATAATATATATATATATATATATATATATATATACACACGGACCAATTAAATCTTTTATTTTATGTCTGAATTAAATTTTAGAGCATGTGATGTACGATGACTTTTCGATCACGGTAAAATAAACAGTATTTTTACCTCGTTTTACCTTTATTATATTGATTAGTCTGTTCACAAAATCATGTTCGAAAGCCAAGTTGTTGAACGTGTCGAATTCTATTGTCTTTTCCTGGTCCGCGATGTAATGATCGATTCTTTCCGTGGCAAGACCCATCTAAAGGATGATAAAGTTCTATGCTCAGATGAATCGTGACTATATACATATATGTGCATAGCGATAAATAGATAGATGATAGATATATACATAGCTACATACATACATACATAGAGAGAGAGAGAGAGAGAGAGAGAGAGAGAGAGAGAGAGAGCGAGAGAATTCATGCTGCTCACTTCAATCAAGTTTCACACAATCAAAATCAATGGTTGAAAATTTGTGGTTTACTGAATATATATATATATATATATAAGCAAAGAACCACAGGGAAAAGGAAAAGGAAACACGAAATCCAAGCGCTTTCGTGATATATTCACATCTTCAGGGACAAGAAAGAAATAGACAGAATTTACCGAGTAAATGAGTTAAATACACAAGCGAAAAAATTCCCAATAGGCAACTCAATTTAAAAAACAACAATAAAACAATCTAAAGATTTTTCCCCAATAGATAGCTTAATCTAAAGGCTACTAAATTATTGAATACATAAAAACTATATAAAGGAAATTAAACAATTAACATGTACACAAAAAATTATAACATTTATTAGAAATAGTATTTAATTAAAACAGGCAAATAAGTGGCAAGAATCTAAGGAAACAAAAGACATGGTGCAGTCGTTGACACGTGCTCCTTCCAGAATATTCCGTTACCTATTGGGGAAGCGAAGAATTCCCTAATAGGCAACTCAATCTACAAACAATCTAAAAAATTTTTACCAATCGATAACACTGCCCAACACCAATTTTGCTGATTTAATTCTAACACCTGTTTTTAGGTAACTTTAGTGTGCTGATTTCAAAAATCACCTTAGTTTTTGCCTATCACGTCAGGTTTTCGAGCAATCAAATACGGAGATATCGCATTTTGGCAGGGTTATGCCCAATTTTTTTCTTTTCAAAAAATAAGTTTTTACATACTCAGAATCAGCATGGAACAGTAAACAATTGTGCAGGGAGTGAACTTTAATATACAATGGTAATATTGACACATAAAGTGATTAAAAGTGTTTAAATAAGCAAAAAATGAAGCGATGATCATGACGTCACGCTCACACCTGGGGAAATCACAGATACCCAAGATTTTAATATGTTGTACATGACCTTTAGATTTAATGCACAGATTTGCGTATTCCACAGATAAAATTTTAACAGCAAAACAGCTGTTAACAGGTCTCAAAAATCATCAATTTTGATAAGTGCCCTTCATTGATCACCCAAAATAGGCATATTGCATTGCACATTGCACGAAAACCTGATGCGATGGACAAAATCTAAGGTGATTTTTGAAATCAGCACATCAATATTATCCAGAAACAGGTCTTAGAATTAAATCACCAGCAAAAAGTTTTTTTTTTGTTGGGCAGTCATCTGATCAAAAGTCTATTAAACTATCGAGTAAGTAACGACTATATAAAAGAAATAATACAATTAAAATGTACACATAAAAATGTTAACAATTATTAAAATAATATTTATTTAATTAAAGCAAACAATTAAGTGGCAGGAATGCGGTCAAAATAATACACCACCTTTCTAACAATGTACGAGTCTAATTTATAAAGCCCAGGGCTAATATTAAGAACAAAATCAGCATTATTCTTGATCACACTCGATTCAATTATATTTCTACTAACAATAGATTTACTAAAACTTAATTTGGAGGCATTTTTCCAGTCAATGGGATGATTAGTATCTCTTTCGTGAATGAAAATGGCGTTAGATTCCTGGCCGATTCTTATACTGTATTTATGCTGCTTAATACGTAACTCAAGCGTCTTGCCAGTTTGACCAATGTAAAATTTATTACATATTGTGCATAGAATTTTATATACACAACCCTGTTCACTTAAAGTGCACATGCTAACCCACCACCACCACCAATCGCTGCCTAATCTTTTCAAGTGGGCCTCCGATCGAAATAATTACCCACCTCTGTTCTACAACATAATATTACTTTAATATTTTAGGTAAAAGTTGTATATTTTGCGGGGTGTTCGGAACCTAACCTATTTTTTCCCATAAGATCTTTAACAACAGTTAACGCGTACTGCGATATCGCGTAATAATAATAATAATAATAATAACACTGGTCGACAAAATCGAACTTTTTTCTCTCATCAAAGATGTATACACACTATTCTAGACCACTTTTTGTACGCTGATTCCAAATCTGTTTTCGGTTTTCCCCTGTTCCTCCTGTTCGTCACTCACCGCGCCAAGGTTTTCGGGAAAGAAATCTAGATGCGAATGTAAAAAATGTATTTTCAAGGACAAGCGACAGCCCAGTTCTTGATATGCATGCATCGAGTAGTTTCCGAACTCCATCTTTGTATGCGGGAGACTTGTGGTTACTCAAGAAGTTTCCACAAATCCATTTGAAAGCCTACCATGTTTTTAGTTGTTGTTGTTGTTGGTTAGCCGATCAGCCCACCCTGACCGAGCAAGCCGGCGGCACGCAGGGAACCGATCGCCCTCTTTGGAGTGGACCAGAGATTCAGCGCACTAGTGATGTTGTGTTGTGTTCTATGTTGTGCTAGAGCGGTACAGTCTGTCATAATGTGTTCAATTGTTTGTGGTGTGTCCTGGCACAGGTGGAAGGTGTCGTCTGTGGAGTTGTCTAGTCTGTGTATATGTCTCTGAGTTGGAGTGATGTCCACATCGGAATCGTGCTAAGTTAACTCGATCCGATCTGCTCAGGCTGGTCTCTTACCTGTCAATGGGTGGCTGCTTCGCACCTAGGACCGCATTCGGACCGAGTTGTATCAGTGCTTTGTGGGTTAGGTGGGTGTGTGTGTATGTGTTTTCTGTACTGTGTGATGTCTGTGTGGCGTGGTATAGAATTGAGTATTTGGTTATAATGTCTCTCTGGTGTTACCTTAATGGTGCGAGGTGTTGGTGCATGATTGTACATGTAGTGGCAAGGATGTTGTGGGTTAGTTGTTGCTGCTGCCATGAATTGTATTCCCCTCATGTCTAAATGTTCCCTAACTTTCAGTATTTTTGTTTCTGTGTGCAGGTGTTTTATTGGTGTTGTTTGAGTGCATCCTGTAATGATACGAAGTGCGTTGTTTTGTATTGTCTGTAAGGTGTTTATGTGTGTGTTTGAGATAATGGGTACCCACCATGGATTAACATAGTCCATAACTGAGCGAATATATTGTTTGTATATGAGTGATGTTGTTTCCTGCTGGTGTCCAAAATTTGTGCCTGTTAGCACCTTAAGCGTGTTAAGTCTTGACGTACATTTGTTTTTAATGTCCTGAATGTGGTTTGCAAAAGATAATGATGTGTTGTACGTATGTGACCCCAAGTATTTTGGTCCTGTGAGTGTGTGGAATGTTGGTGTTGTTTAGTGTAATATGTGGAGTTATCTGGTGTTCTTTTGTGTTGCTTGTTAGCAAGGTGATGATTGATTTTGTGGTCACTACTTTGAGTCTATTGTGTGTGAGCCAGTCTTTTATACTGTTTATGTATGTTTGTAGGTTATTTGTAGTGGTGTTGATGTTGTTGTGAGTGGATGTTAGAGTGATGTCATCTGCATATGATGATAAGGTAAGCTTGTTATCTATGGGTGTTGGAATGTCATGAATGTATAAGTTGAAGCGTGTTGATGAGAGAACAGAGCCTTGAGGGACCCCGTTCGGAAAAAGCTTGTTTTTGGATGACTTGCCATTAAATGTGACATGTGAGTATCTTCCTGAAAGATAGTTGCTCAGCCACCTTTTGATGTTATTGTGCAATAATGTGCATGTTTGTGTTGAGTATTTTGTTTATGAGAGGGAAGCGTGGGATAGCATCAAATGCTTTACTAATGTCTATTGTTGCTAATAGTGTACGTTGAGTTGGTCGTCTGGAGTTGATGCCATCCATGATGTGCTGCGTGAGGTTAGTGAGTAATGTCGTGGTTGAGTGGTGAGGTCTGAATCCATGTTGAGTAGGCGATAGTGGAATGTGTGGGTTGGTGATTTGTAAGATTAGTCTTTCTGTTACTTTGGAAGGTGTGCATAGTAAAGTAATGGGTCTATAGGAAGCTGGTTCTATTGGATTTTTGTTTGGTTTGAGTAGTGTAATAATTTTACCTTGTTTCCATATGTCAGGAATAATACAGTGTTGGTATGAATATGTGCTGATATTTGTGAGAGCTAGTATTCCTTGTGGGCCCAAGTGTTTAAGGTGTATGTTAGATATGTTGTCTGGTCCAGTAGCCTTCGAATTCTTAATGTTTTTGATGATCTTGGTGGTCTGGTCTGTATTGAAGGGTGTAATGGTCGTGTCGAGTCTGTTGGTTTTCTTGTGTCTGGCTGTTTGTCTGTCTGCGTGTTTCTGGTTGTTGTCTCTGTTTAAGTGACTTATCTTTGCGTAGTGATTAACTAGAATGTTAGCTTGTGGTGTGTATGTTGGGATATTATTTTGGCTGCGACAGAGAGCCGCGTGTGAGGTGTGAATGCCGCTGTTAGAGTGGATAATGCTGTTTATAGTCTTGTATAGCCTGGATGTATCTGTGGAGTGGTTTAGTGTTGTTATGAATTCCCTGAATGTTTCTGTTTGTTTCTCTTTCAGTTTGTTGTTTATTTCTGTGTTTAGCTGTTGTATCTGCTGTTTTATGGCTTCTGTGTGTGGACCGTGTGGTGTTTGTGTGTTATATTTGAGGTTGTTACGTTGCCTTATGAGGTGGGATATTTCTCTAGTGTAATTTGGGTTGTATTTCCTAATGTTGCCCTTGGGTATGTATTTGTTTGCATTATTGATGATCTGATTAAATGTCTTGAGTGTTGTATTGATGTTTATGATGGGTGTGCTGTTTAATGTGGTGAATTGTTCCTCAGTCTGTATTTTGAACTGTTCCCAATCAGCTTTCTTGTAATTTCTGTAAGTGTGCCTAAGACTGTTGGGGCAGAGTGCAGAATGTGTTGTAATGATGATGGGCAGGTGGTCTGATGACAGTTGTTTTTCTGTTCTCCATTGTGTATGTGTTGCTAGTGAGGGGGAACAGAACGTTATGTCTGGGGAGGAGTTTGAGTATCCTGCTTGATGTGGTATGTGTGTATGTTCTTCTGTATTGTTAAGAATGAAGAGGCTGTTTAGTTGTGTGGCTATGTTGGCGCCTCTGGTGTTGTTTTGATTGTGCAGGTACCAACTAGTGTTTTTGGCGTTGAAGTCTCCTCCTAAGATGATATTAGTGAGAGAGGCCAGATTGTGTAACTGTGGATTGTAATTGGCTGGCACCTGAGGTGAACTATCTGGTGGGATGTAAATATTGATTAGTGTGGTATGTTTTGCGCGTGTTTTAATGTTAACTATTTGTATTTCTATCGTGTTATCTGCTTGGATTGTGTTTGTAATGTTTTGGGTAGCATCAGTGTAGCTAATGCTTTTACGTATGTAAGTGATGAGTCCACCCCCGTTACCCCCAGTACGATCTTGACGGATCGCCGTGAAGTCAGGGATGGTGGGTGTTTTGTGTGTGCGTTTTAGTTTTGTTTCTTGTATAAGTGCTATGTGAATGTTTTGTTTGTGTACGAATTCCCTAAGCTGCATGATTTTGTTTGTGAGGCCATCTACGTTGTACTGTAATATGTTAATATTATGTTTCTGTATGTGTCTCATGGTCCTATTGTGTCCAGGTCTTTGTGTATGGTGACATATGTAAGTTGTAGTGGGGGCCTGGATTAGTCTTAATGTCGCCGGAGAGTAAGAGTAGGCCGGGGAGTACGCAATTGCTCCCCGTAAATGAAAAAAATAGCACGCTGGTATAGGTCCGGCCCCGGGAGCCGATCGGCACTCTGACCGTGCCACGCAACAGGCCGTCGACTGCCAGTCTGGCCAACCGTAGACAGCCCGATGCACGGAGATTTGAGGAAGTTTGGCCACCAGCACGTTGATGTTTCGGTTTAACGTCGCCTCTTCTTCGCGTTGACGTGTCCCGCGCTGGAGGATACAGCCACTGTTAGAAGCTTCCTCGTCAGCTGCTAACTGTCGACATACGTTGAGATGTTTGGCTCCTTCCTATCAGTTTCTTATTATCTTTGGTCAAAATGTGCTGTTTAATACTGTAATTTCTTTTTGTACCTTATTTTCTTTATTAATTTGTCCAACAATTTGGGATTGGAAGTATATAATTAATGAAACTATTTCCTGTCCCGTCCTTCAAATGTTTTGATAAAAAGTTCTTTTAGGATTTTCTTTCAATCAAGAATAAAGAGAATGAATTCTTACTAAATTTTACTTTATTTTTTCTAAGTTTGTTATAGTTGTTATCGGTATTAACTCCTTTCCGAGACTCCCCATGCTTTTAGTTCTAAGTTATTGAGGCTTTCTTCAAAGTTTTCATCCTGCAGAACCTCCCTGACTTGGGGCCCCACAAAGATTCCCTCCTTCAATTTCGCGGCACTAATGTTTGCAAATTTCTCAACAAGGTATAGAAACCCTCTCGAATTCGCCTTACCCATCGCTTTCACAAAATTTTTCATTAAGCCGAGCTTAATGTGGAGAGGTGGCAGGAAAATCTTCTTTGGATCAACTAAAGAAACACACTGGACACTGCCCGTCCCTGGCTCGTATGTGCTTCTTTGATGCCATTCATATCTGATGTAATGATCCGCGGTAGCACGGCTGTCCCATAGGCATAGGAAACAACAGTATTTCGTGAACCCTCCTTGCATACCTTAACATACCAATGACTTTGAGATCACCACATTATTCCATTGATGAGTGTTATATTGGATTGCTTCGAGTAGTATATTCATGTTATCGTACGTCTCCTTTAGATGAACGGAGTGGACAATCGGGATGGACGGCTTTAAGTTCCCGTTATGCAAGAGAACCGCTTTCAAGCTTCGCTGTGAAGAATCAATGAAGAGGCGCCACTCAGATGGTGTGTGTACCTGTGACAAGTTCTCGAAAAGTCCATTGATATCATGGCAATAGCAGAGCGGACGTCTACACTAAAGAATGTCGCCAAATCATGGTTTCGTTTTCGATAGTGAGACACTCAGACGTTCTTTTCAAGTAAGTGCTTCTGCTGGAGTCTCGAGGAGAGAAGTTCTGATTTCTCTTTGGAGAGGGCTAGGTCTCTAATGAGGTCATTCAACTCGTTTTGAGTAAGCCTCTCCGGCTCCGATTGCTCTTCGTCAGGTGTGCAGTCAAGATCGGCGAAGGTCCCGCATCTCTGCCAATCGCACCTTCGTTGGATTCCCTTTCGTCTTCTAAAGAGTCGAGTCCATGATGTGGAGGTACCCGAATCGGCATCGTGTCATCGTGAGGGATCGGTCTGATCGCGGAGTCTGCGTTCGGATAAACGATGTTATGCTTGTTCTTCACGGAGAATCTAGTTATGTTAACATTGCAAAAGTAACAATCGCCATGATGGTTTCTCGGCTCCCTCCATATCATAGGTATAGCGAACGGCATCGACTTTTTCCTTTGGTTCAACCAGTCACGTAATCCATTCGAACAAGCGGTACAGGTAACATGTGGCGCCCACGCCTTATACTGGTCGCCTAGTGGACAGCCGAAGTATAACCGGTAAGTTTTCCGAAGATCCATCGTGATTGTACGCCGTTGTGATTTAGTCGTGAAAGAGCCGCACACGTAACAGAAATTGTCGGGGTGATTTTTACACTCTCGAGGCATGATGATTGATGAATGGGTTGATGTAAATCACCTAAAAAAAATAAAATGTGTGAGTAGGCAACACAAAACAAAACAAAACACAACACACAACTAGACATGTGACTGTTACGCCAAAGAATGAAGGGGTGTACATGTGCACTGTGCAACGTTTGCAAATTTGTGGCCAGCAAATGCTCTCACCTAAAATACCACAAGACAACCTGCGAAAAGTCTAAGTTGAAACGACAAAATGCCATACATGAGGGTACAGAAACGGTAAAGCAAAAACCTACACCTAAGCTGCAACGACAAAATACGGGGCTCCAATAAACCTTAGCCCCCCCCGCCCATAGCCTAAACCATTAGAGGTACAGTAAAACTAAACAAACCTTACAAAAGAGAATTTAATCCTGCATTTAATGAGAAACAATTAAAACTTGGTGTTCCCGCCATTGGCTTCCAAGACAGCCTGAATTCGCTTTGGGTAGCTTGCCAAAAGTGACGTGAATAGATCTTGATCGTTACGCAAATTTGCTAAAAAGTTTCAATGTGTTGCGTCATTGTATCCTTCGAAAATCGATTTGCTGCAGGTTCTTGAAACAAGAGAAACTCAACCTTGTCATTTATAACTGATCCAATGTGTTCACAGACGTTCAGGTCAGGAGAATTTCCTGGCCATTCTTCATTTCCAAAGAAATCGATCTCATGGTTCCGCACAACTGTTGAGTGGCTAATGCCTTAAAGCAGGGGGCCTTATCGTGCAGAAGTGTGACCTGATCGACATCCATAACATTGTTTGGGTTTTTAGAAAAGGAATGACATGCTGGGATAGAATAATATCACGAAAATACTGTCCATCCCAACTCTGACCATTTGGCTTCAGCACCCACATGAGCTTCTTTGCAGTGAACAAAACAAACACACCAACACAGTCTGGACTTTTTAATAATTCGCGATAATGTTCATTGTCATCGATTTCATCTGGTGTTGTGGCCCACACTCGATCATTTTGGTAGTTAGGCCGACGTGTTACGTAAACAAAAATTCATCGGAGACAGCTAAATGCATGAAATCATCCACATCCCAATCTTCAAGATAATGGGCAAACCACATTCTGTCATCGATGTTAAGTTGAGTTTTTCTTGGCTTTGGAAGTTCATACCAAGGCTTTAAACCTTGCCTATGACGGTACAGTCGAATGATCTCACCACTAACGATCTTTCCTCTCAACACTTCGATCTCTCTAGAAAGTTTAGCACAGCTGTTTTTCCGCTTACGCGTACCGCTTTCAATGATGTCCTTTGTTTCCTGAGAGTGTGGCAAATTTGGGCGGCCAGATTTGGTTGTATCCATTTCACATTCCTCCAAAGTTTTATTCCAATTTCTTTTGACGAAGTCCTCACTTCTTCGCAACTTTTTGGCAACCCATGAACGTGTTATAAAGGTGGCTCCAGCATCACGAGCTTCCCGAAATGTTATTGCTCGTACGCGATCTATCACACGTTGCCTCTCCGAATCACCAATTAATTGAGAAGCCATTATATTATCACTTTATCAGCTAGAGTAATTTTAATACCTGCAACAAATAAAGAATTTTATATATTTTTATAATCACTAAAAACTATTTCGATATAAGTAAACATGTAAGCTGCAAATGGGGGGGCTAAGGTTTTTTGGAACCCTTACTCCGCTACATGTATAAAGGACGCATATCATATATTGCGTATATATAGTATTATATATTATATTATATATAGTTATATGCATATTATATATTCTGTATCTATAGTATTATATAGTGTATTATATATAGTATTATATTATATATATATTATATTTATTATACTGTACAGACAGTTTAGGGTGGATCGATTTTACATTTTTTTCGATTTCCATATTCTAATAGAGACAAAAACTTGCGCATGCATGAGAAAATAGCCTCTACAAAATCTTAGCTTAATAGGTAATCATCTTCTGCCCCCGGCAGAGCGATGAAAATCATATTTTAGTAGTCAAAAACGTATTTTTCTTATAATTTTTTAAATATTTCAATATGAAAAAGACCTCATATGATCGTTTTTCCAAGCGCGTTGTCCTACGTTAATATCTTTTGCCCCGGCAACAACGTCAAATGTTGAAAAAATAGGTAATTTATATACATATTTTCAGATCGGCTCTTTGTCTTAAATAATGCATTTATATATTTCCCATAGCATTTATATCGTTGCTTAGGCATGAAATAACACACACTCAAAATTTATGACTCTAGGCTAGGGTTTAAAGGTCATCTCTGGTGAGTGCTGCCAGCAGCAGCTGCCACTGACGCGCCAGTCGAAAGGGTGGAGCCATTCGTATGATTGAAATGAAACTACAAAGGCCAGTTCAGTGGATCATATGCCTATTACACGGTAATGAATTATCACTGCGACACCTCATTCAAGACTTGGACGGCAAAACAACTGGGCCAATGGGCTTTACTGGACCAGTTGGAAAACAACTGAACGACTGCGAAAAACTTCCAATTACAGAATTCGATGCCATTCCATCTCCCGACATTGACATAGATGCACCTTCAACGAAATTGTGCGATTCATTATGACAGTTTACGCACCAATTTGGTTTAAGATAAAGAAAAACTCCAGTTTCACTGAGGGCGCAAAACATTTTTTCGAAATGATGCGTCTCTCTCAGACCATGCCTCAAAGATCTAAGACAATCGCCAACAAAGTCCTCCGTATAAATTCTTTCTTTGCTCATCCAGAAAATATTTTGATCTCCATGCTACATGCCGATGAGCAACACATAAGAGAATTGGGATGGAGAAGAATATTAAAAGCACGATCAAAACAATCACCAGCGGGGGAAATTCGAGCCTTCGCCATGCCTGAGCTGCTCTACGATAGTCAAAACTATTACGAAATGATCAACTGGCAAACGGCTGAGGTGACCAAACCCCCGTTACAAAAACAAACCTGATACCCAAATAAAAGAGTTTGTTGAGACGGGAGACCAGCCTGATGGACTGATTCCACTATTCCCTTGTCATACTCAAGCGGTCGAGAGACTCATCAAATTAGTAACCGAAGCCTCTGCCAGTGTAAGTGGAATAGAAGAGAGGGACGGATTCATCCGCTCCCGTCTTCACTCCCGAACAAAAATTCCACGATTTGATTCTAAGAAAGATTACCGTATGTAAATCGACATGCAGCCAAAGGAAGGGTGGTTGGGGCTGGATAGGGTGGAACTCGACGTACAGCCACCTCCTCGTGGTGAGTTCTGGGTTGCTAATTTTATAAAATTAGCAAGCGAGGAGCTGTACTTAGTACTTATCGTACTTATAACATCGCATTAACGTAATTATAATCCACATTTAGACTTTTCTCGGGGACAGAAGATATTACTCTAGAGTCATAAAATTTTGCGTGTGTGTTATTTCATGCCTAAGCAACGATATAAATGCTATGGGAAAGATATAAATGCATTATTTAAGACAAAGAGCCGATCTGAAAATATGTATATAAATTACCTATTTTTTCAACATTTGACGTTGTTGCCGGGGGCAAAAGATATTAACGTAGGACAACGCGCTTGGAAAAACGATCATATGAGGTCTTTTTCATCGACTTTATAGTTATTAGGAATAATTTTGATGCATATTGAAATATTTTAAAAATTATAAGAAAAATACGTTTTTGACAATTAAAATATGATTTTCATCGCTCTGCCGGGGGCAGAAGATGATTACCTATTAAGCTAAGATTTTGTAGAGGCTATTTTCTCATGCATGCGCAAGTTTTGTCTCTATTAGAATATGGAAATCGAAAAAAATGTAAAATCGATCCACCCTACCCGGGGCAGTGAGTGTACATATATTATGATCGGTCTTATCTCAAAAACTAAACGTGCTAGAGGAAAACCGAAAACAGATTTGGAATCAGCGTCCGAACAGCTATCTAGCCCATCCATAATTATATCTGATGAAAAATACTTGTTGGCCAGTGTACTCAGTTAAAAGGGACAGAAACTGACACGGCCCTCAGGCCACCTAATGCGGCCCATTGTTCTAACGTCTGTATTATTATTAACAGCATCATCGGGAATCGAATCCCCCAACGTCAATGTCTTTGCTTCGCTTATTTGGAAATGGTGTTATCCACTGAGCTACGAGTTTGGACCTATCCGAACATAACCCCGCGTTATCAGCATATTCTACTGTATACCCAATCTTTACGAGAGGGACACTTAAATTCGTAACTAATCCAGATTTCAGCAAAAGTGGATGTAGGTCATTGAATTTAAGGAAAAAGACTGTAGTTAATTAAATTAAATTCGTCATTATTTATTATTTGCTTTGGAAGAGGGACACACTTCCACTTTTGATGAAAAATTCAACAATTGTTAGATTGTGAAAATTGGCCTCGTGACATTGAGAGAGAGAGAGAGAGAGAGAGAGAGAGAGAGAGAGTTACGCCTTTGGACTTCTTTCTCTGGTGCCACTTAAAAAGTAAAAAGTGTTCTTTATAGCAATCGAACACTTGATAACTTCAAAGTTAACATTTGTATGAATGTAGACGCATCAATACGAAAATGTCGATCCCATATCGTATTTCAATGTACAAAAACATCCGCGAGGAATGCAGTTTGAACAACTTCTCCGAATAATAAATAAATAATAAGTCATTTCCACGTAACGTGACTTTTGCGACACCCTGTATATATACTTTATCCGTAATACTAAGTGAATTTTATAGATTAATTCTAACCTGAAAGAAGTTAACGTATTCATCTTCTTCGATGACCGGATGCTCGTACTCCTCGGAATCAAACATCATAACTTCGCAGTTGGCATTACGAATGTTAATGTCAAAACTGACATCATAATTGACCCCGAACGAGAGAGCTAAACAATCTTTGGTGTGTGGAGAACCAACAACCTGCATCACTTCATCGACGCAAATTAACTGAAAAAAGGGATAAAATTTGGAATTATAGGAAGACAATAATGCAGATTAAAGATCGCCTCTACTCTCACTTCAATTTAATCAATAAATACATTTATCATAAGTGTATTTATTAGTGAATATATATATATATATAATTCTAGCCAGTGTTCATAGTTCAGTAGGGGACACCAGTTTCCTATAAGCGAAGGAAAGACAGAGGTCGGGGGTTCGACTCCCAATGGTGCTGATAATAATAATGCGGGAGTTAGCGCAATAGGACGCATTAGTCTGGCCTGAGCGCTGTACCAGTTTCTGTCTTTCCTCAATAATAATAATAATAATAATTATTATTCTATATTACTTTATATTATAAGTTGGACTTGAATTAGAACAACATTTTTAACTCAATAAAATTAAGTGGAAAAACATATTTTGACACAAAACTGATGTTGACATCCGAATGACATCCAAATGACATCCGAACGACATCCAAATGACATCCGAACGACATTCAAATAGCATCCGAACGACATCGAAATTACATCCGAATGACATTTATACAGTATTTAATCCTGTTATAAATTAATTAAGGAGATAAAGTTTTAAAATAAGAACCAAAGAGAGAATTGGAAACCTTTCTGAAGCATCGTCGTGCAAATAAATTAAAAATCAGCCACGATGTCAGCTCAAATTAAACATAAAAAGAGGGATAATAATAATAATGTTTTTTATGCGGGAAGAAGGGGGGGGTGGCTTTTCGATATGTTTTGAGGGTCTTTAACCTTCTTCGTAATGACTAAGGTCACGTGATGGAGGGAATTTACGGCTTTACGTGGGATCCGAACCATCTAAGGGTCGCTACATCATCTGAACGCGGAGGAAGGTCCCCCATCCAACGAGTGAACAGACTCAACGCCACGTAACTTTGCTGATCGAAGAGAAGCGCTGTTGCGACATGGCTACGACGAGAGTCATACGAGTACAGTATATACAACTCGGGAAAAAAATAGAATACTTTCTCAAGTGCGCTCGTGACCATGATAATACCTTTAAGTTATACACCTTTACGACGAATATCGAGTATCTGTGACGTCATTATGATAAAGAGACGCGTCCGCGTACCAGTTCTGGAAAAATGAAATATAGCAAAAACCTTATTAAATAGTGAAAATACATTAAACCTTTATCAGAGGCTTTTTAACTCCGCGTCTTAGTATTTAGTTGGTCCACCCTCTTAGCCCTCATTACGGCTTCCAATCGACGTGGCATCGAATCGACGAGCCTCTCGCATTCTTCCGATGTTATCGATTGCCAAGTTGTCTTCAAACACCTCTTTAGTTCATTAAGTGTTCCTGGTTTACAGTTTTCGACCTTCCGCTTATCAATATGCAAAGATTTTCTATCGGATTAAGATCGGGAGAATTAACTGGCCATGGTAGTACTTCAATTTCATGATCATCAAACCATCATCTCCGTACAGCTGTTCCGCAGACTCCGGCTTGAAGTATTCTAAGACTTCTTGATAAACGTGACTGTTGCCAGTTCTATTTACAAATGCGCGTGACCCCACACCATTGAAATGCGATTTCGATCATAAAAACTAAATATTGAGCGCCGTTGTTAAATGCAAAGGGAAAGAGAAGACGACTATCGTGGTGCAAAGAAAGAATTGCATGTACTGCAAACGAGTTGCAAGAAAGTTTGCAAAATTTTGTTTGTTATTTGGTGATGATATAGACGTCCGCGAGTTCGGCGAATAAAGTTTGAAATATATCATGAAAGCTGCTTGAAGCGATCGGTCAAATTTACAGCGCGTGTGTTAGTGTGGCGTTGCTCATGAAATTGAAGTACTACCACGGCCAGCTAATTCTCCCAGTCTTAATCCGATAGAAAATCTTTGAAATATTGGTAAACAGAAGGTCGAAAACTGTAAACCAGGAAAACGTACTGAACTGAAGAGGTGTTTGATGACAACCTGACAATCGAAAGCCACGGAAGAATGCGAGAGGCTTGTCGATTCGATGCCACGTTGATTGGAAGCTGTAATCAGGGCTAAGGTGGACCAACTAAATACTAAGACGCGGAGTTAAAAAGTCTTTGATAAAGGTTTAATATATTTGCAGTACTCAATAAACATATTTAATTTATTCTCTTTTTTGTAACACCTGACAAAATATTCTAATATTTTAGTATGTCGCTGTGCATTAACTTTTCATATTTAATAAGGTTTTTGCTATATTTTAATTTTTTTTTTTTCGAAACTGGCACACAGACGTGTCTGTTATCATGATGACGTCACAGATATTCGATATTCATCATAAAGGTGTATAACGTAAAGGTATTATCAAAGTCATGAGCGCATTTGAGAAAGTACTCTATTTTTTGGTCCAGAGTTGTATAGTAGTAGATACCTCTCTCTCTCTCTCTCTCTCTCTCTCTCTCTCTCTCTACCTTATGGCCGTCCATTTTCGGAATCATTTGTTCGTGAAGCCGACAACCAAGTTCTCCACCGGCTCTGTAAAGTTTGCGGCAGAATGAAGTTGGTGTTTTAATTAAATGGAAAAAGTGTTTCAAGGGATTTCCGTTTTCTTCAGTCCTTTTATCATCTTCAAAAGACTCGAAATACTTCCCGTAGATTAGTTCCAAATCGGGGGGTGGTTCAGTCGCGTAAAAGATGTCCTTTCTCAACTCGTCTTTCTCCACCAAATTAATTCGTTCCGTGTGAAAGATATCTAATCCATAATTGATATACAGGTTCGCTGTACTGTCGTTAATTTCCTTGATTTGTTCGCCGTGAATTGAGAAGGTGATATACGGCAAAAGTTGGCTTTCTTCGTCCACGAAAAATGCGTCCATCACGAAATTCATTAAGAGGAGACCGGAAAAGACGAGAGCCCATCTCCTGTAGCTTTTAAGGGATTTTTTGTAATACGATATCGGTTTCAGTCTCCCAAAAAGCTGGTAAGGAAGAAAACAAGAGAATACATTTACAATTTTGTAGGCATATAATGCTGAAATATGTCACAATTACGTAAACATATTCTCTCAATATGGCATAGTGGAATAATATGGACCTGCACAATGTCCACATACATAATTTCGACACCAAAATTTCTGAATTTGCATAATGCCGAAAATCTCGACCTTATGCATCTCATTTAAATTCACGTCAATTTAGCTTAAATTAGGTCAGGTTAGGTTTCATTATGCTAGGTTAGGTTACATATGTCCCAGGGGACATGTTGGAAGCACCGTCTGTTTACTGCAGGCTAGATTCTGTTCACACTCGATCAGTTGCAAATTGGATATGACTCTAGATCATGGGTCGGGGAACTTTTTTGGGTATTACCCAAAAATCTATTTGAAATGAAATTACCCCCAGACTTCAAAGTAAACAAAAACAAGCCAATTGCTCTTAAAATTGTTGCATATGGTGTCTCTCATACCGCACGCATTACCCCCAAAAATTTTAAATTTACCCCATTTGGGGTAATTTACCCCTGTTCGCCGACCACTGCTCTAGATGATTTTAAATATTAAAGTCTTTTAACTGTTTATCCTCCCTCCGTATTTATGAATCTCGTTGTATAAAATATTTAAACCCCACTCTTAATCTTGATTCTAGCTGTTTCCCCCTCTATATTAATTAGTTTACAACCAACCAAGTTTTCCTTCTGCACTGTTTTTCCTGTCTTGTCTAGTTTTTTAGGTCATGTGCCTGATATAGATACGTTTCTGTATTTTTACTCGCTTTTACTGAATTTTATCTTTTACTGATTTTTGCATATAAAGTCCAAACTCGCCTGACACACTAACTCTATATAAAACGCAAGTTTTGGAAAAAATTTTGATTTTCTTCCTATGATATTTTATGTTTGCTGAATAATTGATGAATTATTTCTTTTTTAAATTACTTAATTATTTTTTAGATTTAGCTTAATCACGTAATCGTGTTAAATTCTGCAATATTCATTTTCTTTATACATTCTCTCTTAGTTGAAGTCATGCCTTGCTTAACATTTAATTTTAAATTTTAAGCATTTAATTTTGACTCATTATATATAATATATATATATATATATATACTGTATATATATGTTTAATTTTAATCCATAACAAAATGCATATTTCAATTTCTATTTTTAGTTAACGGTGCAAATCATATCATCAGATCTGTCAATATGCTGTTTAAAAAAAAAATATGGCTTCATCTTCAAATATTTTGCTTATCTCTCTAGACCAGGGGTTCTCAACCGGTGGTAATTACCCCCAAAGGGTTAATTTGGGATATCCAGGGGGGGGGTAATGGAAGCCATACATATTTTATTTACGAGTGGTGTTTAAAGACAATTGTATGATTATAAACTACTTCTTTAACTTTTGGTTAATTTAGGCGTCATTATTAATGGTGACGGGGTGAGCGCCAATGCTTCAGGTGGGTAATGGAAGTAAATGGGTTGAGAACCCCTAATCTAGACGCTGTTACAGCCAAAAAATTTATCTTATCTTCAACTATTTTGCAAAAAAATTCAGCCTATTGAGAATATAAACAAAGTAGCTCAACATTAAAACATAAAACATAAAACAATACCAGAGGCGCCAACATAGCCACACAACTAAACAGCCTCTTCATTCTTAACAATACAGAAGAACATACACACATACCACATCAAGCAAGATACTCAAACTCCTCCCCAGACATAACGTTCTGTTCCCCCTCACTAGCAACACCTACACAATGGAGAACAGAAAAACAACTGTCATCAGACCACCTGCCCATCATCATTACAACACGTTCTACACTCTGCCCCCAACAGCCTTAGGCACACTTACAGAAATTACAAGAAAGCTGATTGGGAACAGTTCAAAATACAGACTGAGGAACAATTCACCACATTAAACAGCACACCCATCATAAACATCAATACAACACTCAAGACATTTAATCAGAATCATCAATAATGCAAACAAATACATACCCAAGGGCAACATTAGGAAATACAACCCAAATTACACTAGAGAAATATCCCACCTCATAAGGCAACGTAACAACCTCAAATATAACACACAAACACCACACGGTCCAAACACAGAAGCCATAAAACAGCAGATACAACAGCTAAACACAGAAATAAACAACAAACTGAAAGAGAAACAAACAGAAACATTCAGGGAATTCATAACAACACTAAACCATTCCACAGATACATCCAGGCTATACAAGACTATAAACAGCATTACCCACTCTAACAGCGGCATTCACACCTCACACGCGGCTATCTGTCGCAGCCAAAATAATATCCCGACATACACACCACAAGCTAACATTCTAGTTAATCACTACGCAAAGATAAGTCACTTAAACAGAGACAACAACCAGAAACACGCAGACAGACCAGCCAGACACAAGAAAACCAACAGACTCGACACGACCATTACACCCTTCAATACAGACCAGACCACCAGATCATCAAAAACATTAAGAATTCGAAGGCTACTGGACAGACAACATATCTAACATACACCTTAAACACTTGGGCCCACAAGGAATACTAGCTCTCACAAATATCAGCACATATTCATACCAACACTGTATTATTCCTGACATATGGAAACAAGGTAAAATTATTACACTACTCAAACCAAACAAAAATCCAATAGAACCAGCTTCCTATAGACCCACTACTTTACTATGCACACCTTCCAAAGTAACAGAAAGACTAATCTTACAAATCACCAACCCACACATTCCACTATCGCCTACTCAACATGGATTCAGACCTCACCACTCAACCACGACATTACTCACTAACCTCACGCAGCACATCATGGATGGCATCAACTCCAGACAACCAGCTCAACGTACACTATTAGCAACAATAGACATTAGTAAAGCATTTGATGCTATCCCACGCTTCCCTCTCATAAACAAAATACTCAACACAAACATGCACAATAACACCAAAAGGTGACTGAGCAACTATCTCTCAGGAAGATACTCACATGTCACATTTAATGGCAAGTCATCCAAAAACAAGCTTTTTCCGAACGGGGTCCCTCAAGGCTCTGTTCTCTCATCAACACTCTTCAACTTATACATGCATGACATTCCAACACCCATAGATAACAAGCTTACCTTATCATCATATGCAGATGACATCACTCTATCATCCACCCACAACAACATCGACACCGCTACAAATAACCTACAAACATACATAAACAGTATACAAGACTGGCTCACACACAATAGACTCAAAGTAGCGCCCACAAAATCAACCATCACCTTGCTTACAAGCAACACAAAAGAACACCAGGTAATTCTACAGCTTACACTAAACAACATCAACATTCCACACACTCACAGGACCAAAATACTTGGGGTCACATACAACACATCATTATCTTTTGCAAACCACATTCAGAACATTAGAAACAAATGTACGTCAAGACTTAACACGCTTAGGGTACTAACAGGCACAAACTTTGGACACCAGCAGGAAACAACATCACTCATATACAAACAATATATTCGCTCAGTTATGGACTATGCTAGCCCATGTTGGGCACCCATTATCTCAAACACACACATAAACACCTTACAGACAATACAAAACAACGCACTTCGTATCATTACAGGATGTACTCAAACAACACCAATAGAACACCCGCACACAGAAACAAAAATACTGAAAGTTAGGGAACATTTAGACATGAGGGGAACACAATTCATGGCAGCAGCGACAACTCACCCACAACACCCTTGCCACTACATGTACAATCATACATCAACACCTCGCACCATTACGGTAACACCAGAGAGACATTATAACCAAATACTCCATTCCATACCACGCCCCACAGATATCACACAGTACAGAAAACACACACACACACACCAACCTAACCCACAAAGCACTGATACAACTCGGTCCGAATGCGGTCCTCGGTGCGAAGCCGCCACCCATTAACAGGTCAGAGATCAGCCTGAGCAGATCGGATCGAGTTAACTTAGCACGATTCCGATGTGTACATCACCCCAACTTACGGACATATAAACACAGACTAGACAACTCCATAGACGACACCTGCCACCTGTGCCAGGACACACCACAAACAATTGAACACATTATGACGGACTGTACCGCTCTAGCACAACAACGAACACAACACAACATCACTAGTGCGCTGAACCTCTGGTCCACTCCGGAGAGGGCGATCGGTTACCCGCGTGCCGCCGGCTTGCTCGATCAGGGTGGGCTGATCGGCTAAACAACAACAACAACAACAGAACAACATTAAATAATAATGATGTCACCAAAATTTGTGTATAGAAACTCATATAAGTTTTCAAATTATCATTCTGATTTTTCTGATTATTCTGATCTGACCTGTAACATTTTAGAAGCAGTAAACTACAGAAGAGAATATATTTGTCTTCTCCTTTGAGCCCTGCTTTCTTCAGAGAACTTAGTCTTAAAATAGGAAAAAATATTTTCCTGATAAGCTACAAGAAGAATCGGGGAACCATTAGAGAATTTAGTAAGTTTTACAGAATCCTCTGATTCACTGCAAGAAGAAATCGGAGTGTAGTATAAGAGAAACTACGGCGATTCCCTACACAGTACCAGCTACCCCAGAGTGAGAAATCCGTTGCTGCCACCTAACCAGAACCCCCGTTAACCTCGAGCCGCCCAAGTCCATAGACGGAGGGGTTAACATATATATATATATATACCACCCTAAGGTGGAGCAACAAACTTGACCTTCGTCAGAATGAACAATTCGGGCGGAAGCAAGACCAAGGTTAACGAAGGTTATGGTTTCTCATAAATTAAGCGCGTCCAAATAAAAGCTTCATAAGTTCTTGAATATTAACAGTATAATAACCAGGTAGGCCTTATTTTAAAGTTTAAAGTTTTCTCTTTTGAGTGGTATACAAGACATTTTACCATGCGTTAATATCTTTTTTCTTTTAGCAAGTAATCACGACAAAGTAACGGCCTAAAATCTTGAAATATCATTGTTCAAATAGAAACCGATGAGAGGTCATCATTCCTTTTTGATATACCAAAGTCATACTGTAGATGTTTAACGATATCAAGACTTACTCTCGTAATTCCATCTTAGTCCAGTCAAAATAGTGGTTTCACCCACGACAAATTGCGATAGAATAAAACTAGTTGCATTTAAGTTGAAAAGCCCTATCGATTCACATATTAAAAGTTGCCCAAAGTCTCCAAGTCCCACGATGGGAAAACTGATTTCAATTGCCAGTTATAATAATTTTTGTGATTAATTTTTACCATAAAAATGCTATAGAAGTGTATATTATTATTATTATTATTATTATTATTATTATTATTTATTTGACCGTCTCCTTTGGTGGAAGGCAATGATAAATATAATGAAACTAGGAGGAAATGAAGATGGAATTAGAGACATTATTTTGAGGTTAGGAGGTGTGTATATTATTATGAGCTTTGTTGGAAGCATTGCACACATCATGGCAGGCTCTGATTTACATGAAGTTCTAGAAGAAGTACTGTATATTCCAGTAGCTGAACAGATATTACGTGGAAAGGACGTGGCAACAGCTATTCGTGCCTATTTTCTCGTGAACTTTTTGCTTCATGCATTGCTCGTTCATGATACCTTCAAGGTGCCTCTACCTAATGCGAATTATTGAATGGAAAAAGACACTAAATCCGCTTTTGGAGCTAATGAACTGATATATGCCAAGAAATGGAAAATAGAACGTGGATAAATCGTTACTACTCTATTAATTATTCTATCCAACACCTATATGGAATAAAGAAGAAAAAACACGATTTATGCTTTTGATCTCGGAACTCAATACGCAAATCTACCACTCGAAGAAGTGGTCAGTACATTAAAAGACCTTATTAAAAAATTTAGTAAAAATTGGCAATATAAATACATAGTAATCAATAGGACAGTGAAAAAGGCATACTGAAGTGACATACATAAACGCAAATATTATAACGCGTATTGTATAGATACAGATATAGGAGGCATAGAATATCTTTTGAACAACACTTACATCGCGATAAATAATATTAACTTCAAACGGGAGAAAGAAATCGCGATGGGGACAAACTGCAGTCCAACAGTCCGTATATAACATATTTATACTGTCATACAAAGAATTCCTTTTTATGGAAAAGCGATTGGAGAGTCATAGCGATAACCGAATATTTAACAGCAATGGTCGATAGATAAACGAAATCTACACGACACGTATATGATACCTGATTCAGAAGAATTTGCGAAACAAACTTACGCACCACAATTAAAATTAGAAAGAGCAAATGATAACAGAGACAAGAAAATTATCTAGACTAGAGTCCACAAATTACAAATGAAAAATTGGTTCCACCTTATCTTTATGATAAAACGGACGCGGGAAATGACAAAATATATTAAACAAATTCAGCTCCATAAAAACTACTCAATTCATTAATAATTTAGATGTATAAGTCATACATACATACATTATGAGTATATGCGAACAGATGCATATATAAGTATACAGAGAAGGTATGTATATATATGTGTGTGTGTGTGTGTGTGTGTGTATATGTATGTATGTATGTATGTGTATACGTATGTGTATGTGCGTGTATATTGTATATAGAGAGTATATAAAGAAATTTATGCAAAATAAAAATGGGAACCATATACTAAGACTATAAATAATAATAAATTGATACTTTACGAAGAAACGTTTAAGAAATAGAATGCCTTAATCATTATACCATAAAAGAAGATACTTTCTGACACAAAACATAATTGGGAAATGAGTGAGAAATTGCAAATATAAAGTCGAACAATTATATAATACTAAATACGTACGAAGTACATTAAAATACAGTTTCGGGTACATAAAACACGTATATAATAAGATAAGGAAATGCGAGTGTGGATCGAAATTCAATAGTAAAAGAACGAGAAATGTTGGGGAGTTTTACGCAGGATGGAGGAGCCAAGGGCAAGCGCCCGCAAAAATTACCCCGCTATATGAAAAGGAGCGAGCTGAAATTAACGTCTCCGAGGCTCACGATGCCTTATTTTTTTAATTTTAAAAGGATTGTGTAGTGTGTAAAATGCGCGTACGTGTAGTGAAGAATAGAGAGAGAGAGAGAGAGAGAGAGAGAGAGAGAAGCGTGAGTTTGAGAGCGTGCTCGACTGTTCATAGGGTAGATGAGACACGGAAAAGGATCGGCTAGGAAGGACAGTGACGGGAGAAAAGGAAGTTCCAGCACTCCCTGTCTCTCGCCTAACGTTCTCCCCTCCCCCCTACACACACACACAATCTCCTCCAAATTTCGGAAAGAAAACAAGAGGTAAAATTGTAGCAGTCGAAAGAAAATGAAAATGAAACCGTTAAAATCGACCTTGATTGAGGAAAAAAGAGGCTATATTCTCTCCGCAAATAATAAAAAAAAAAATAATAACAATAGTAATGAGGTAATACTAATAATAGTGATAATACCGATAGTAATAATAATAGTAATAGTAATAATAATAATAATAATAGTAATGATAATAATACTAGTAATAGGTGGTCGAAAACGTCATTGATATTTGCAGTAATAAAAGGAGGGGAAAAAGGGGAAAACTAAATTGGATTATAAAGAGGTAAAATGGACAAATATTGAACTCGTAACTGGAGAATAAATGAAAAAAGGTAAGATACTAAAGGTTTTCCATGTTTTATTCTGGGTTTGTTGTTTTTTTGAGGAGGACATTCCACCTTGAGGCGTAGTCTTCTTTTTAAATTTTATTCCATTTAAGTTCACAAATACGCTTTATTTCCACACTCAGTCTACGGATATATAAAAACTATTACGGTATTTTTAAATAAATACGGACCCGTATACGGACGGTTTGCGATTGCGAATGCCTGGATTACCTTAGCCAGAGTCAATTAAAGTCGGGTGGCAGACCCGACCCGACGCTTCGTCGCGACACTAGATTTGATTCGAACCCCCCCTCCCCCCCTCCACGACTCACCGGAGCCTCAGCACTACCGGACGACGCCCTCCTAACCGATCGAGCCACGAGACGTTCTTAATAGTTTTGAACACGATACTTTTTCAGTCTAAAATTGAAACAATTTTTATATTTTAAAGAAATAGAGTTTTGGGGTTTAGAGATATACTATTTATATATACATTACTTACCTTAATCCTAATGGTCATTACGAGACAATGCGGCAAATATTAATACTATAATGATGATGATACTGGCTTATACTTTATTCAAATGAATACTGCGAACAACCGACACTCATCAATTAATTACGTTCGTGGACACGACAATAGGCAACAACAGCAACTCGAGTTAAAAATATTTAAGCAAAAATTCTATTTTCAATTATTAGTAATTAAAGTTATTGGCGAAATATGGGAAAACTTTTAATTTATTATATTACAATTATAGACAATAATTATTTATATTAAAAGTTAAATACGTTTTCAGTGTGTCTAAAATCGAAATGAAGATCAACAACAATTCTTATTCACAAAGATTTTATTTCAGGAAAAGTAAGTGGACAAACTAAAAATAGTTTATGATCAGGATAATCGGCTCAAACTTTCTATTTATATACCAGTGTCCACGTGTGTATATATATATATATATATATATATATATATATATATATGTGTGTGTGTGTGTGTGTATGTATATATATATAAATTTTAGGGCACAATTTTTACAAATTAAATCGAAGCTACAAAACAAAATTCAAAATACATATTCAGGGTACGAGTAGCTCGCAGTATCATTAGTTCATTACTAAGTACGTACGAGGTCAACGTACTAATGAGGCTCCCGTACGAGGTTCATTACCGATGGAAGCGACAATGTTTCGCGTTATCGTAATCCAACGAACGGTCGAAGCACCGCGAGTTCGGATTTCCTCCGAGAAGCAACGCGAATGCACCCGTTCCAATCGCGGATATACTCATATCGCCTCAGGCTTGCTCTAGACAAACTGGACCAAGAATTCAAAATATCCGCGATATAAAACCTTCCATTTTTATACAGCTTTGTATATTTTATTAAGGATTGAATTGCTTTTGTGTTTATTCCCGTACAATACTAAAATAAAAAAAAAATAAAAGTGTTTTGCGTAAAAGTCATTCCTTCTTTTATCTCCATTTTCTGTGTAGAAAAAACATCTTTTCAGTGTAATGTGACTGCAGAGATACCGGCGCCTCTTATAAGATTCATGGACAAACATTTCTAACGTAAACTAACCTAACCAAACTTGGCATAACTCATCTGTTTTTATAGTTTTCACACACACACACACACACACACACACACACACACATATATATATATATATATATATACACCCTTCATGAGACTACACAAAAATTCCCACTTTCTGCATGTTAAAAGAAGATAACGAATGAGTAAGGGACAAACGGTTGCCATGGCAACAATATTTGACCTGCCGCGGATATATTAAAGAATTTTTGGAGTGGTTCGTCTAATATTTTGAACTGAGATTGAAGTGTGTGAATACTTTGAAAGAAATTATTCATTTATTTCATGCCACGTTCCTTAGTTAAAGGGCGCCCAGTATCTCAGTAGTTACGAGGCGGATTACGAGCGGTGAGACTCTGGCTCGATCCCGTATGCTGGCTCCTGGGTTGGGTTGGCGTCATATTTTAAATACGCGCAGAATATTAAACTTTTTAATCAGAGTGCGCATACAGTAATTACGTATTGTATTAACCAAAATTAAAAGTGAAAATATCTCTCAGAATATGTATGTACGTACGTATACTTTTACTTTCATCCGAAGATGAAGTCAAAATGTAAAGTAACTCGCGCAACCGCTCCTCCAAAAGCTCCAATTGGTAAGTTATCTCGCGTAAGTTTGTTTAGACTTTAGAGCAACGGTTCTCATACTGCGATACGCGTTAGCATAAGAACTACTGTTCGGTGGTACGTACGTGTATTAAAAATTAAATCTCGATGAACCACGATTCTTTTATTAAATGGAATAACTCCTAAATATATATATAATATTAAATTACACGTTTTTGTATTACATTTAATTATGTAGAGAGTAAGTCTGTACTAAATGAAAGACTTTCTAATAGATGGACGAAAAAAAAACAAGGTGTTCTTGAATTTGAACTCTATTCACCATTGTCAGTCGGTTTATATTTTAAGATGGATTTTGTGATTTTATCAGAGAGAGAGAGAGAGAGAGAGAGAGAGAGAGAGAGATAAAAGGCATGCAGAAAATGCAGCGTAAATAATTATGATTTTCCATTCAGAATTAAAGTTGGAATTTTGACCTATTTTGTTGCGACTCTTGTAGACTTTATTACAAAAATGATTGTACATTTGTGATTCGTTACTAAGTTAAAAACCGTTGTAGGTAATTCATTATATAGAAATCAGTGCGAGGCACTTTAAGACGTCATTGACTTAAGCTTTGTTTTGCAGATGAATTTAGCGAAGTGTTTGACACTGAAATCTCCCTCTAACTAAAGTGACAGCTATCTCAACGCCCCCTCACTCAAATACGCCCTCTGTTAAGCAACGCAAATCGGTTTCCTCGTCTGTAGCCTCCGTGGGATCCCTTCTCGCTAGGGGGGAGCAACAGTCCTACACCCAACCTACGACGGAAGGAAGACTCAAATTGAGGACTACGCTGTAAGGAAAGATTGCGTCTATAAACGTACCATCAGTTACCAAATAGGCGGGATACACTGAGCTCAAAGTTACCGATTGAATAGTTTCGGAAAAAGTTTGCCAAAAAGTCTAAAATTTCTAAAAAGCATAAAAAATTACTAATCACTGATGACTTGGTTTTGTTTTAAAATTTTATTTGTGTCATCACTGTCATGGACCGTGAAATATACAAAGTTTATACTGAATATTTCTGAAGAATTCCTCTCGTGCATTTCCTTCGTTATTTCAGAGATTGTGGTGACGAAGCACTTTGCTGCAAGTGGTCCAGCGATGGTACGACACTCGGGGTTTGTCTGCGATCCGGAGAAATTCGTTTCTATACCCCGAATGGCCAACTTTCTTTAACGCTTCCAGCGCCCGAATGGAAGCCGACAATTCCTGAATCAAATCTAAAAGATGTGAACTCAAAACTTTCAAGTTCTAAAGATCCATTTGAACCTACTTATACGCAAATCGTCAATGAACATCTTATGAAAAAATACTTGCAACATCCGGCTGCAACATCGCTCATCTGGCATTCGGAAAGATCAGACCTCATAACATCCGCATGTAGGGTCTATATAAGCTGCTATAAAGTACTGAAGATGCATACGCTCTAAGCAGTAAAGCTTCGTATGACAAAAATTTTAAACCGTTTCGTTCCTATTATATGTCAAAACGGGTTAAAGAAAAGTTCCTTTCAGAATTAGGTTCCAAACTGGGAACCGCATAGACACTAACCAGGAACTTGCTAGCTCTCTTTTTGACCCTATGTGCCAAAAAAGATGAATTTATACGGTCAAGGTTACGAACTCTTTACTACTTGGAACGTTAAAAATAAAAAAATATATATACTTCAACTTGAAGGCTTTAGAAACTTTCTTCCTTACAGTGTAGATTAGGTTTCCTTTATTACATCGCCTTTGCCGTTACGAAACAGTTTAAACCCTCAAGTATTATCTACGCTTTTCAACTCCGAAATAGAAACAGTTTTTATATTATCAATGTCTTTCGTTGTGAGCCAATGCATAATTTCTTTTCAGACAGCGACGGGCAAATTTTTACTTGGGAAATTCCTGACTCGGGTCTTCCTCCAAAGAAACCTTTAGCTTCTACTAAAGGGGCTGGAATCGACGTGAAATGCGCCCCCTCTCCAGTGGGTGTAGACCGCTCTTTCGTAACATTCACCCAACAGAAGGCAGTCTTAAGGGATATGTCAACTCTCTCCTCCATTTTAGAATTCAAATCACCGAGGTTTGTTTTTCTCTTTTAAAATGTTACACTAGAGCTCCCGAAGGGACGGTCCGACTCCCTCCTCGGCCGTATAAAGAATGGAACGGCCACCTATTCCGTGATTGCCGCGGCCCCCTAATTCTTACAGCACTACTCCGACTTAGATTCCACCAATAGATTAACTTTAATTTGATCTCTGAGCGCCCTTTCCTCATAATGTTTCCTGCGTAATTTCATTTCTGCAATGTTATTGCGGCTTGTTAAACCGCCTCGTCCCGGGACACCCCTGTCACCCTTCCACGGCACCCGGGTTGGCAACCCCTACCCTAAAGTTCACCCCCACCCCGTTCTGTGCGGGAAAACAGGCGGTTCCGGAAGTTAATAATATATAATGTACAGGATGTACATAAAGTCAGGATCTATTTTTGTGAAGCACTTGGAAATTATATGGAATTCAATCATAAAATGATAAAGTGGTAACATTTATTAAATAATTAAGAGTAGGATTCGACGTGACGCCCATCAGTATCCCTGCACAGCTCAAATCGTTCCGCAGCATTTCTAAACACATTCTGGAGCATTTGCGGGGTTATGTTATCTGCAGCAGTTCGTATACGTGTACGTAAGTTTTCAAGACTCGTAATCTTCGTCTGATAGACGTGCGATTCGATAAAGCCCCATGCAAAGAAATCTAAAGGGGTTAAATCTGGTGATCTCGCTGGCCAAGGTCTGTTGCTTCCGCGTCCGATCCAGCGATTTGGAAAACGTCCATTTAGATAATTCTGAACAATTTTGGCATAGTGACAAGGAGCACCATCATGTTCATAGACGACGGTACTAACAATCCTATCCCCAATCAGCTGAGGTTCAAGGAATTGCTGCAACATGTCCAGATAAATAAGCCCCGTAACTGTAGCTTCAGCAAAGAAAAAAGGACCATAAACCTTAGATTTTGTTAAACCCATCCAGACATTAACTTTAGGTGAGTCTCTTTCCCAATTTTGGACGAAATCATTCGGTCTTTCATCTGCCCAAATTCGACAGTTATGGCGATTTACTTTCCACACGTATGGAAAGTGGCTTCATCACTAAAGAGAATGTTGTCCATTAAATTATCCCTCCAGATTTGTTCTACGAGATCAGCACACACAGCACTTCGTCAAGGGAAATCTTCCTCATGTAAATCATGTAAAACCCGCAAATGATAGCTTTTCTTCTGCAAATTAACTTTCAGAATTTTGTGCACAGATGACGTCGGGAGGCCGAGTCTGTGTGATGCAGCACGAACGGACGTACGTGGTTCCTCAGTGATAATTCCGCGTACTGCATTCACGGTAAGATCTGACATACACGGTCGTCCTGATCTTGCTTCATCATTTACAGATCCCGTTCGTTTAAATTTGTTCACCAATTTTCGTATTGTCTTGTCTATTGGCCCCGGCTTATGAAATCTCCTTCTAAACTTCTCTCTGATGTCATTGTATTTCTTTCCCTCGATTCGCCAAATTACTATTGCCACACGCTCTTCTGTATTCATTCTAAGGGCTTCTGAAAAGAAAAATAGAAAAAAATAATTATTTCACAAAAATAGATCCTGACTTTATGTACACCCTGTATTACAATACAAATCAGATACCCAAACATACCCAAAACACAAAACCATTCGAGATAACGTTCAAAATTGAGGTGAACACAGTACTAAATGTACAGTTTCGGAAAAAAGTTTCCCTAAAAAGTAAAACTTCCAAAAAGTATAATAAAATTACAATTGGTAATATTCTGTTTCTCTTTGGATATTTTATTCTTCTCTGTGTGTGTGTGTGTGTGTGTGTGTGTTGTGTGTGTGTGTTCTTTTGAGAAATTTTATGTTTGGAGGCGAACACTTTTGCGAAACTATACAGTGAAAGTCAAGAAATTTTTTAAAATAGTTTTTTCTTCCCGAAAGACCCGTGGGTTGTCCACTCAAAGACGCAGGTTCAATCTGGGCAGTTTCTGGAAGAGGCAAAGAAGTGATAGGCGGAGGCCACAGCCTCATCTGGTGGGACATGAGAACAGGGGAGATCAAGAAAGAGGTCGGAGCTATACGCATTAGAGGACGGCATTAGCTGTCCAGGCTGGCGTAAATCGGGTAAAATAATAATAATAATAATATAATAATAAATAATATCTGGTCTTGCAACATCAGTGCCAAGCAAATATGGGGTCAATGTACATTTGTACAACGAGGGCTCCGTACGTAGTTCATCACCAGTGAAAGCAGAATGCTCCGTGTTATCCAAGTTCAAAGATATCTAAATATGAATTTGTTTTCGCAAAATTTTCGTTAGTTTGTCTTGTAGACACCCTCGGTTATTATCAGTCCAAGTGCATGATTCCTCAGGAGCAACATGTACCGTAAGTTTGTGTTTCCTGTTAATATATATATATATATATATTATATATATATGATGAATAAAACCACGAAGGAAAAGAAACACAAAGGGTGCTCAAAGCGCTTGAGCACCCCTTTGTATTTCTTTTCCCTTCGTGGTTTTATTCATCATAAATATTTTTCACGTGTCACTTTCGTGAAATAATTTTTCATATATATATATATATATATATATATATATATATATAAATTATTTCACGAAAGTAACACGTAAAAAATATTTATGCTGAATAAAACCACGAAGGAAAGGAAACACAGAGTGGTGCTCAAGCGCTTCGTCTAATGACATCCTCAGGAACACTGAAGTACATAAAGAGTTCAAGACTATATATAGGTTACAAAAATATATATATATATATATATATATATAGTAAATAAAGAAATAAAAATTGTGGAGGAGCATACACATTTGTAAGGAAAACTACCAATTTTAGCACTTTGCCCGAATTCAACACAAGCTCAAATGGATTGTTTACAACCAATTTATAGATAATGCCTAAAAGATAATAGGTCACAAAAAAAAAATAAAATAAAAATAAAGAAATAAAAATAAATTGAAAAATAAAAAATTGTAAGAGGAGCATACAAATTTATAAGGGAGCATTACCAAAGGTTTAGCACTCTGCCCTTCTTGTTTAAATCCGTTCTGAACGAATTCAAAACACGGGATCGAGTTGAAAAAGACCTTTGCTCATGTTAAAGTTATTTAAGTTGAATAATAGCAGACTCAAGAATATTTCTATTAACAATGTTGCTAGAGTGAAACAAAACTGAAGCATTATTCCAATCAATACAATGGAATAACTCTGACAAATGGACAAAAAGGGCACTGGACGACTATCCCGTTCTAACGGAATATTGATGCAGTTTTACACGCGTGCGCAAATCCTTTCCGGTCTGACCAATGTAAAAGGAATCACATTGTGTACACCCAATTTTATAGATAATGCCTGAATTATTGGTAGGGCTATTTTTTACTATGATATTTTTCACAATATTGCTATATAAAAATACTACATTAATATCCAAAAGTTTAAGTACATTAGGAATGCCTAAAAAGCCTGGGAAAAATGGAAGTACTAAAATATTCTTTGACAAAGTGTGAGTGTTATTATTCACACGATAGAAGGTTCGTTTTGCCTTGTTAAGACAAGATTCCATAAACGCAGGTGGGTAGCACAGATCACTTCCAATTCGGTATCGATGTATTCCGGACTGGCGATCCTAAGAGCGCGGAGAAACATTTAATAAAATATGGCCTTCTTAATTGGGGTGTCATGTCCAGAGTAAAAGTGTACGTAGGACAAATTGTTTGTTTTTTTCCGATAGATACTAAACTTAAAACCTGGGCTTTCCCTATGTACACGCACATCCATCAAAACACGTTTTCCCTGTGGTGGTGCTTAGGTACCTTAAGACGCGCGACCCCTCATATATATATATAATAATATTAGGGTGACACTTATTTCGAAAGTTTGAATTTTTATCGGGCGGGCGCGTTTCTGGTTTCATTTTGTCAAACATATCGTGTGTAAATATTTTTGAAATAAAACAATATTTAGAACTGCCTCAATACGGTCAAAGTTTGTATATTTTCTCGAAAAGTAGAATTTTAGATCATGATGTTCTATGCCTCTAGCAAATAAAATATCACTTCTAGTTTGTTCAAGCTACTAATCTTGACCTAAAACATATAACTGGACTTCATACTTTCAACTCTAGGTCCCCCAAACTCGAGTATTAGCCCTCAAGGGGGGGGGGGGGTATCATGGGCGCCCAACTCCCTCTCATTGTTGCCTACTTTGCAGAGGTCACGGTGGACTTGCGGGCGGTTGGGAAGTCACAGCGGTGTCTCGACCACTTGTAAAGGAACTGCCTTTGGTCTTCACTCTTGGTAAGGGCCAGGTTGAAAGACTGCATCAACGCCACCCCGCGCTCCGCGAAGTCATTGACAACTTGAAGGGCCTGGACTCGGCGGGATGCGGCGATGAAGGCTGGGTCCGTCCGCCACTCCTCCGGATCCTTGAGCAGGAAGGCGGTGCTGATGTCCAGAACCTTGAGAACTCCTTTGATGTAGTCGTTGTGAACTTGGCCAATGTATTGTTGCGATTGAGGCGGTGGACAGGTCCACATTGATACGCCGCGGGGGATCCTCCGATCCTTCCTCTTCTTCCATCGCTTTAAATCATCTCCCGCTTTGTCGCCAAGTCGATACCCTCGTCGAAGATGGCCAGGGTGACGAGGCGCTCGCTCAAGTACCATAGGTGCCTGGCGAAGACTGTCGCCGTCGCCTTGGCCACCGCTGATCCGGATAATAGACGAGGGCCTTGAGCAGCGCGAGGTCCGCGGCTGGGGCCGTTGCCGGAGCGGCGCTTTGTACCAGGCCGTCACGTAGATGGACACGGCGAAGATGGTGAATCGCCGGATTCCAAGCCGCTTCGCCTGACGACATCTGAAACTGTTCCCGGAACAGGAACAGTTTGATGGCATAGATGACTTTTGCCATCCAGCGCGCGAGATGGAAGGCGCCGGGACGAGCGAACCGGGCACCCCCGCTTGTTCGGACCGCCCAGCACAATTACAGAGAGCTCCAGAAGTTCCCTGTAGTCATCACGTGGATGTTGACCGTCGAGGAAGCGGCTGAATTCGATCAGCAGGTCGTCGCGGGCGTCCTTCAGGTGCTGCGGCATGGTTCCATCCTCGAAGGGCTTCGCTTTGGTTTGATCGATGAAGTCCCACTGGCGGCGAATCGTTTGAACAGGAGGATGTCAGGACCAGTAGAGGGACCGAGGCACGCGTGAATGCCTTCTCGCACACCAGTTCGTGGATGTGGTGGCGGCAAGCCAAATGAAGCACTGTCTTCTCGAGTTTCTGCTCAATGATATAGCAAGCTCCTCCTGAGAGTCCTGTGTTTGAGGCGGTGGTGTCAAAAGAGAGGGCACAGATCCGTCCCTTGATGTCCCAATCCTCGAGGGCAGAGAGGACGGCTTCCGCATGGCGCGGCCGGTGCCGTCGGGGAGGCTGGGCACAGCCAGAAGCTTGTCGACGTTTCTCCCAGACACCAGAACTGGAAGGCGATCTTCAGCAGGGCCTCCGTCAGCCGCTGGTACGATTTTCCCGTCCAGTGAACGGTCAGCGGCACAGTAGGATGGAAGGCTGCCTTCATTCCGCTGCTGCCATAGCACGGAACTTTGCTCGGTCGCGGCGGGAGGATTCGCGGTTCAAGACCAGCTCCTCAGGGTCGTGGCCCAAGCTCCTCGCAGCCGCCGACAGCAAAAAAACACCTTCTCGGTCGGTAAGTTTCGTCCGATCCATCGCTGCGGAGAGATCAGGGGTGATCATCTTTTTCGACGCGCGGAATCGCTTGGGTGGTAAAGGGGTCGTAGATGCTTCTGCATTCGACGTGGACGGGCCGGGAGAGAGAGCTCTTCCTCTTCTTCTCGGCGACGACGCCGTGTCGGTGACCGAGTCGGGCTGCTTGCACCTGAGCTGGAGCTCGATGGCCAGTTCGACGAGTTTCTTCTCGGCTCTCTCTGTTCGCCCTTTCCATCTTGCCGGCGGCTCCTTTCCGCTTCCTGTCTCCTCGCACGCTCCTCCTCAGTGTGCAGCGTCATGTCACGTGTGGAGGAGATGCGGCCGTGCCGCACCTCGGCCCTTTGTCCCGTCAGGAACTCCCTGTCCTCTTCGATTGTGATCATCGACATCGCCTGTTTCGTGTGCGATGTCGAAGAGGCGGTCAAGGGATGAGAGGAACTCGGCCTCGTTCCTGATTTGGGTCACAGTGCGCCGTTTCGAGTTCTTGTTCAGAGCCCGCCACTTCTCGTACATTCGGAGAACCTTGTCCCTTGCGCGTTGGTCTTTCTGCGTAGGAATACGGGACCGCTCCAGAATTCCTTGACTGCGGTCACTGTCTCAGCGGCTGCTTCCTTGATCGGCTTCTTGACGTCAAGGTGAAGGTGGAAAAAGTACTGAAGCGCCTGCTTTCCCGTAGGCAGCATGCTTCCTGTGATGCTGTGGTCCACGGTCCCAGGAGATAGACTGCTGTTTTAGATCTTGTTGCCGAAGCCATCACTTCGTTTCAGAACTCACTGAAAAGAGAATGAAACACTGTTAGTGTTGGAAAAACTCGTCCCAACCCATTTTCTACTTAGAATAACATGTCTTTCGCCTGTATCAATATTTGGATAAACTCGTGTTACACCCTGTATAATACCTCATTTTAGTCTTCTGTACACCAGTGCGGAAGACTAACCAACGACTCTGACCGTCCGTCTGTCTGTCTGTTATCATTTTTTCAACTCAGAAACTACAGCAGCTATCGAAACGAAAATGACATGATAACAGAACATGAGTACTTTTCGACAAAAAGTATAAACTTTGACCTCGTTGAGGCAGTTCTAATTATTATTTATTTCAAAAATATTTTACACACAATGTTTTTAGACGGAATGACACCAGAAATGCGCCGTCCTGATAGAAATTCCCAAAAAATGAAAAACACCCCAAATAAGTGGCACCCTAATATATTATATATATATAACGTAAAGAACGACGCTTGTATAGGAGATATTCGCGCAAGACGAGAGAGAGAAAACAGAACCAAATGAAAAATGAAGTAACCACCTGGAAATCGAACCCGGGATCTTCCGATTGCCGGTCAGACGCGATACCATTACACCATGGACTTCACTCTTCCAAATGCCGTAATTCTTCTACATACTCGCAGAAACCAATGCCCCAAAGGGGCACCTCCCGCATGCCGTAACATTATATACATTCAACTGCAAAGAACACAGTATAAATAACGTAAAGAACGACGCTTGTATAGGAGATATTCCGCGCAAGACGAGAGAGAGAAACAGAACAAATGAAAAAATGAAGTAACCACCTGGGAATCGAACCCGGGATCTTCCGATTGCCGGTCAGACGCGATACCATTACACCATTTTTTCATTTGTTCTGTTTTCTCTCTCTCGTCTTGCGCGGAATATCTCCTATACAAGCGTCGTTCTTTACGTTATTTATACTGCGTGTTCTTTGCAGTTGAATGTATATAATGTTACGGCATGCGGGAGGTGCCCCCTTGGGGCATTGGTTTCTGCGAGTATGTAGAAGAATTACGGCATTTGGAAGAGTGAAGTCCATGGTGTAATGGTATCGCGTCTGACCGGCAATCGGAAGATCCGGGTTCGATTCCCAGGTGGTTACTTCATTTTTTCATTTGTTCTGTTTTCTCTCTCTCGTCTTGCGCGGAATATCTCCTATACAAGCGTCGTTTCTTTACGTTATTTATACTGCGTGTTCTTTGCAGTTGAATGTATATAATGTTACGGCATGCGGGAGGTGCCCCCTTGGGGCATTGGTTTCTGCGAGTATGTAGAAGAATTACGGCATTTGGAAGAGTGAAGTCCATGGTGTAATGGTATCGCGTCTGACCGGCAATCGGAAGATCCCGGGTTCGATTCCCAGGTGGTTACTTCATTTTTTCATTTGTTCTGTTTTCTCTCTCTCGTCTTGCGCGGAATATCTCCTATACAAGCGTCGTTCTTTACGTTTTTATACTGCGTGTTCTTTGCAGTTGAATGTATATAATGTTACGGCATGCGGGAGGTGCCCCCTTGGGGCATTGGTTTCTGCGAGTATATAGAAGAATTACGGCACTTGGAAGAGTGAAGTCCATGGTGTAATGGTATCGCGTCTGACCGGCAATCGGAAGATCCCGGGTTCGATTCCCAGGTGGTTACTTCATTTTTTCATTTGTTCTGTTTTTCTCTCTCTCGTCTTGCGCGGAATATCTCCTATACAAGCGTCGTTCTTTACGTTTTTATACTGCGTGTTCTTTGCAGTTGAATGTATATATATATATATATATATATATATATATATATATACAGGGCGTCCCAAAAAAATGTATACACACTTAAGCTGATAGCTCAATTGATGTTTCTTTCTTTCCAAGTTAAACCCATTAGAATTAATAATGGCAGTCAGACTAAGCTTTGAACAAAGGAAATTCATTCTAAAATGCTACTGGAAGTGTGAAAACGCAATTGAAGTGCAAAGACAGTTTAGGAGAGTTTCAAACAGATCCACCAACGCGACTTACCATCACTCGAATTAGAGATAAGTTTGAAGCCGATGGAACTGTTCAGAATGTCCACAAGAAGCGTTCCGGAAGCCACGGACATCGACAAGCCCCACAAAGCAAGAAAGAGTACTGGAAACGTATCACCAAAGTCCAAGAAAATCTGTGCGGCAAGCGAGTCGTGAGGTAGGAATTTCAGAATCGTCTGTCCAACGCATTTTGAAGCGCTGTCAATGGAAAAGTTACATTCCAAGATTAGTCCATGCTATTAATGAAGATGATGATCCGGACCGAAGAGTGGAGTATTGCGAGTGGTACTTGGCACGATGTGGATGTGGATTGGACGAAGGGGTTTCGTAGAATACCCTCCGCGTTCACCAGACCTCACACCACTAGACTTTTTTTTATGGGGATACTTAAAAGACAAAGTCTACGCTATAAAACCTGCAACAGTCGCTGAATTGAGAGCAGCCATTGAACGAGAATGCACACAAATACCAAACGAAATGTTTCGTGATGTTTGCGATTCCATTGCTTCGCGTTATCAGCAGTGCCTGGACCAGAACGGACGTCAGTTTGAAAACAGGCGTTGACAAAACAATTAAATAATGTCTGTAGATTCTATTACATTTTGAAAATGAAATGTATTTTAATAAACACTGCCTTTATAATTAGTTAAAGTGTGTATACATTTTTTTGGGACGCCCTGTGTATATATATATATATATATACCTCCTCAGGCGGGCTCAGGGAAGTGCGAATTAAAGGCTCGCGGGGGACAAGGAAATGCTTGACAAAGTTTTCGTTTAATTTACTTGAATTAGAGTGCTATTACAATTGAGGAATTACAGTTATCGAGTCGTTTAGGTTCGACTTTAAATCAAGGTTGCTTTACTATTCAGTTATAATTTAGCCCAAGACTTCTTAACGCGGTTCGAGCCCTCTCTCAACTCGGAGGCTAGTCTCGCGTGTTCAATCTAATGTTGTCTATTTCCTTCTCCTCTGCCGCAACCCAGAGTTCCGAAGTTAATCGCGCGGTGTCGGAATCTGAATTAATCTCTCTATACGGATTGGGCCTTTTCTGCCCCTTATCAGAGATACGCGTCTAACCGCAGCGTGCAGAAATCTGATTTAAGGGTGTGGAGCCCCTCCTTATATAGTAAAAAAAACGTAAGTCCTCAACGTCATTCGCATGAGGTGGTGACGTCATTACCGCGTGACTTCCGTTTGGTAGAAAGGATTCACCAACGCGAGATGCTTAGGTCACTTAGCGTGCGACTTCCGTTTGAAAGGAAATACTGAATGAATAATATAATCATTAAATTAATCTAAACCCTTTGTCCTTTTCGGGTACAGATCCACTTCGAATAGGCGGACTCATTTATTTTAGCTTCTAATTGGGGCGTAGGGACACACAGTACGTCGATTATATAAAATTAAATAAACTCTTTTTACTAATGGGTCGTGGTTCGATATAAACAGAATAATGAGTTCCCTATGAACTTGAAATGGAGGGATATAATATCACATATTACTTACTTTTGTTTACTTTTGTTGAGTTTGAACGACGGTTCAGGATCGACCTGCGGTCGACCCCTCTGCAGCATCCCGCTCATTTGCCGGACTTGTGAAGGAGGGAATTGCTGTCTGATCTCCTCCTGCCCTCATAGCTAGCCACGCATGGCTGGTCAGGGAACAAGAATCTGTCCAGCTGGTTCTTGAAGTTATTCAGGTTGGTGTGCTGGAGATTCCTCACTTCTTTTAGAAGGACATTGAAAAGCTTTGGGCCCCGTATTCTGAGGGTATTTTCCATCCTCGTTTCCATGGCCCCTTGTCCCACCGCAGCTGGGGGCCGTACAAAATCTGCCTCTTCTCTCATTCCAGTTTGTTTCTATTTCATTTCTGAGGTTAGGGACAGAGCCCTCAAGTATTTTCCATATGTATATTATTGTGTACCACTCGCGCCTTCTTTCAAGAGAGTAGAGTTCCAGGGATTGTAGTCGAGACCAGTAGTCTTCACCTTCCGTTTCCTTTATCTTAGACGTAAAAGTCCTTTGTATAGCTTCAATGTTCGCAACGTCTCTTTTTCTGTGTGGGCTTGTGAGTACTGAGCAATACTCTATTATTGGTAGGACTAGACTCTTCCATAATTTGAGCATGATGTTTGCTTTTCTGCTGCGGAAGCTCCTCCAGATGATTCCCATTATTTTTCTAGCCGTTGTGATTTTGATTTTATAGTGCTCTCTGAATTCTGCACCCGACGACATTATTACTCCAAGATCCCTGACTTGTGGATTTGTTGTTATCTGTTTGGCTTGCGGAGTTTTGTACCCTTTTTTCTGTAGCTCTTTGTTATTACCATATCTTAGAAGTTGGAATTGTTCTTCGTTGAACTTCATATTGTTGTCTTCTGCCCACTGGAATAATGTTTCAATGTCGTTTTGTAATTTTCTTTTGTCATCTTCGTTCAATATTTCCTTACATATCTTTGTGTCATGTGCGAAACATGGTACAATACTATCCTTAATATCTGCATCAATATCTGCAATCATTATTATGAACAACAAGGGAGCTAATACTGTCCCTTTGGGACAGAGCTCACGACTTCCGAGACTTTCGATTTAACTCCGTTTACCACCACTCTTTGTGTGCTTTGAAGAAACTAAATATCCATCTTTCTAGCTTTCCAGTAATTCCTGTATTCTTAAGTTTGTGTGCTATGATTCCATGGTCACATTTATCGAAGGCTTTAGCAAAGTCCGCATATATTACATCTATGTTTTGTCCTCGACACAATGTTTCCAATATTTTCTCCTGGTGGTCTAGTGGCTGTGAAAGGCATGATCTTCCAGCCCTGAAGCCATGTTGATTTGGGTTGTATAAGTCTTTTTCTTGTAGGTAGTAGCCAGTAGGTAGTTTTGTCTCTAATTATACGTCCAAAGCACTTTATAAGATGTGAGGTGAGGGCCACTGGCCGTTAATTTTTGGGCATTGCTCTGTTAGCATTTTTAAATAGGGGGGCAATGTTCGCGTTCTTTAAGGGGAGTGGAATTTGTCCTGTGTCGAGTGATTTCCTCCATAGTAAGTACAGCGGTTTGGCAATACTCTCTTTACATTTCTTCAGAAACGTGGCACTCCATGTGTCTGGCTCTGGCGCTGAATTATCTCGCATCTGTGATAAAGCCTTAATTACATCTCCTTCCGTGAACTCGAAGTCCATTAATAGGTTTGTGCCGGAATTTGTTCTTGGTTGATTTGTATCTATGTCGAAAAATTCGTCTGGGTTTCCCACTTCCATCTCGGACTTAGGGGTGTTAAACACCGAGTTAAATTGTTCCCTAAGCAGTTCGCTTATATTTTTCGGGTCATTTGTGTATTTGTCCTCTCCGTCTATCAACGGACCAATATTCTCCTTACACTGCATTTTCCTTTTCGCAAACGTGTAGAAGTATTTTGGGTTATTTTTTTGTTTTCTGCTACCTTGTTTTCCTCTTCGTTTGTCTTATGTATGAATGTTTGCTTTAGGTCCATTTCTATTTCGCCAAGTTTCCTCTCTAGTTTGAGTCTCTTTGCATCAGTTCTGCATCTGTGGAGATGTTTTACGGTTTGTCTTCGTTGCCTGAATAGAGTCCTGATTTTCTTCTCGAGCTGGCTACGTTTTCTTTCCTGTCTCTCTGGAATATGTTTCAGTATTATAGGTTTGGTTTCAGTCTCTATTATACATAGTATTTCTTGTGGAGTCTTCTCGTGAAGTAGCAATTCCCAATTTACTTCCTTTAAATCTTTATTTACGTTTTCCCAATTTGCTTTCTTTGAATTTATGTTTAAGCCTTCAAATATTCCTTCTGACTCTCTAGGATGTGTTTTCGGGCCTCTGGGTGCTAACTTCAATTGTATATCGATGAGGTTATGGTCGGAGAACTTTGTGAGCGTTATTTTTTTATTTATTATTATCTCGTTGTCATTTGTTAAGATTAAATCCAAAACGTTCTCTTTTATTGTGGCTTCACAGATTTCCTGGGTAAGGACGTAATGTTCCATAATATATAATAGCATTGTTGTTTGAGTTCTATCATCTTTTGTAATGTTGCCATGAAACTTCTCGACATACTGTGTATAAATTCGTCATTTTTCTTCCATGTTATGAATGGGAAATTAAAATCTCCGAAAATTAGAATTTGTTGCTGGAGTTTCAAGTACTTTTAATATGTTTTCTTCACTTGTAGCAAATTAGAATTCATTTTTGTGGTGTTTGGTGGTCTGTAGATGTTCATAATGGTTAGGTTCAGTTCTTTCACTTCTAATATAACAACTTCAACTGTGCTGTTTGATTTGTTTACCTTCACTTCACATGTGTATGTGTTTTTCACGTAGATGCAACATCCTCCACCTCGTGTAGCCACTCTATCTGCTCTGTGTATGTTGTAGTCCAGCAATGCTATTTCAGTATCCTCGATGCAGTTTTCACAGCCTTTTTCGCATTTATGTAAGTGTGTTTCCGTTAGGCGTATGATATACATATATGCTGGCTTCGGTAGCTAAATTCTGTAAGTATTGTAATTTGCAGCCTGCATGGTTCGTGTAGAGGCCTTGAATATTTGTGTATAAAACATTTATCGGGTTTCTAATTTCCGTGTTCAGTTTTCCTATATACTGGTCGTTTCTTTGTAGATGTCGGTTCCTGTTTGGTGTTATTGGTTGGGCCGCTGCTTTTGGGAGAATTGGGGTTGCGGCCCTTGATACCACTGTGGTTGTTGTATTATCGGTGGGTGGTGTTGGATAGAGCAGTATGTAATGGTGTATGTAATGTAGTGGTGTATGCAGGGCCGGATTAACCATTAAGCAAAATAAGCCCGTGCTTAGGGCATCAAGGGAAGGGGGGCACCACAGAAATTTTCCATTGTCGGATTTACCATGGATTTATTATACTATTATAATCGCGGCTTATAGCCTATAAGCTGTTGAAAACTGAATTATATATATTCATATATAGTATTTATTTTTTTTCATTGTTTGAATTTGTAGTGAACAACAACCCTTTTGAGAGAATAAATATATTTCGTTGTAATCACACACTTTACGCTTTGCGTTATTATTTTGTTTATATCAAATCTTTGAGCGCCATATTAAAAATACATATAAATTAATATTTTCGTGTGCTATAGTAAATGTAAAAAACAAGATTCAGTCATGCTGAACTTTATAAAATAATTGTAGAAGACAATATTGAGTGTGCCTTCCCAAATGTAGAAATTGCCTTTCGTATATTTTTAACATTAATGGTCACAATTGCTCAGCTGAGCGTTCATTTTCTCAGTTGAAGTATATTAAAAATACCAACAGAACAACTATGCAACAAGGCAGGCTGGATGCCTTATCTCTACTAAGTATAGAAGCAGATGTGTTACGTAAGATTAGTTTGAGGATCTGATCAAAGACTTTGCAATTAAAAAGTAGGAGAAAACTTTTCAAATATAAATGAAGTGGAAGTATACAAAAATAAACATTATTTTCCATCTTACTGTAAGTTTTGTTTCATTTCAAAAAATAAAATTTTATTTTATGGTTTATTTTGTTTATATTTTGAATTCATATATATGGGGCACCAAAATCTTTTAAGTGCTTAGGGCCTCTAAAGGTCTTAATCCGGCCCTGGGTGTATGTAATGGGGTATGTAATGGTGTGGTGAATATACCTGCGGAGTCCTGTCCTTTCTTGTTAGCAGGGCAAGCTGTGCAAAACTTTTATCGTTCTCATTTCTCTAAAAAATTGTTGTCTTGCTCCTCTTGTTACTTCTAATTCGGATATATATAGGCTATAATTCAGATATATATACAGTGTGTGTGTGTGTGTGTGTGTGTGTGTATATATATAATATATATATATATATATATATAATATATATATATATAATTATATATATATATATATATATATATATATATATACTTACATATATATTATATTATATTTTACCACCTAATTGCATTTGATAATGATGTTTGCTTCTGTTGTCAGATGGTGACAGGTTCTTACGGAAACGGAAATGACACCGTCAAAAATGGGAAGCTTCCGCTGGTAAAATTACCCACACGCTCTTTTCTGAAAGTTACCATACGTGCGTAAGTACCATGTACAGTGGATTCGAAAAGTTCTTACCAATATAAATTAACAATAAACGCGGAGTTGCATTGTTTGAACCTACTGTACATTTATAACGGCATTCCCTAAAATGATACAACGTTTCGTCTCGTCCACTAAATGATTAACGTACCTTATTCGAGCCCAACTTCTAAAAGTTCACTTTTACACTTTGACCCGATGAAAGCTTCCGCAATGTTATTCAAACGTACTTCAAATTTTTATTTTATCCAGTAGAGACCTTAACCTAATTAACAACAATTAACAACAATTTTGTTTTAACCAAAATATGCGCATTTATAGAAATCCAAATCCGTTAATTAACATTAACTTGGCTTTGATAAAACTTTGGTACACAAGTTTACAGTTTATATTGATGTCACAAGTTCCAGTCGTGTAGTGCTAAATAAAGAAGTGAGGGAACGCATTTTGAAAGTGTTACTCAGATGCGGGGGGGGGGCAATGGAGAGCGCGGCAAGCCCATACAGCTGGGGGTCCGGGGCACTGTAAGCCCCCGGGAAATTTTTTGAAATCTGACCAATTTCAGGGATATTTTGAGGTCATATGCACTGGATATTAGGATATATTCCAAGGTTGAATGCAGTATTCCAGTGTCATTAGATATACGACATCCAGTACGATCAATAAAAATAGCTAACAACTGGAATGATTAACTAAAAAAAAAAGTTAACAACTGGTACGCCGTGGTGACTGTTTCACCAGATCTTTATAGGCTAGCATTGCCTCAGTCGAAGCTAAAAGAAATGACAGTTAATGATTCTTTCTCATATTTCTTCTAGGGGTGGGAATTAAATTCATGACGGTAGAGATTTGTAAGTTCGGATTTATTTGAAATAGTGAGGGAACGCGTTCCGTCTACCAAAAAAAGTAAGGGAACGCCGTTCCGTCTACCAAAAAAGTAACGGAACGCCGTTCCCACGCGTTCCCACAGCACTACACCACCGGTCACAAATGTATAAAATAACCTCTCTCTCTCTCTCTCTCTCTCTCTCTCTCTCTCTCTCTCTCTAACAGGTAAAATGCACTGCATGGGTGGGGAGAGATGTTATAGAGTGGGTGGATCTGATCCCCATTTGATCCGAGTAGTGAACTTAGATAATACAGTAAGTATATAAATGTTAAATCAAGGAATCTACAAAAGAAATTCTTTTTATTATCTTATATATTTACAGTACGGTATAGTCGATCGCGGTGTCTGAGTTGTTCCATCTCGGGAAGTGAAACTGAAGTGTATGGGTTCGCTCCCCGGCTTCTCCTCACTCTGATTATGTGGCACCTACCGTTCAAAGTCCCACATTAAAAATAATAACGTAAGAAAATTTAGGTGCAACAGGGGGATAATAATAATAGTAATAATAATAATAATAATTAATATAAAATAAATGAGTGAGAAGGGCCAGAAACTGGCACAGCACTCAAGCCAGACTAACGAGATCCATTGGACCAACCCTTTTATTATTATTACTACCAGCACCATGTGAGGCGAACCTCTGACCTCAGTGTCGCAGTTCGCTTATAGGAAAACAGGTTGCAAAAGTCTATAAGATTTAGAATTAATTTTAACTTCAAACACACCCAACTTTTGAGACCCCTGTATTTTAAAACACTGCCTTTTTATTATCTTTCGTCGTCAACCATTGGAGGAATTAAAGGTTTAAAGCCACGGTGTCACCTTTATTGACGGATTTACCGCCAGAGACACCAAACATCCAACTTGCAGCTGCATCCGGAGTTTTCGTGTACATCATCGACCTTCCGAAATAATGCAGTAGATGATTTTCCCTGAACGTCCCCTGAACGTCCTGTAGAAGTAACAGTGAGAGAGGCACGTGTTCCTACAACTGGGAGAAGTAAAACCAAAACATCTGGTAGAGGTCATGGCCAGTCCAAAGAAACTATTACGAACAATGGCTAGTCTTCGTTTCCCGATCCCTGTTTATAGAATTGATTGGAAGTTGCTTAACACACACACCACCCACACACAATGAAGGAAGTAACTGAGAAATAAAGCTAAATTATGCTGATCCTTACAAGAAGTTAAGACTGCGTTTTAATTACGTGCAATAACCGCACTTAAATAAGATGAAACCCAAGTGGGAAATTAGGACCTAGTGAAATTTGAACCTGCATCACTTGGTTTCAGAGTCAGCGTTCCTATACCGATGAAGCCATCCAGAACTCCGAAATGGAGCACAAACAGTGTAAATACTGGCTTCGCTTAAAAAAAACCCCTCTTTTTTGGGGGGGGGGGGGGGGGGGGCTGGATGGCATTATAGGTAGAAGTGTTGACTCTGCTGAAACCACACGACGCGGGTTCGACTCCCACTAGGTCCTAATTTCCTACCTGAATGCTTTTTTCCTTTCCGAAATATAAAAGACTTCTATTTGAATGGAAAGAATAATAATTAATTGATTGAAATGTTTTCTTTCTTCGTTAATTCAATTTTTTCTGGTAAAAATAAATATTACAATTTACAATATTAAAATAATTTTTTTAACAGAACTTACAGTATTTATTTAAGTACATATTTATTCCCCCCACCCCCCACCCCACCCTCGCGCAGCTTGGTCCTTAAGCCTTAGAGTTTACTGGCCTCTCAAATTAATTATAAGATAAAAACATTTGATGGAGAGGTAGTCCCGATTTGGTAGTATAAATATTATGATTAATTATAATATAGAATAAACTACGTAGTTATGATTATGTAATATAAAAATAGAATTAATTATGATTATGCATTAGATAACGCGATGGTTTATAGTTACGTATACGACCATTTTTTTAAGGACACCCGAACAAACTTGTATAGTAGTTGAGACGAGATATGAATTTTGCTAGCAGTGGACATTAAATCTTAGTCATTATATTAGCTATGAAGCTTATAGTACTAAGCAGGGGCGTCGATTGCTTTAAAATAGTGGTGGGGGGACATTTCGCCTTCAAACAGTGAATCAAACAATACTCTGAGTAGCTGTTGCGTGTAATATATCAATGTCGTAATTTACCATTTACGCGGTTTTTTTGTATTTTTCTCAGCATGTTAAAAAAAACTCAATTGTATTTAATCATTTTATGTCTTTCTTTAAACATTTTTTTGCAGAAATAAGAAACGCAATACAAACTATTTATAATATTTAACCTTTCATGTAACAATATCACACATATGTTTAACCAAAATAAATCTTTTATTACCCGTAGACAACAGAGGTCAATGTACAGGGTGTCCTGAATGTCTTGTTACACCTATGTAAATGTTACTCCAGTGTTCCGTAACTATGGTAATGAAAGTATATAGTAGAAAACACTGCGAGACATTTTATTTTATACAGAATTATACAACATTGTACTTTATACGTAGTTATACGCGAGTTTATCGCGTGTCCAATGGATCTGTATGCAAACCATCGTTCTCACTGCACAGAATGATTTTACGCCAAGTTCGATGCGCTATGCTCCTCAGTATTTTTGGTGTTACGAGTTTAAAAGCATCCTTTACGGCTTCCTTTAGTCCGTCATTTGGAATCATAATGTTTTTGAGGAACCTTTTCCTTTATAAATTCCCATAATGCATTGTCACAACTCGAGAGATCTGGGCTTCTCGGAGGCCATTTTAACGTTGCATTTTAATGTCCCAATCCATCGATCGGAAACGCCTCATTTAAATATTCACGAACCCTCAAGGAATAGTGGGGAGGTGCTCCATCCTGTTGGAACCAAACCTCATTTAATATTCCGAGATTATACATAGATGTAACGAGACTTTCGGGACACCCTGTACAATAAAGCCCAAAGTTTATTAACAATTTAAGATTTTTACTTTGTGTGAAAAATAATTCATTGACCGAGTAGTGAATAAGAAGCAGAATTTGAGTAGTTTTCATTTACCATTAAATGGTATCTTTGTCATCCAAAAACGAGCAATAAGGTTATTATCTGATGCTGATTTCCTTGATCACTCTAGTGCAATATTTAAAGAGCTAAACCTACTAAAGCTTAATGATGTAATCAAACTGGCACATTTTATTTTTATTTACGAGTGTAAGAACAAAATCATTAAGTTACAATTGGTAAATAGATATATATTTTGTAACTCATCAAGAAATCCACTCGTATCAGACCAGAAATAGATCAAAGCTCGTTATACCTCAATTTAGAATGTCTTCATCTCAAAAACTACCCATTTTCATTGGATTGAAAATATGGAATGACTTAAATGCCGATATAAAAAATATTATGAATGTAAATTCGTTTAAAACCAAGTTGAAATCGCGATTAATAATGGCATACTAACAAAAATCTAGGATTAATGTCCATTACTATTGTTTATTAATTTTTCGTGTGTAATCTAGTATTAAAAACACATTTCTTGGGATTGTTCAGTTCTTATCTCTCGTGTATAATATTGGTTTCTTTGTATGGTATTGTTATAATTGGTATAATTTATTTATTTATTATTAATTAATAACAACTAGCTGTTTATTTTTAATAAGAGCCTAGTAAAGCCTAAAGCTTAAGGGCCAAATTAAATTAAATAAATAGTCGAGCTTCACAATTATTCATGTCATTGTAAATTGTAAAACGAATGTATTTATTTTGTTATTAATAAAGGTTATTCAATTCAATTAAAAAAATAATTAGAACTTCTCTGAATAAGAACAGAACCACTTTGTTTTAAAACATTTTATTAATTTTCATAGTATAAGTTTCTATATTTTACGTATCATCTCTTAGCTGTACAGTGAAGAAGCTAAAGACGAGTGAAGTTCTTAAATACTAAAAGGGTTAGGGCTCGGGTAATTGGGGCATGGCTTATTATTACCTCCCTAATCGCTGGATTAAATCTGTAGTTTCCCTTTGATAGGAAATTGTTGATTGTCGGTACGCGCAGTAGCGAAGCTTGTACCGCGAATATTAATAACCAGATCCCTAATAAAGTGGTACCACTTTTATTCAGTTACTGAAAACTCGTTTATTACTTTATCTCACAATTATGATTTCTTCATTTGGATCAGCTGAAGACTAAAGCCCCCAATGTCAATCACCCTTCACGACTGGTTGGTTAGGTTCAGTCGTGATATTTTCGTTAAAACTAACGAAAATATCACGACAACCTAACCAATCGTCAATCGGGTGTTTCATAACATGTGGGACGCACTTTCAGGATGGATTCAGGACCTGGAAACAATGAAAAAACTTTATATAAACATATGCCCAAAATAGCTTTGTTTCCGAGTTACAGCCCGTTATGTGTTCCAGCAAGTATCCGCCTTACCTTTAAAGGAAGTGCTCAAAATTACCGCCTTGCGTTTGAATACACGCCTGAACACGCCTCGTCATAGATTGCCTGACGTGTTCAAACATTCTAAGTATTGCTCGGATTTTCTGGCATGTTTGTTCTACACGTTGGCGAAGCATTTCAACGTTGTCAATGGGTGTCACGTAAACGATGGATTTCAGATGACCCCACAGGTAAAAATCGAGTGGATTCAGGTCTGGGGAGCGAGCAGGCCACGCAATGGGTCCTCTACGGCCTATCCATTTATCAAGGAAATGGTCATCCGAATAGTCTCTGGCTACTCGACTAAAATGAGGCGGAGCGCCGTCATGCATAAACCACATACGACATCGAACACCAAGAGGAACTTCATCTAGTAAATCGCTTAAATTATTCTTTAAAAAATTGGAATAGGATTCTCCTGTTAATCTTCCAGGCAAAGCAAAAGGACCGATTAAGTTGTCGACAATAGGTCCTGCCCATACATTGATACTAAATTGTCGATGGTGCCTTGACTGGATGATGGCATGCGGATTCTCTTCGGCCCAGTGATGAGTGTTGTGAAAATTGATCACGTCATTTCTTGTGAAGGCAGCCTCATCAAAAAACAACAAGGAGGATAGAAAAAGAGGATCGCGAGCACACTGTTGAAGGAACCAAGTACAAAAAGCCTCTCGTGGTGGGAAATCAGCTTCAGTAAGGCCTCGTACTCTCTGAATGTGATAGGGTGAAGCTGTTGTTCCCGTAAAATTCTCTACACAGTTGTGTACCTTACACCCTCTGCTGCTGCTATCCTTCGGGTGCTGACACCAGAATGTTCCTCCACACGATTCAGGACTCGCTCCTCCAACTCAACAGTTCTGGCGCTGATTGGTCTACCACCATCTGAAACTCGCTTGTTGAATGATCCTATATCACCAAGACGCTCGTCTATTCTCTGAAAGGTCTTCTTATCTGGCAGACGGCGATTCGGAAACCTTTCCGCATACAGACTTCTTGCTGCGGCCGCATTACACTCGGCAAGTTCATACATGAGATGCATGTCTGCCATTTCTCTATTTGAATAAGCCTCCATTCTCACTTCAAATGCACACTATCACTGAATAGCAAAAACTTTTAAGGTTTTTTTTTTTCACTGGACTGCACTTATACACAGTAAGAAGTTACGAATACGAATAGTGAAACACCGCGATGCAGCTCTGACTGACTGATGGCTCTACACTCAACGAGATTGAGACATATCATAGAGTGTACGAAACATTACAATCGGCAAGGCCATACATGAAATAAGTCTCGTACACACTCACAAACATTGTCGCCAAGCAGTGTTTGTAAACAGTTTGCGGAAAGAATTGCTGGAACACAAAACGGGCTGTAACTCGGAAACAAAGCGATTTCGGCATATGTTTATATAAAGTTTTCTAATTGTTTTCAGGTCATGAATCCATCCTGAAAGTGCGTCCCACATCTTATGAAACACCTTGTGTGTGTGTGTGTGTGTGTGTGTGTATATATATATATATATATATGTTCCTTATACTGTGTGTGTGTGTGTGTGTATTATTATATATATATATATATATATATATATATATATAATTATATATATATATATATACAGTATAAGGAACAACGACAATAGTCCATATACAAACATTTAATGTGCAGGACTTTCGACATTTCTAATGTCATCTTCAGTGCTAAAAATGAGATATACAGTATGTACAATTAAAACCAACTATATTATATTATTATTATCTAATATATATATATATATATATAATATATGAAAATTATTTCACGAAAGTAACACGTAAAAATATTATGATGAATAAAACCACGAAGGAAAGGAAACACAAAAAGGTGCTCAAGCGCTTTCGTCTAATGACATCCTCAGGAACACTGAAGTACATAAAAGGTTACGGCCTATATATGACGCGTTCGGTGGAGAAGGGGCGAACGCAACATTTTCGAATTATGCCACAAAATGCAGTTAAAGTTTGTAAACTTTAAACCTTTGTATTTTTCCCGTTATTGAAATGTTGTATGAATTTGAACACATATTTGAGTAAAATATTGTTGTGTAATATGTCGATATAATAAAACGCCAAGAAATTTTACAATATTATTTATTGATAGCTTCTGATGTTAATTGGTGTAATCCATTATTTGGTCCTCTTCGTCGAATGTTGTATTACCTGCTTCAACTGTTTCGGTTTCTTCCAGTTCCTTTAACAATCTTGTATAATAGTTCACTGCAGTTGCAGGCATTAGGTCTGATAATTCTTTGAGATCTTTTATTTTTTCCTTAGTTATTGGCAGCAATTGGGAATACTTTGGTTGCAGTGTCTGCTGGGCTAGATTGAATAAACTGACACTGTAGGATTTTCCCTTCTCTGAGTCTGACGGGATGGCTATTATCTGGGGTTTGTGCGGTATGCAGTAGATATTACGTAGCCTTCTTTGTGTTGAAAGTCAAATATTAACTTTCTTGCATCTGTAAATTTAGTAGTTGTTTGATTTCCTAATGACAATGCACGTTTTTAGGACGTCAAAATCGAGAAAATCAGCCTGTTTCATTTCTACAACTAGGAAGCGCTGCGAAACGGCTGTAGTTATGGCCGTAACATAATCTTTTTGGTGTAAATAATATTGCTGTAATTATTTTTTATATTTTGTTCAATTTGGCCAAATTGAGCATCACAGGGCCTTGTCGAGTGACCAGAAAGTAGATAGATGTGTTCAATGTGAAGCAATGATGCGGAGTGAATTTCTCTGAGATACATTAAAACCTAAATTTTACCGTGAAAGAGTGCAGACTAACATCTAATTTTTTGCATAGGTAAAGCAAAGGTTTTAAAGGATATTATACGACAAAAACTCATTTTTCGAATTTTGTGGCGTTCGCCCCTTCTCCACCGAACGCGTCATATAGGTTACAGAAAGAAAAAAGAAAAAAAGAAAAAAAAATAAATAAATAACATACACACAAACATATATATATAATATATATATATATATATATATAACCACACACACACACACCACACACATATATATATATATATATATATATATATATATATATATATATATATATATATATATATATGCAGTAAACGGAGAAGTAAAAAAAAATTAAAAATTAAAGATTAGAGGATTAACAAAGAGGCATACAGATTTGTAAGGAAAAATATCGATTTTTAGCACAAGATCAAATGAATTAAAAATACAAATTTATACTGGAAATCTACCCGGGTTTTAACACTTTGCCTTTTAGAGTCAAGTTTCGATATATATAAAAATAAAATGAAGATTAAAAGTTAATAAAGTAGCGTACAAGTTTACAAAGATTTAGCGTCCTACCCTTTTTATCTAAATTTGTTTTGAAGGAATTCAAAACAACAGGATCGAGTTGAAAAAGACCTTTGCTTATGTTGAAGTTATTTGGAAGTTGGATAATGGCAGACTCAAGAATATTTCTATTGACAATGTTGCTAGAATGAAATAAAACTGAAGCATTATTCCAATCAATACAGTGGGATAACTGACAAATGGACAAAAAGAGCACTGGACAACTGTCCTGTTCTAATGGAATATTGATGCTGTTTTATACGTGTGTGCAAATCCTTTCCCGTCTGACCTATGTAAAAGGAATCACATTGTTTACACCCAATTTTATAGATAATGCCTGAATTATTGGTAGGGCTATTTTTTACTATGATATTTTTCACAATATTGTTATATGAAAATACTACATTAATATCCAAAAGTTTAAGTACATTAGCAATGCCTAAAAAGCCCGGGAAAAATGGAAGTACTAAAATATTTTTTGACAAAGTACTAGTGTTATTATTGACATGATAGAAAGTTCGTTTTGCCTTGTTGAGACAAGATTCCATAAATGCAGATGGATAACACAGATCACTTCCAATACCGTTGATTTTTTCCAATTCGGCATCGATGTATTCCGGACTGGCGATCCGAAGGGCGCGGAGAAACATTGATGAAAAAATGGCCTTCTTAGTGGGGTGTCATGTCCCGAGTAAAAGTGTACGTAGGACAAATTGTTTGTTGTTTTCCGATAGATACTAAACTTAAAACCTGGGCTTTCCCTATGTACACGCACATCCAAAAATGGGATTGAATTGTCTTGTTCCACTTCTAAAGTAAACTTAATGGAGGGGACTTGATCATTTAACTGAAGGAGGAAGTTATCCAGGTCACGATTCATGGGCCAGATACACAAAATATCGTCGACGTACCGCAACCAAGGGATGCCAACCCCCAGGATTCTCGGAATGTAAGTAATTTCGAAAAACTCCATATAAATATTGGAGAGGAGGGGCGATAAGGGGTTGCCCATGGCCATCCCAAACACTTGTTGATAATACTCGTTATTGAAAGTGAATTTACAGTCTTTGATGCAAAGCTTAATAAGTTCCAAAAACAATGTGTGAAGGTAGTGGCCAAGAATTACATAAGTATGACTTGCCACTACCTTCACACATTGTTTTGGAACTTATTAAGCTTTGCATCAAAGACTGTAAATTCACTTTCAATAACGAGTATTATCAACAAGTGTTTGGGATGGCCATGAGCAACCCCTTATCGCCCCTCCTCTCAATATTTATATGGAGTTTTTCGAAATTACTTACATTCCGAGAATCCTGGGGGTTGGCATCCCTTGGTTGCGGTACGTCGACGATATTTTGTGTATCTGGCCCATGAATCGTGACCTGGATAACTTCCTCCTTCAGTTAAATGATCAAGTCCCCTCCATTAAGTTTACTTTAGAAGTGGAACAAGACAATTCAATCCCATTTTTGGATGTGCGTGTACATAGGGAAAGCCCAGGTTTTAAGTTTAGTATCTATCGGAAAACAACAAACAATTTGTCCTACGTACACTTTTACTCGGACATGACACCCCACTAAGAAGGCCATTTTTCATCAATGTTTCTCCGCGCCCTTAGGAGCGCCAGTCCGGAATACATCGATGCCGAATTGGAAAAAATCAACAGTATTGGAAGTGATCTGTGTTACCCATCTGCGTTATGGAATCTTGTCTCAACAAGGCAAAACGAACTTTCTATCGTGTCAATAATAACACTCGTACTTTGTCAAAAATATTTTAGTACTTCCATTTTTCCCGGGCTTTTTAGGCATTGCTAATGTACTTAAACTTTTGGATATTAATGTAGTATTTTCATATAACAATATTGTGAAAAATATCATAGTAAAAAATAGCCCTACCAATAATTCAGGCATTATCTATAAAATTGGTGTAAACAATGTGATTCCTTTTACATAGGTCAGACGGGAAAGGATTTGCACACACGTATAAAACAGCATCAATATTCCGTTAGAACAGGACAGTTGTCCAGTGCTCTTTTGTCCATTTGTCAGAGTTATCCCACTGTATTGATTGGAATAATGCTTCAATTTTATTTCATTCTAGCAACATTGTCAATTGAAATATTCTTGAGTCTGCCATTATCCAACTTTCAAATAACTTCAACATAAGCAAAGGTCTTTTTCAACTCGATCCTGTTGTTTTGAATTCCTTCAAAACAAATTTAGATAAAAAGGGTAGGACGCTAAATCTTTGGTAAACTTGTACGCTACTTTATTAACTTTTAATCTTCATTTTATTTTTTATATATATCGAAACTTGACTCTAAAAGGCAAAGTGTTAAAACCCGGGTAGATTTCCAGTATAAATTTGTATTTTTAATTCATTTGATCTTGTGCTAAAAATCGATATTTTTCCTTACAAATCTGTATGCCTCTTTGTTAATCCTCTAATCTTTAATTTTTAATTTTTATTTTTACTTCTCCGTTTACTGCATATATATATATATATATATATATATATATATATTATATATAATATATATATAATATATATATATATATATATATATATATGTGTGGATGGATTATGTGTGTATATATATATAATATATATATATATATGTTTGTGTTATGTATGTTATTTATTTATTTTATTTTTTTTCTTTCTGTAACCTATATATAGGCCGTAACCTTTTATGTACTCAGTGTTCCTGAGGATGTCATTAGACGAAAGCGCTTGAGCACCTTTTTGTGTTTCCTTTCCTTCGTGGTTTTATTCATCATATATATATATATATATATATATTATTATTATTAGATAATAATATGTCGTATTCCATGTCGCAACAAAGCTTCTCGTCGATCAGCGAAGTTAAGCGACAGTGGTACCGGGTTGTTGTTGGAATGAGGATCGTCCTCCGCGTCCAGATTATGTAGTGACCCGTGGTTCGGATTCCTCGTAAAATGTAGGTCCCCTCCGAGGTATGACTTTAGATGTCGCGAAGGAGGTTAAAGAATCCCATCGACCAATCTTGCATAGCTCTAATTTGGAATGGTTCAATAACGAGTGTTTTTATCGTATCCCACCACCTTAAATTTCATATATTTCATTCATAAAAAAATAATAAATTAGCTTTTGTATGCAAGTGTTCTGCGCATACATCTCTGCGCATCTAAGCCAGCGCGAGCGGTTGAGTGTTTTCTTTCGTCTGAGAAGACACGGAGTGCGAATTCTCAGTTTGGATGGTTGATGTGATACGTAAAATAGAACCGAATTTAGGGAGTTAATTAAATCCACTTAATAATAGATTTGTGATGTGAAACACACACACACAAACACACACACACACACACACACACACACACACAAATATATATATATATATATATGGGAATGAACTCAGAATGGTCCCCTGAGTTTTTTATGATACACACAGACAGTGCATGTTATGTGCCTTGAAAAGTGGACGCTCAATTCTACCAGTTGAGGTTTAAGTTTTGGTTTTTGGCTAAAAAATAATAGTTACCCCTTTTCTTTTATGTATTCAATCTGACGTGAAGGCAGCGAGTCTTTGCTTATATTGAGGTTCTAAATGTAGCAGGGCTAGGCTGCTTTAAACCCTAGATCCATGTCCCAAAGCTGGATCCTGTCTGCTTTGCAGATAGCTGGTGAGGGAAGCTATTTATGGGACCTCTTTGCGAGTGACCCGTTGCCCGCTCGGGCTAGCATCATGAAAGAAAAACTATGGTATTTGTCATTTACCATTACTTATTCGGACTATAGTGATTTAATTATCCCAGAAGAGTTCCTTGTTCCATGCACTGTCTGTGTGTATCATATATATATATATATATATATATATAATATATATATATATATATGTGTGTGTGTGTGTGTGTGTGTGTGGTGTGTGTGTGTGTGCATATATACATATATATATATGATGCAAACCCATAAAGAAAAGAAAAATGATTCCAAGACCTTTCGTGTATTGAGAAGTACACCTCGTCAGGGAATGAATACACGAAAGGCTTGGAATCATTTTTTTTTCCATTATGGGTTTGCATCAGTTATTCATTTCACATATTTAATTGTGAAATTTATCCCATATATATATATATATATATATATATATATATATATATATGATGAATAAAACACGAAGGAAAGAAAACACAGAATGGTGCTCAAGCGCTTTCGTCTAATGACATCCTCAGGATGTTATTAGACGAAAGCGCTTGAGCACCATTCTGTGTTTCCTTTCCTTCGTGGTTTTATTCATCATAAATATTTTTCACGTGTTACTTTCGTGACATAATTTTCATGTGTGTATATATATATATATATATATATATGATACACTCGCGGTCAAAATGTCAAAATTATGGAACACCACAATTTATGAAATTATTGCATTTGAGGGAGCAATAAGGAGTGAATATCGATGGCTTAGAGCAACAGTTCTCTCAAACTTGGGTAGCGTACCCCTAGGAATGCGCGAGATACCAACAAGAGTAATAATGGATGAGGGACAGAAACAAGCCAGTTGCTAGGGACAACCAACGCGATCCATTGTTTTAACTCCGTATTATTATTATTATTATTATTATTACTACCGTCATCGGGATTCGAACCTCCGACCTTAGTGTCTTCACTTTGGTTATAGGGAAATGGTGTTACCATTGAGCTACGGAAGCTGGTTCAACAAGAGGTACGTCAGACAAGAGAAAAAAATAGCAAAAGAAAAGACGATAATTTTATTTGGACGAAATTACAAAAGTAAAGTGTGACATGGACGCTTCTTTACACTTTTTTACACTTTCCTTTGAAATGTTGCTTTTTTTATGTTAATCAATACGAGCTTTATTCGTGCTATTATACTATCTGTTTCTCCAAATCTGGTGATCGTCATTCGCGTTCCGTTGCGTGAGATATATATATATTTCTCGGATCGAGTGGCTTTCCTCGTTTCTAAGAGTAATGATAGCCACGCGTGTATCGTGGCTTACTTCCTTTTTTTTTTTGCGTCATCTATTTACTCGTGGGTACGGATAACTCTTAAGTACTGTTAAATGCTTCCAAACTATTCATATTCAAGCTATAAATATCGATTAACTTATAAAGTTTATAAACGATCGAAAAATAATGGAAACTTAGGCAAATACCGCCAATCCATTTCTATTGCACGAATTTAGCATTAGAGTGACCGGTGAGGCAACAAAGTCCAATTTTATTACGTTTCACTATTTACGAAATTATCTCAAATGTCTAAATGTAATACGACTATGGACCAATGACGTCATCAATCTTCAACTACGTAATAACAAATGAGTGGAAGAAATAGTGAATTTGTGTCTTTTTAAAGTTTTATTTTTTGTTTCGTAATTAACTTTAGTTTTCAAATATATACCTAAAAGTCTTATCGTATTCGTAGGCTAATGAATATATCATTTCATTTACTTAAGTTTAAGTGTGCCAACAAAGTCCGAACTATAGATGGGTTTGGCGTTTCAAAAAATCTTAGTTTTTGCTGTTCTCTAGCTAAACCACTATTTCTTATCCTCAGTCCCTGGGAAACGGGTAGCGGAACAAAGAAGTCGATTAGCGCGATGTCGATACTAAAAAGTTAGTTTAATTTAGGTCAGGTTAGGTTCATTTAGGTTAGGTTACATTATGCCCGGTTAGGTTACGCTAGGTTAGGTTACAGTAGTTTGAAATGCGAAATCCACATAATCGCATAAGGTCGAACGTCGTCATTATGAAATTCGATTCTGTTCATGAAACGTTCTGGAAAAACACGTTTTATCTTATTAAATTTCATACTCATTATGAATTTCTACGAGAATTCCTTCCAATTATAGAACTTGTCAAACCCGCTCCCGCGATACTTTAGTCAAGTGATGAGCTACCTTTTTTTACCAAAGGCCAGACCACAAACCCATAAACTGCCCGAAGGCCGAATGAATTTTTTACTTTAATTAATAAAAGCTTAATTAATAATAAACTTAAAAATTTAAGTTCAAAATTAGTTTTTAGTGTCATGACATCAGAAGCTCCCATATTTGTCAAAAAAAGTATCTTTAGTTAAGTACAAAGACTAACTTATTTGTGAGGAATTAGATTTGGGGACGACCTAACGCAGCCCTCTTCTTTATTTCCTTTATTTGACACAAATTAACCCTTTCATGCCGCAGGGGCGCGAATGAGACCATCAACTTTTATGAGATTTCAGTCATTCTGGAGATATAACGAGAGTTTCTTTTTTGGCATGAAAAGTAAATGAAAATCAGGCATGAAAGAGTTAATGGATATGACGAGATAACAAAACTTTTAACAAATGGGGGGGGGGGGGGGGTATGATTTTCGGGACGGGCCTGAAAAAGTAGGCCCGTGCGGATCTCTAATGTAGTTGTTTAACCATCTTCACAACAATCTAAGGTTATAAGACGGAGAGGACCTACAGCTTTACGCGGGATCCTAACCTCGGGTTGCTACTAATCTGGACGCGGAAGACGGTCTCCCATCCATCTACAACCCTGACCCAATGTCGCTTAACTTCGCTGATCGACGGGAGGGTGTTACGAGACTGTCCACGACGTAGCCCGAGAAACTGGACCGGATGGGAATTCGAACACGCGCCGAGTGATATCAGACAGAATCATCCTGCTTTAACCCATTTAACCCTCGAGTGATCTTAAAAAAAGTGTGTCCACAATTCTTTTTATATTCTCTCGACGTTTATATGAAACATAAAAAGTGCGGTAATTGCGCTTTATGCACTGATACTGTTTATGCTAAAGGGGAAAGAATAAAGGGAACAGGAGAAAACATCACTATAATTCTTCCGACTTTGAATAGATTTTTTTTTAGTTGTGGGTGGGGGTGAAGCAGGATGTCTCGATGACTTAAATAGGTGATTATGATATACCTCGTGATGCGGTTGACTGTTCTTTAAAAAAAATTACTCAAATATTTTAATGTTTTATAAGCTTTACTCCACTATAACTTAAGGTCGAATACATTCTTCAGCCTTGCCATACCCTAATCACTAGAGTTGTACCCAATTTTAGTTTGACTCTCTTTGATAGGAATTCCATTTTCTCTCTTATAAGGATAGTAGATTTTATGTATAAAGGTCTGCGTGTGTTCGGGTTACCAACATAATGAGTATCGAAAAATTCCCAACATAATGGGCGTCGGAAAGATGCCTCGTTGCTGCTCTTCATATATTACCATTTATGTCCGTGGGTACGCATCGATGCATCGACAATCAGAGTGTGATTAAAAAAAACGAAACGCGGATCTCTCAAAATTTTGAGACTGGAAATGTCACCATCAGAAATTTCCGTCACACAAATAAATGAAAAACTAATCTTAGACCAAGATGACCATCAGTTGCTACAGAATTCTCGTTAGGTGAGGTCCAGTCCACGCACAAAGCTTGTATACATTGCGAATAATGTCAATTATAACAAGAACAGTTCGACGTGCCATAAACTTGGCTATACGAGACGTGGAACTCCTCGAAAACCTCTACTTAAAACCACCACTGTAAAATGAATATTAACAGCTAAGGATGATTTACAGACCCACAACATTTCTGAGGTTTATTCTGTCCTTGGACGAGTTAAATTTACTCTAGACAACTCGGGTCGAACGAACACTAAAAAAAATGGAGAATAGTTACTCATTTTTTCGCATCACACGCGCAATTTAAGGGAATAGTATGGGCAGCTACTTGGGTATCCGTGGAAAGTAAGTGATTTACACTAATACACATGGCACCGACAGCATGAAGATTAATAAGAAACGTCATAATTCCGATGAACACATATTAGTAGTATGGGCTGCAAAATCATAGGCGGAAAATTTAATATGTTGCTCAACCTTTTTAACCTTTTTAAGCTCTCTCTCTCTCTCTCTCTCTCTCTCTCTCTCTCTCTCTCTCTCTCTCTCTCTCTCAACCCTTTTCCTGTAGAAGCATTTCGTTATTTTGCCAGCGTGATGGTTTTTTCCATATATGGGTGTAGACATAGGCGTACGGGCCAGGGTGTCTGGGAGTGTCTGCAGCCCCCCCCCTTAGATTCGCAAGTTTCCAAATTTTTCCGGGGAAATGCTTCAAAATTCGGGAAAAGTCCCAAAACAATGACGGAAAAATTGGAGTTTATTAAAATTAGACTCAGATGTACAAATTAAACCAAACAACAAATTATGCAACAACTTTTTTGCTTGGCTGCAATGTTGCATAAACGTGTCGCATTTAAACTTATAAAAACAAATTTGTTGCTGTATGTATTTCTTAAAAATTTTTGTTATGTAATTTAATTTTTGAGGTAGGTAAACAGTCGAAAAATTTGTTATCTGATGGCAAAAAAATTCAATGTTTTGTTAGAGTTAATTTTTTCTAGAATATGCATAAAATATATATATATTTTATAATGCTCTGTCAATATATGCGTATTATTGCAACAAAATATTTTATTTCCTTACCACTGTCGGCATAGGAAAATTCGGGCACCATAAAAATTTTTCGGCTAAATTGCGAGCCGACCCCGCCCCGAAAAAAATGAATCCCGTATGTTTATGGTTGTAGACATGGAGAGTTTAACCTTTACTTCTCTTAATCCTTTTGGGGCTGCCTGAAATGGGTCATGAGGTCCTTATTGGACCGATACCTCGGTAAATATTTTAGGAGGAGCATACAATTCACGCGGAAAAGCTACCAGAGTTTTAGCGCCTTGCCCTTCTTATCTAAATCTGTTTTGAATAAATTCAGAATAGCAGGATCGAGCTGTAAAAAGTCCTGGCTAAGGGTGAAATTGTTTATAAGTTGAATAATGGCAGACTCAACTTCGTCCAACTATCGTCCAATTGCTTTGATTTCTTGCCTTTCTAAAGTTTTTTAATCTAGCCTTAAACACCTCTCTACTCACAATCTCCTTTCAGATCGTCAATATAGTTTCAGTAAGGGACGCTCTACTGGCGATCTTCTTGCATATCTCTCTGACTCTTGGTCATCCTCCTTTAGGGATTTCGGTGAAATTTTTGCTATTGCGCTAGACATATCGAAAGCCTTTGATAGAGTCTGACAAAAATCTTTAATTTCCAAACTGCCCTCCTTCGGTTTCTATCCTTCTATCTGTGCCTTCATCTCTAATTTCCTTTCTGGCTGAGCTATAGCTGCTGTCATAGATGACCACTGTTCTTCTCCTAAAGCTATTCACAATGGTGTTCCTCAGGGCTCTGTCCTGTCACCCACTCTTTACTTTTTATTTATCAATGATCTATTAAATCTCACTTCCTGTCCTATTCACTCCTATGCCGATGATTCCCTCTTTCAATTCTCCACCCGCTTCACAAAGCGTCCCTCTCAACAGTTACTCTATGCTTCGCGTGAAACGGCTATGATGCACCTGACCTGTGATTTTTCTACTATCTCTGATTAGGGTAGAGAAAACCTTGTGGCCTTCAATGCCTCAAAAACTCAGCTTCTTCATCTCTCTACTCGAACCAATCTTCCACACAACTATCCCCTTTCCTCAGCAATACACAACTCAATCCTTCCTCTTTTCTCAACATTCTTGTAGTTTCTTTTTCTCGTGATCTTTCCTGGAAAGATCACATAAACTTTCTTTCTAAAACAGCTTTATGAAGTTTGGTTTGCTTTACTGGCTCCGCAGTTTCTTCACCCCAACTCAGTTGCTGTCTCTTACAGTGGTCTTGTTCGCCCCTGTGTGGAGTATGCTTCTCTTGTGTGAAGTGGCTCAACTCACACAGCACTACTTGATCGGGTAGAATGAAAGGCTTTTCGTCTCATCAATTCCCCGCCTCTTACTGACTGTCTTCAATCCTTCTCTCTTTCTCTGATGCATTACTCTCTCTTTACTATCGCTATTATAACGGACACTGCTCTTCTGAATTCTCTAAGTGCGTGCCTCCTCCTTTGAGAAGCTCACGCAGTACTAGACTATCGACACATTTTCGTTCCTTTTCTGCCCAACTCTCTAACGCAGGGATTAATCGTTATTCTCAATCTTTCATCTATTCAACCGGTCAATTCTGGAACAACCTTCCTCAATCCATCTTTCCCCTCGTCCAGTCTTTCAAACACAGAATGTTCAGGCATCTCGAAAGCTTTGGACCTTGAAGTTGGCTCTTTTCTTTCTCCATGGGATGGGGGCGTTTCAGCACGCATTCGCCCTTGGCCCTCCTTCTTGCATAAAAAGAGAAAAAAAGAATATATATATATATATATATATCTGTGTGTGCGTGTGTAAAAAGTGAGAGAGAGAGAGAGAAAACGGATCTTTTCCAAATGGACGACCCCACCGGATTTAGCTGAAAATTTATATATTAATAAAATTTTTATATTCTAATAACAAAATGATATTATTTTCCTAGGAAAATATGCGCAACATACGAAAAAAATTGCATTTATATGCGCACTGGTTGCATGGCGCATGATCGTTATCTAAATTATGTAGTGTTAGTGGGTTTTACAAAATAAACCCAGATAATATCCTTTATTTATTAAAATTTGCAGTATTTAATAATATTTTAATAACTAAATCTTCATTTGCATACCTTTTTGTCCATACGAACTCGCATAAACAGTAATTTTTGTTGTTGTTATTAATGTTTATTTGTTGCCTGCTTAGACCTGGTTTAGTCTGAATATTATTGTTGTAATGTGAGTATATGATAATACAGTGCTGTGATCTATCTACTCGCGAGTTGCCCCCCGGTCAATTGAATGTCCGGTTAGGTCAATTGAATGCCCGGTTAGGTCAACTGAATGCCCGGTTAGGTCAACTGTACGCCATTGACGATTGATTAGGTTAAGTCATGATATTTTTGTTAGTTTTAACGAAATATCACTACTTAACCTAACCAATCGTCAAAGGCGTACAGTTGACCTAACCGGCCATTCATTGACCTAACGGGCATTCAATTAACCGGGGCCACACAGCAACCTCGTATCCGGGCGTCATGAGCGGTGTAAACTAAATAACGGTCATGCTCCATGCAAACTAGTGCCCATATAAATGCAATTTTTCGTATGTTGTGCATATTTCTCCAGGAAAATAATGTCATTTTCGTTATTAGAATATAAAAATTTATTAGTTACAAATTTTCAGCTAAATCCCGTGGGGTTGTCCATTTGGAAAAGATCCGAGAAAACAACTCAATTCCATATGATTTTGAGGTGAATCGCTTACCCGATCTGGTACACGCAATACTCCACTTATACGAATTGAAAAAGATCAGCACGAGACACGTGCAAAAATTTTTATCTTAAATTTACTCTCATACTACTCATATTCATTAATTCCTAAGAATCGTCGGATTCATCCCAGGATGTTTAGCAGACAAATACAAATGTATCGCGAGAGGATTATACCACATTTCACATTTCTCAAACCACCATTCAGCCTTAATGAAAATATATCGTAGCCCCTAATCGTTAACTGCCGAAAGAAATACCGTAACTCCTCCCACATTTGTAGTAGTAATAGTAGTAGCAGTACTAATTGTAGTAGTATCTCAAGAGAAACTTTAATTGAACTTCGACAAAATAATCGTATTGACCATATCCTCCGTGCTCAGATGAGTCATAGATATTAATTGTGTTTCCAGTTTTGGCTACATCATCAGTGTATGTTAAGTGCCACTGTAAAAATTACTTTCGTTACGAGGTTGTTCATTTTATTCTGGCAGTATTCTTTATTTTTTAATTTTTTCATCGAATTTTTTAATTAATTTTTCTCAAACGGGATAAAGTTAGATAAATAATAAATTCACTTCTGCTCAACCATATGATAACAATCTAACCTAAAATTCTTCAAATTCTCAAATTCAAATTAAAAAAAGGAATGTTTTCAAATCCAAATCTGAATCCAGACATAATTTCTAAACCTTCATATATCCAAATCTCTTTAGGTTAAACAAAACAATCTTCACAAAGTTCAATCCATTTGCTTTGGTCGTGGAGCTCAAAATTTTGATGGCTGTTTTATTATTGACTGCTTGGCCCTCAGTTCAACGTGCATTAAATTTTGTGCAAGGGGTTCTGACTAGGTATAGGCAGGCTTTGATATATATTCTTCAGTTCATGAAGATTCGGATTGACTCACCTGCATACGATATTACTCTATCTAAGCATATAATATCTTTACAATTCGTCCTTTTTCATGTTTAATTATATAATAAATAGTTAAGGAGACAACAAAATGGCCGACTATTCAGTAGGAGGATCTCACTTAAGCACGAAAATTAAACTTGCTTATGGATGTGGTCACATTCTTAATGATTTATGCGCGTCCATGTGGTTCACATATCTGCTGGTGTATCTACAATTTGTTCTTAGAGTAAGTATAAACATGCTTAGTACGAAATCTCTCTCTCTCTCTCTCTCTCTCTCTCTCTCTCTCTTTCCAAGTAGTTATTAATTTACTAGATTTTTCACAACATATGCTAGCCAGACTATATCTACTCGTGCATATAACACTGGTCAACAAAGATTTTTCATCAGAGTAAAATTTGTGTTGGCTGGATAGCATTTTTCACGCTGATTCCAAAACTTCATTCAGATTGTTTCTAGCACGTATAGTTTTCAAGATGAAGGCATATATATAATTACACAGATTTAACCATTATAAATAGGCAAAATACTAATATTTCAACATTTGATTGTGTTTATTTTATTGTGTTTTTTTAGTTTATTCATCTTATTTATTTCAATTATCTTAATTATACATCTTATGTATTTCAGGTGTGAGCTTTTACGTCTAGCAGCATTGTGATTCAGGCAACAATGCCGTGCTTTGTGTGTCAAAAGATCAGTCCAGTCCAAGAACTTGTTGTGTCAAGTTGGTGTACATTTTTTTTAATTTATAGTTTGCTCAGGTCAGTCAACATGCCTCGACAATGTAAGAATGACCCCGACAAGTTCTGTTTCGTATGCGGCCAGTTGACAACTAAAACACAGCGACGAAGTATTACAACCGACATTAAGAAAATATACAAGCTATACTTTGGTTGCCATCTAGGTGACCAAGATAAACCATGGGCGCCACATCAAATCTGTTCTGGCTGTTCAATGGATTACGTGATTGGCTTAACAAAAAGAAAGCTTCAATGCCATTTGCCATACCCATGATATGGAGGGAGCCGAGAGATCATCATGAAGACTGTTATTTTTGTAGTGTGAACTTAATGGGGTTTTCTGCCAAGAACAAACACCAGATTGTATATCCAAACTTGGATTCAGCACGTAGACCAGTAAAACATGATGAAACATTGCCCATTCCAATTCCCCCAAGTGATAGGCTAGATTCTATCATAGATGACATGGAAAGTGATGAAGGTGCAACTGGCGTTTCCGGACCATCTACAGAACCAGAGTACACTTTTGAAGGTAGACATTTAGAGCCTAACAAGTTAACCCAAGGACAGTTGAATGATCTTGTTAGAGACTTATCGCTGTCTAAAGAGAAATCAGAGCTTCTCGCCTCAAGACTAAAGGAGAACAATTTACTTGAGAACAATGTTCGTATTAGTTACTACCGAAAGCGGAATTTTGAATTAACAGCATTCTTTTCGGTAGGCTAGACGGTCCTCTCTGTTATTGCCATGACATCGATGGACTATTTACAGCCATATCTCAGACGTATGTGGCATCTGAGTGGCGCCTCTTTATTGATTCATCGCAGAGAAGCCTGAAAGCAATTCTTTTGCATAATGGTAATATAATGCCATCCATCCCCATTGCCCATTCCGTCCATCTAAAAGAGACATATGACAATATGGATATACTACTTAAGGCAATCAAATACGACAGTCATCAATGGAATGTTTGTGGAGACCTAAAGTTATAGGAATGCTTATGGGTATGCAGTCAGGATTCACAAAATTTTGTTGTTTCCTTTGCCTGTGGGACAGTCGCGCCACTATAGAACATTACACCAAAAGTGACTGGCCACTTAGGTATACATATGTCCCAGGGATAAGCAATGTCCAGTCTGTCCCTTTAGTGGATCCCCAAAAGATCTATCTGCCACCTCTTCACATTAAACTTGGTTTAATGAAGAATTTTGTTAAAGCAATGGGTAAAGTCAATTCTGAAGGGTTCCAATACCTTTCAAGGAAATTTCCGAAGGTTACTGCAGCAAAATTGAAGGAAGGAATTTTTGTTGGGCCACAAATAAGGGAGGTTTTGAATGACACTGAATTTGAAAAAGTCCTAAGTCCGCTGGAATTGAAGGCTTGGCTGGCGTTCAAATGGATATGTGAAAACTTTCTTGGAAGCAACAAGTCACCTGCGTATAAGGATGGAGTCAAGAACCTCCTTGATGCCTTCAAAGAAATGGAGTGTCGAATGTCGTTAAAAATTCACTTCCTGCATTCCCACTTAGATTTCTTTCCTGAAAACCTTGGTGCAGTGAGTGACGAGCAAGGAGAGCGCTTCCATCAAGATATTCAGATGATGGAGAAGCGCTACCAAGGATATTGGAATGGAAGCATGATGGCGGACCATTGTTGGATGCTGTATCGTGACAATCCAGGCCAAATTTACAAAAGGAAATCACACTCACAGCGCTTTTAATAAAATAATGTATATATTCTTTATTTATAAGTACATTGAATAAGGTATATGATGTATTTGTTGTTTAGCATTCCTAAGTGTGATCTATACATCCATAAATTTTCTTATAGCAATATCAAAAACTTAAAAATATCAAAACCAGTGTATCTATATAACATACGTGCTAGAAAAAAAATAAAACCAGATTCGGAATCAGCGCGAAAAATGCATTAAGAAAAGTGTGATCATGTTTGTGATGAGAAAAAAAGTTTCATTTTGTTGGCCAGTGTAATCATTGCCAAGTGTCAATGTAGTATCGAGGCTATGTTAGGCTTACGACTAGAAGTAACAATGCTCCAGGTTATCATAAGCAATGAATAGTCTGTTCATATTCTTTTGTGCTTTTTCCTTAGGTTGCATTGCAGACACTCCTATCTTTATAGGTCCGGGTGTGTGTATATATATATATATATATATATATACATGATGAATAAAACCACGAAGGAAAGGAAACGCAGAATGGTGCTCAAGCGCTTTCGTCTACTGACATCCTCAGGAACACTGAAGTAAATAAAGAGTTCGAGATTATATATGTCACAATATATATATATATATATATATATATATATATATATATATATATATATATAATACAGAAATAAAAATTGTGGGAGGAGCATACAAATTTGAAATGGAAAACTACCAAAGTTTTAGCACGCTGCCTTTCTTGTCTAAATCCGTTCTGAACGAATTCAAAACAACAGGATCAAATGGAAAAATACCTTGGCTCATGTTAAAGTTATTTGTAAATTGGATAATAGCAGACTCAAGAATATTTCCATTAACAATGTTGCTAGAGTGAAACAAAACTGAAGCATTATTCCAATCAATACAGTGGGATAACTCTGACAAATGGACAAAAAGGGCACTGGACGACTGCTCCGTTCTAACGGAATATTGATGCTGTTTTACACGCGTGTGCAAATCCTTTCCCGTCTGACCAATGTAAAAGGAATCACATTGTTTACAACCAATTTTATAGATAATGCCTGAGTTATTGGTAGGGCTATTTTTAACTATGATATTTTTCACAATATTGTTATATGAAAATACTACATTAATATCCAAAAGTTTAAGTACATTAGCAATGCCTAAAAAGCCCGGGAAAAATGGAAGTACTAAAATATTCTTTGACAAAGTGCGAGGGCTATTATTCACACGATAGAACGTTCGTTTTGCCTTGTTAAGACAAGATTCCATAAACGCAGGTGGGTAGCACAGATCACTTCCAATACCGTTGATTTTTTTCCAATTCGGCATCGATGTATTCCGGACTGGCGATCCTAAGAGCGCGGAGAAACATTGACTAAAATATGACCTTCTTAATGGGGGTGTCATGTCCAGAGTAAAAATGTACGTAGGACAAATTGTTTTTTTTTTTCCGATAGATACTAAACTTAAAACCTGGGCTTTCTCTATGTACACGCACATCCAAAAACAGGATTGAGTTGTCTTGTTCCACTTCTAAAGTAAACTTAATGGAGGGGACTTGATCATTTAACTGAAGGAGAAAATCATCCAGGTCATGATTCATGGGCAAGATACACAAAATATCGTCGTCGACGTACCGCAACCATGGGATGCCAACCCCCAGGATTCTCGGAATGTAAGTAATTTCGAAAAACTCCATATAAATATTGGAGAGGAGGGGCGACAAGGGGTTGCCCATGGCCATCCCATAAACCTGTTGATAATACAAGACTTTGACAAGCCATTTGGGGAGTTTATAGGTAGAGCCCACCGAGCTAATAATAGGGTGCATAGGGTTGTCTTTGGTTAACATAGTTAAAGGCCTTGTCTATAGTTCTGCGAATAGTACTTACTAAGATAACTTTCCTAAACGTTTTCGCAACAGCCTCTCACAATTAAAAAAAGATGGTAAGCTCCATATTACTAAAGCAGACAAGGCTAATACCATAATTATTATGGACAAAGTGACTACACTAGAAAGATGAACGAGCTTCTCCAGGACCCCGCCACATACAGAGAACTTCTTAGGAAGAACCCGCAGGATGCTGTCATCAAATCATTCAATAGTGGCTTCAAACGCATTCTCAAAGATCATAAGGACTTAATTCCGCTTTTCACGTCCATTTCAGCTTCTCTTCCCTACCTTTACGGTCTTACAGTATTAAACCCACAAACCTGGCAACCCTATGCGTCCTATTATTAGCTCGGTGGGCCCTATTACCTGTAAACTCTCCAAATGGCTTGTCAAAGTCTTGTCCCCCATTCTCGGAACTATCTCTGATTCACATGTAAAAAATTCCATGGATCTTACTGAAAAATTGAATAATGTACGCACTGAAACCGACGATAGATTGATCAGTTTTGACGTTTGTTCATTGTTTACAAAAGTGCCGATTGACGATATGCTTGACTTTCTCTCCCGAGAATTACATAAGTACGACCTGCCACTACCTGCACACATCGTTTTGGAACTCATTAAGTTTTGCATGAAAGACTGTAAATTCACTTTCAATAGCGAGTATTATCAACAGATTTTTGGAATGGTCATGGGCAACCCCTTGTCGCCCCTCCTCTCCAATATTTATATGGAGTTTTTCGAAATTACTTACATTCCGAGAATCCTGGGGGTTGGCATCCCATGGTTGCGGTACGTCGACGATATTTTGTGTATCTGGCCCATGAATCGTGACCTGGATGACTTCCTCCTTCAGTTAAATGATCAAGTCCCCTCCATTAAGTTTACTTTAGAAGTGGAACAAGACAACTCAATCCCGTTTTTGGATGTGCGTGTACATAGGGAAAGCCCAGGTTTTAAGTTTAGTATCTATCGGAAAAAACAAACAATTTGTCCTACGTGCATTTTTACTCTGGACATGAGACCCCCATTAAGAAGGTCATATTTTATTCAATGTTTCTCCGCGCTCTTAGGATCGCCAGTCCGGAATACATCGATGCCGAATTAGAAAAAATCAACGGTATTGGAAGTGATCTGTGCTACCCACCTGCGTTTATGGAATCTTGTCTTAACAAGGCAAAACGAACGTTCTATCGTGTGAATAATAACCCTCGCACTTTGTCAAAGAATATTTTAGTACTTCCATTTTACCCGGGCTTTTTAGGCATTGCTAATGTACTTAAACTTTTGGATATTAATGTAGTTTTTTCATATAAAAATATTGTGAAAAATATCATAGTTAAAAATAGCCCTACCAATAACTCAGGCATTATCTATAAAATTGGTTGTAAACAATGTGATTCCTTTTACATTGGTCAGACGGGAAAGGATTTGCACACGCGTGTAAAACATCAATATTCCGTTAGAACGGGACAGTCGTCCAGTGCCCTTTTTGTCCATTTGTCGGAGTTATCCCACTGTATTGATTCGAATAATGCTTCAGTTTTGTTTCACTCTAGCAACATTGTTAATAGAAATATTCTTAAGTCTGCTATTATCCAACTTACAAATAACTTTAACATGAGCCAAGGTCTTTTTCCACTTGATCCTGTTGTTTTGAATTCGTTCAGAACGGATTTAGACAAGAAGGGCAGTGCTAAAATTGGTAGTTTTCCTTACAAATTTGTATGCTCCTCCCACAATTTGTATTTCAATATTTATTTTATATATATATATATTTTTTTTTTTGTGACCTATATATAGTCTCGAACTCTTTATTTACTTCAGTGTTTCTGAGGATGTAATTAGACGAAAGCGCTTGAGCACCATTCTGTGTTTCCTTTCCTGCGTGGTTTTATTCATCATAAATATTTTTCAAGTGTTACTTTCGTGAAATAACTTTCATATATATATATATATATATATATATATATATATATATATATATATATATATATATATATATATATATGTGGGATTGAACTCAGAATGGTCCCCTGAGGTTTTTTTTCATGATACATACAGACCGTGCATGGAACAAGGAATTCTTCTGGGAAAATTAAATCCATTTTTCTTTTTATCCTGTCCCAAAGCTGGATCCTATGTGCTTTGGAGATAGCTAGTGAGGGAAGCTATATTTTTGGGGACTCTTTGCGAGTGACCCGTTGCCCACGTCGGGTTAACATCATGAAAAAGAAAAACCTATAGTGTTTGTCATTTACCATTACTTATTCGGACTATAGTGGATTTAATTTTCCCAGAAGAGTTCCTTGTTCCATGCACGGTCTGTGTGTATCATATATATGGACTATAGTCTGCCAATAAACCTTTTCATTTTCATTTTCATATATACACTTCGTTAACCTCGTTAGGGTTCCGTGCGTCGGTCTTTCTTCACACGAAGATCAAGCTGGTGGCCTCGCCTCTAGTCCTGGCTTGGTGGAAGAGCAAGTTGCTCTCTTGCGCTCTCTACCGTACATAACCAGGTACACCCGGCTCATCTGGTACCGTCCTGAACCAGGCATTTAGTCTTCTCTTGAAGACTTCAACTTTGACCGCTGTAAGGTTTCTGAGGTCCTTTGGAAGCTGGTTGAAAATTCTTGTCCCCCTGACAACCAAGCTATTTTCCTTCAAAGTTGAGGAGGTCCCTTGTCGGGCCTTTAATTTGAGAACACTACACATTCTGCCTTTCCTATTTTCCAGCGTTGTTTGGATGGTAATTGGGTTTAGTTTGAGGTTTGGTACCAGTTTTTCGATAATTTTCCATATGTAGATTATGGCATAACTATATCTTCTTCTTTCCAGGGAGTACAGATTTAGTTTACGTAGTCTTTCCCAGTAGTTGAGTTCTTTGTAGCCATCAGTCTTGGATGTGAATGTCTCTGCGTTTCTTCTAGTTTATTAATTTCTTCCTTTTTATATGGGACGTCAAAACTGAGCAGTATTCAAGTTTTGGTATGATCAGTATTCTCAGCAGGGGAACCATTACTGTCTTGTCCCTCCTTTTGAACGTTCTTAGTACCTGTCCCGCGACTCTTTTTGCTTTGTTTATTGCTATATGATTTTGTCTCTCGAATTTGGCATCATCGGTCATTATTACCCCCAAGTCGACCGCTTTCGTGCTTCTCTGAATTTCTTGTCTATCTAGAGCATAATATGCAGTCTGTTTAAGTTCCTCATTTCTACCATATCTCAAGAACTGAAATTTCTCGGTGTTAAATGTCATATTGTTGTCTTCTGACCATGTGTATATTTTGTTCGTGTCCGTCTGCAAGACCTCCATTTCATTTGCATCGCTGATTTTTTTGCTGATTTGTATCGTCCACAAAGGATGTTACTATACTGTTGCTGTTTATTCCATTGTCTATGTCTGTTAGCATGATAATGAACAGCAGTGGGGCCAGCACTGTACCTTGTGGTACTGAGCTGCGTACTTCTGATTCTGATGATAATACACCTTGAATTTTGACCACCTGTAGTCGTTTTCTGAGGAAGTTATAGATCCATTTTCCCACTTTGCTTGTTATTCCCATATGTTTCATTTTATGTGCTATTATATACTATGATCGCATTTGTCGAAAGCTTTAGCAAAATCCGTGTATATGACATCATAGTTTTCATTGTCTTCAAGTGCATGTAGGATATTGTTATAATGCTCAATAAGTTGATAGGCATGATCTTCCTGATCGGAATTCGTGCTGATTTTCGTTGAATCTTTCCAACGTCTCAAAGAAGTCGTAGATTTTCTCTCTGACTATTCTTTCAAATATTTTGGTGAGGTGGGACATCAAGGACACTGGTCTATATATATATATATATATATATATATATATATATATATATATAATTTTCAACCAGCTTCCCAAGGACCTCAAAAACGTTACAGGGGGTCAAAGTTGAAGTCTTCAAGAGAAGACTAGATGCCTGGTTCAGGACGGTACCAAATGAGCCGGTTATACCTGGCTATGTACGGTGGGGAGCGCAACAGAGCAACTCGCTCCTCCTCCACCAAGCCAGGACTAGAGGCGGGCCCAGCTTGACCTTCGTGTGAAGAAAGACCGACGCACGAACCCTAACGAGGTTAACGAGGTGTGTGTGTATGTATATATATGCGCCTCGGTGGTGTAGTGTTTAGCGTCACTGACTACGAATCCATCGGCCCCGGGTTCGAGACCCGCTGACGGCAGCCGGCGCGCAGCAAAACCCAGCTGTTCATCCTTCTACACAATAAAGTGGTTGGTAGATAAATGGATAACCTCGGTGCGAGTCGGTGGCCTAGTGGTTAAGACGCTGGGCTGCTGGTGGGGCGTGGTTCGGATTCCACGTTAAACTGTAGGTCTAAGGCGGAGTGAAGAATTTGACCTTCGTCAGAATGAACAATTCGGGCGGAAGCTAACCAAAGGTGTGTGTGTGTGTGTGTGTGTGTATATATATATATATAATATTTAGTCACCCCTTCTATATATCTAATAATCATAGAAAATAAAATTCGATAAAATGAAATGGGATACTATGCAAATAAAGAAAGCGTGAAGAACTAAATTGAATCGGAATGAGAAACATGAAGTTACTCAGTGGCGTGGTTCTCCCATGCCCTGTGGCAAACTTTCTTCGCGGCCCTCCCCCCCCCCGACATTGGCACCTAGATGTCAATAATATGATAAATTGATAATATATTGCGGTAAAAAATTAACTCAACACCTTTTTATTTAATTATATGGTACCCTATGGTTGTGAATATGCTTTTCACACCCTGATAATATAATTTAAAAACCCAAACGCATGTTTATTATACATACATGTACAGTATATATATATATATATATATATATATATATATATATATATATATGAGAATTACGGCATTTGATCGAGTGAGGCCCATGGTGTAATGGTTATCATATCTGACCGGCAATCGGAAGATCCCGGGTTCGATTCCCGGGTGGTTATCTCATTTTTTCATTTGTTTCGTTCTCCCTCCTCATCTTGTGCAGAATATTTTCCTATACAAGCGTCGTTCTTTACGTTATATATATATATATATATATAAGAATCATATGAAAACGTTATAAAAGATGAGCAGTCTCGGACTAAGTTCCTCCGTGAAAGATACGAGTCAATGAAAGTAATATGAGCAGTGGCCAATGAGCATTCATTAATTGGCTTAAATATGACTGATTCATTCCATTAGCCAATGAAATTGAATGAATACTCTGTGGCTTTTTGTGGACTCGCTTTCATTTTGAAGGAAAGGGACCTCAATGTCTCGGGCCCTTTGAGATCCCGGGCCCCGAGGCATCCGCCATTGCTTGAAGTTACTATTTATACTTACGTAACTGGATATTAGATGTTGGTGATCAAAGCTGGGCACAAACCGTTAATCCGTTAATCGTTAATTAACGAAGTTAACTTTTTCGTTAACGATTTAACTTTTAAGTTAACTTTGAAAATCATTATCGGACTAATTAACTTCCGTTACATTTAACTTCCGTTAACTCAAGTCCGTTAACCCAAAAAATTCATAAATAAACGTTTAAAAGTTTCTATTATTTTCAGTGTTGAGCAGGTGCGCAATTAATCCGCCACTGTTAATAGTGATGAACGAATTTCCACCTATGACTCTGTGGTGGTCCTGAACACAATCCTGGAGACGAAGAGGCCTGCTCTCCACAGAGTCATGACCCAGCTGAAGGTCAACAGCTTCAAAGACCAGGATGTCGACTTAATGAAAGAGTATGTCAAGGTAATATATTTATAAATTAATAATAAACTAGCGGGACTCGTGAAAATTCCACGATTTATTTTTTTTCTGGTTACAATTAAATGCAGGACCTTGATACAATAATAGCGTTGTTTACGTAAACGTTTAAGAATACAATTATTCCAACTATATTTATTTATTGCAATAAAGTTATATTTTTCTTAACACCAGCCAGTAGATACGTTTTAGTTTTGCTCATTCAATTATCGTTATATTATTGAGTAAAATACAGCAGAATAATATTGCAGAATAATACAATTTGAATTTCTACAATTTACTAATTCTCCATTGTTTTATTTCCAGATCATGTCACCTGTGGCCAAAGCACTCGACAAGATCCAGGGGGAGGAACAAGCCTACCTTGGGACTCTGCTGCCAACAGTTGCTGCGACAATCTTCAGGCTTAAGGACTTGAAGTCCAAGGGCCTCGTCTACTGCAGCGCCTTGGTCGACGCACTTTTGGCAGGCATCGACAAAAGGTTTGGGCCCCTCCTGGAGGATGACGAATGCCAGCTGGCTGCTGCCTTCCATCCCAGGTTTCGCCTCATCTGGTTCGACAAGTATGACAACACCAAGGTCGCCAGGGTGAGGAAAAGCATGGAGGGTACAGTCGAGGAGGCCATGAAGCAGCAGTCCAACGAAGTGGGCAGCAACAGTGGAGGCAGCAACAACGAGGAGGAGGAGGAGGAGGATGACTTCTTCAGTGCTGTCATCCAGACAAAAGAGAGCAGCAGAAGCCACAGGTCACTCAAGGGCAAGGCCCAGAACTTGGTCAAGACCTGGCTGGAGACCAACTCCAAGGACTTGCTGACAGATGCTGCCTTCTTGGGTGAGCAAGTGTTGGTGGACTTATTCATCAAGTTCAACACAGCCATCCCTCCAGTGCTGCAGTGGAGCGTTTGTTCTCTATGGGCAAGGACATCCTGAGGGCCAAGAGATCATCCCTGTCTGATGAAAACTTTGATATGCTAATTTTCCTGAAGGGCAACATGCATCTCATGGGCAAAATGGAGAACGAGAAGAAGAGGGAAAATTAAATTATATATATATTGTTTTTCATTTTTTTTATAATAAAAGTTAACGTTAACGGTTTATCGGTAACTTCCGTTACATGTTTAACGAATTAACGGATTAACGGTTAACGAAGTTAACTTTTTGGTTAACGGATTAGCGGTTAACGAAGTTAACTTTTTGGTTAACGGTGCCCACCACTGTTGGTGATAATGTTCTCGTTACTCGTCTTAGTCACGGATGCGCTTATCGTGGCTTAAGTATTACGTATTGACACTCGCAACGATAAACTTTGAAGATAAGAAATAAAGATGGCATCATACACTTTCTTACTTTACATAACCTCTACAGCTCCAGACAAAAAAATTAGAATACTGTTTCAAATCCATTCATGACCCTTATAATACCTTTAAGTTATACACCTTTACGCGGAATATCGAATATCTGTGACGTCATTATGATAAAAAGACGCGTCTGTGTGCCATTTTCGGAAAAAAAATAAAATATAGCAAAAAAAACCTTATTAAATTATTAAATAGTGAAAAGTTAATGCGTAGCGACATACCAAAATATTAGAATATCTCGTCAGGTGTTACAAAAAAATAGAATAAATTAATTATGCTTATTGATTACTGCCAATATATTAAACCTTTATCAAAGACTTTTTAACTCTGTGTTAGCCAAGTCATATTGAAAAATAAATGGTTCATCAAGAAATCTTAGAATAGTTCATGCTAGAGTCTGCAGAACGGCTGTATAGCTGTTCTGCAGACTCTAGCATGAACTGTTCTAAGATTTCTTGATAAACATAACTATTGAGAGTTCTATTTACGTATGCAAGGTTTAAGGAACAAAATCTCCCTTGGATTTGATGGCCGATTGTTTTGTTTTATCCGCAGTTAAGCAAAAGCCTCGCCGGTTTTCTTCTGCTTTTGGGACAAATTGCCGATGCAGTTTCTACGCCCTTGATTGGCATTCAGAGTGATCGAGGATGTGGAGCTTCCTGCTGTAGATACGGAAGAAGGAAGACTTGGCATTTCATAGGTACGTACAAACTTTTCCATACGTAATTTTGGAGCTACGGGTATTTCGTTAACGGGGAATTTTATCAATATTCTATCCTAACTTGACATAACGTAACCTATACCCAAAGATTATATATATATATATATATATATATATATATATATATATATATATATATACATTTCAACTGCAAAGAACACGCAGTATAAATAACGTAAAGAACGACGTTTGTATAGGAGAACATCCGCGCAAGATGAGAAGAGAGAACGAACAAATGAAAAAATGAGGTAACCACCCGGGAATCGAACCCGGGATCTTCCGATTGCCGGTCAGATATGATAACCACTACACCATGGTCCTCAATCGATCAGAGGTCGTAATTCCTCTCTTCTCATCTTGCGCGGATGTTCTCCTATACAAACGTCGTTCTTTACGTTATTTATACTGCGTGTTCTTTGCAGTTGAAATGTATATATAGATACGGCATGCGGGAGGTGCCCCCCTCGGGGCATTGGTTTCTGCGCGTATGTAGAGGAATTACGACTTCTGATCGATTGAGGACCATGGTGTAGTGGTTATCATATCTGACCGGCAATCGGAAGATCCCGGGTTCGATTCCCGGGTGGTTACCTCATTTTTTCATTTGTTACGTTCTCTCTTCTCATCTTGCGCGGATGTTCTCCTATACAAACGTCGTTCTTTACGATATATATAATATATATATATATATATATATATATATAATATATATATATATATGGGATGGAACTCAAAATGGTCCCCTGAGGTTTTTTCATGATACACACAGACCGTGCATGAAACAAGGAACTCTTCTGGGAAAATTAAATCCACTATAGTCCGAATAAGTAATGGTAAATGAAAAACACTATAGTTTTTTCTTTTTCATCATGTTAGCCCGATGTGGGCAACGGGTCACTCGCAAAGAGGTCCCAAAAATATAGCTCCCCTCACCAGCTATCTGCAAAGCAGATAGGAGCCAGCTTTGGGACAGGATGTAGGGGTTACAGCTACACCTAGCCTACTATATCCAGAACCTCAATATATGCAAAAGACTCACTGCATTCGCGTCGGATTGAATACATCAAAGAAAAAAAATGCACTATAGTGGATTTAATTTTCCCAGAAGAGTTCCTTGTTCCATGCACTGTCTCTGTGTATCATATATATATATATATATATATATATATATTATATATATATAATATATATATATAAATATATATATATATATATATATATATATATATATATATAACCTTTAACCTTTGGTTTAATAATAATAACCTTTGGTTAGCTTCGCGCCCGAATTGTTTATTCTGACGAAGGTCAAGCTTTTCACTCCACCTTAGACCTACAGTTTAACGTGGAATCCGAACCACACCCCATCAGCAGCCCAGCGTCTTAACCACTAGGCCACCTAGGGTACCCATTTATCTACCAACCACTTTCTTTATTGTGTGGAAGGATGAACAGCTGGGTTTTGCTGCGCGCCGGCTGCCGTCGCGCTACTACTACACCATATAATACACCATATATATATACACCATATATATATATATATATGTGTGTGTGTGTGTGTGTGTGTGTGTGTATGGTAGATGAATGGGTAGTATAAGACGCTGGGCTGCTGATCGGGAGGTCGTGAGATAGAGTCCGGGACGAGAACTTTGTGATTTCTGACACCCGTGGTGGGTCGTGGTTCGGATTCCACGTTAAGCTGTAGGTCTAAGGTGGAGTAACACGCTTGAACTTCGTCAGAATTAACAATTCTGGAGGAAGTAAAACCAAGGTGTGGATATAACGGGTGTGCCATAAAAAAGGATACATATTTAAAAGGCTATAAAATTAACGTTTGTCATTTAATTTTAATAAAACTTCTTCACAATAAAACATATGTATTTATCTATATACAAACAAGTTTTCAGACTAAAATATCAAATAATTCAAATTCTATCAACATTTAACGAAAGAGTATGATTTTTCTACTTAACACGCAAAAATTATTAAACCTTTTTAATATTTTTTTATAAAAATAATTTTTAACGTAAAATATACCTGAAATTATTAAAAAAATTGTTCGAAATGCTCTCCTTCCATTTCAATAACTTTTTTTAATTCTTGGACGGAATTCATCTATGGCTCGATTTACTTGTTCCTGCGGAAGTTCTTCCCATTTTTGAATGATGATGTCGCGTAAATGAGCAACATCTTTTTTCCTAGTCCTGTAGATTCGTTCTGCTAAGTTCTCCCATATTCCGGCCAAGAATAAAAAAGTTATTAAATGGAAGGAAAGCATTTCGAACAATTTTTTTAATAATTTCAGGTAAATTTTACGTTAAAAATTATTTCAATAGAAAAATATTAAAAAGATTTAATAATTTTTGCGTGTTAAGTAGAAAAATCATACTCTTTCGTTAAATGTTGATAGAATTTGAATTATTTTATATTTAGTCTGAAAACTTGTTTGCATATAGATAAATACATATGTTTTATTGTGTAGAAGTTTTATTAAAATTAAATGACAAATGTTAATTTTATAGCCTTTTTAAAATGTACCCTTTTTTTGGCACACCCGTTATATATAAACAAGATACAAACTGACGATATTTCCATTATTTATTCCGCCAAATGAATATTGGGTACTCGCCACTAAGCGGATGGGGTGAGAACTAAGCTTTGCACAAAGGCAGACTAGCATGATTTTGAAGTATATTACCAAAAGCTGAATAGTATCATATTAACCTTCGAAATAGTACAAACCTATATACTTATTTTATTAACTGATCTTATACTTGAGTACGGTATATATTAAAGTATATAATAATAAACATTAAAAATTAATTTAAGCTGATGACGTTTTTTTCATGGTAATTTCGTTCTCTTTCCAAACACTAGATGGCAGAAGTGAAAAAAAGTTAAGAAAAAAGTGCCAATTATTCTCTCAAAAATGAGTCCTTATTTGGAATTTTTTTTCATTTTTCTAACTTAATTTTACCTTGAAGTTTATAACTATGAAATTAGAAATTACGTTGAAAGTATATAAAACGACGAAAATTTTAATTTAGAAAAAAAAAATTAATGCCATCAAACCGATTGCTGCAGTTGATGGGTATAAATGCGCAATCGACAATATCCGACTGCCGCAGCGAATTTATATATAGCTAAACTTAGCCTAAACTAACCTAATTTAACGTAATCCTAAAACCAACTTGTCGATAAAATGTAATGTACACGATATATCTCTAGCCAGATATGGTAATTTCTTGAACTATTACGACATGTGACGCCATTGGGAGGCTGGGAATCACAATGTCACAAATCTTTCACAATATATTTCAGTCTTTTGCGCGCATATTCAAATGTATTATAGTAATTGGATGAAAATGATGAAGTAACAAACAAATTAATACTTAAAAGGAATTATTGAATTTAAAACTTTCATTTCCTTCCTCATTTCCGTAGGAACACTGTGCGTTCTCTTATCCTTTCCATTCATCTTTATCATGTGCAGAACGTGTAACACACTCTGGACCAATTCTTACGTGGTTCTCATTGGTTTTATGATCGTAGTATTTCAGGTAAGACCGTAAGAATATCGAATATTTGCCCTATATTTAATTAATTGTTGCAATAAGTTAATAAAAAATTATAAATATTTTAAATCACGTACACCATGTACGGATCTACGTATTGTACTGTAGTTATTTTTTTAATTGGAAGTTTACTTGGCGTCACAGGTCACATGATCGCTTCTTCAGCCGCCATATTGGTTAGCAAGAAAACCACTACAAACCTATTTAATATTCAGACTTTATTTATTTATGTATTTATTTCATTTAGTGGTCAAGTATTTTGGTGTAATTTGCAAAAAAGTTCTACATTTTTGGCTTATCGATTTCCAAACAAAATGGGTTGACATGCTTAGTTCAAAGATTATATATATATATATATATATTCAGGCCGCGCAAGGGGGTTCTAAGCTCGTGCTCTTGAGTGCTCTTTATGCTCGTTTGTACGTGCTTGTTCTTGGAGGTTTCACGTGCGCCCTCCCGGCCCTAGCACCCAAGGATGATGGGGCTCGACCCTGCAGTCCTTGTCATCCTTGGTCTTTTTCCACTTCGACTGTCCCCTCCACCCTTTCTTTTTCCTCTGTCTTTCCTCTCACTTTTTCTTTGTTTTTCCACCGAGATATGCCCTTTAAAATAGGGGCGAATCGGTTCTTCCCAAACTTAAAAAAAAAATAAAATAAAATATATTCAGGATGAGTCAAAAGTCAGGAAACATAGAACGGATAGGAAACTTTTATTGCAAAAAGACATGACTCAGGGGCGGATCCAGGATTTTGGAAAAAGTGGGGGTCCAGGATTTTGGAAAGGGGGAGGGGTCGAGATAGTTTGAACATTTAGGATCAGTAGTGTGTTATAATTACATATACCAAGCAAATAATGTGAAGAAATACGATTGAGACCGATTGAGATTTTCTTTATTTTATACTATTTATCAAAATTTTGGTGACCAAAAGGGGGGGTCCTGACCCCAGGACCCCCTCTGGATTCGCTCTCTGTATGTGTTACAAGTAGTGTTATAAGATGTGTTCTATATGTTCTCTATATGTCTGGAAGTGAAAGGAGAACATATAGAGCACATCTTATAACATTACTCGCAACATGTCTTTTTGCAATAAAAGTTTCCTATCCTTCCTATGTTTCCGGACTTTTGACTCACCCTGTGTGTGTTATATATATATATTAATATATATTATATATATATATATATATATATATATATATATATATGTATATATATATATATATATATATATATATATATATATATATATATATATATATATATATATATATATATATATATATAAAAGGACGTGTGTGTGTGTGTGTGTGTGGTCTGTTCCAGCCATAACTCCAAAATGGAAGCAGATACAAACATGAAATTCACACACATATTGATTAGGTCCCCAGGTTGTGCACCTGGGTGTTAATAAATTAAATAATTAAAATTACTGGGCCGAAGGCCCCAGCACTGCAATTAAACTACAGAAAAGAACGCAGCCGTGAAAATTTTGACCTTCACATTGTGTCAAGATTTCTGAATCTTAAGATTTTCATGACTTATTATTTGGTCAATAAAACTATAGAAAAGAACACAGTCATGAAAATCTTGAGCTTCAGTTACAATTAAAACTAGCAGAGCGACCCGGCGTTGCCGGGGTAGATGTTGAACGTCATATATATATATATATATATATAGTATATGCCCGGTTAGGTCAACTGAATGCCCTGCCCAGTTAGGTTAATTGAATGCCCGGTTAAGTCAACTGAATGCCCTGCCCAGTTAGGTTAATTGAATGCCAGGTTGGGTTAATTGAATGCCCGGTTAGGTCAACTGAATGCTCAGGTAGGTTAATTGAATGCCCGGTTAGGTTAACTGAATGCGCGGCTAGGTTAATTGAATGCCTGGTTTGGTTAATTGAATGCCCGTTAGATTAATTGAATGCCCGATTAGGTCAACTGAATGGTTAATTGAAGGCCCGGTTAGGTTAATTGAATGCCCGGTTAGGTTAATTGTACGCCCTTGACGATTGGTTAGTTGTGATATTTTCGTTAGCTTATAGCGTTTAACACCCATCCCGACAACGCCGGGTCGCTCCTCTAGTATATATATATATATATATGGAATATCATGCATGAATCCCAACAATTTTTCATGATAAAGAAAATCACCCTAAAATTATATTCAACAGGTGGTGGATGATTTGAACCTTGGTTGGGACGATTTTTTCATATATATATATATTATATATATATATATATATATATATATATATATATATATTATATATATGTAACGTAAAGCGTATAATTACTGTACTGAAATGTATAAGTTATAAAATCCAAATTAAAAGTAAAAAAATAAAGCACTAAAAAGTAGGAAGCTTTTCGATGAGCTCCACTCCTCTTCATTCAGGTAAGAAGACTAAAATGAACTAAAAGTTAATGGGAAAGAAGAATATATGACGGTCGTGTGTGTGGCGCATGAAAACGGTGCAGTAAAGAGTTTCGAGCTAAAATTTTATTTAAAAGTGGATCGATATAAAAATGACGTCATCATTCTTGAAATTATCGATATATTTTTAATAATTAAAAAGGATTCAGTCAATTTAATTTTATTTTTATGTTTTACGCGTAACTGAAAGGCCGAATTATTATTATTATTATTATTATTATTATTATTAATAATATCGATTCAGTGATCTGAAATAATGGTATGGTAATGCGAAGTTGACTTAGGATCGCCAATTTGAAGACTATATTTATGTTTATGATTTCTGTCAACAAAATTATTAGTTTCTCCAATATAAACCTTGTGACAATTTCCACGTTGAATTTTATAAACTGGGTCATTATCAGAAGCGAACGACGGTTTCTCGTTATTTCTAATTTTCATAGAAACCTTCCATTTTTCTGGCAAAGATTCTTCGTTTGTCTCACAGCCCGACCGACATCTAAACCTAATCCTAGATCTAGACTAAACTACGTTTTAAATGAAGTTGCATCGTTTTTATAACTCAAGCGATGTAATAATAATATAATAATAATAATAATAATAATAATAATAATAATAACTTGTACTGCTAAAGGAAACGTTAACAATTAAAATAACAAAATTTGAACATCACAACATGTTAAAAGTTTGTTCCTGAATGTTCCAATAGCAGAAACTATTGAAATTATTTTGGATATATATATATATATATATATATATATATATATATATATATATATATTATATATACTTTTCAACCTTTCAAAGATTCCGCGCGATGATTCCTCCCTCCTCTCGAGCTGGCCTGGTGAAGTAGTAAGTTGGTTTCTTGTACTTTCCACCTCATATAGCCAGGTACGCCCGGCTCATCGGGGATTGTTCACAGCCAGGCGTCTAATCTTCTTTTGAAGATGTCCACTGCAACACCACTCGTGTTCCTTAGGTCTTTGGGCAGCTGATTAAACAGTTTTGGTCCTCTCACAACAAAACTATTTTCTTTCAATGTTAAGGATGTTTTCTGTCTCGCCTTTAATTTGAGAACACGACACAGTCTTCCTTTTCTACTTTCCACCGTTGTTTGGGGAGGTCAATATTTTGCACCCCTTGATCTTGTTTGTGAAGCTTCTCTGAATTCCTTCTAGTTGTCTAGTATCTTCTTTTTTATATCGGCACGTTAGGACCCAGCAGTATTCCAATTTGGGTATGATCAGTGTTTTCAGTAGAGGAATCATTATATTCCTATCCCTTCGTTTAAAGGTTCTCAGTATCTGCCCAGTTATTCTCTTTGCTTGTTTACTGCTATCTTATTTTGTGTTTCAAATTTCGCATCATCAGTCATTACAACCCCTAAATCTTTTGTTTTAGAATTTCTCTGAATTTCGTTCATTTGAGATATAATATTCCATGGATTTTAGGTCCTCTCCTTTTGCGTACCGTAATAGCTGAAATTTCTCGGTGTTAAACTTCATATTGTTGTCTTCCGCCACTTGTAGATTCTGTTCATGTCTGTCTGTAGAGATCCTATATCTTCTGGGTTTCTTATTTTTCTATTGATATCTCTCTCTCTCTCTCTCTCTCTCTCTCTCTCTCTCTCTCTCTCTCTCTCTCTCTCTCTCTCTCTCTCTCTCTCTATATATATATATATATATATAATATATATATATATATATATATATATACAGGGTGGGCGGAAAGTAGCTCCCTAATTTAAATTACATATAAATTATGTATAAATTGTGATTGTATTGTTATATTGTTATGGTGTGTTCTCTAAAGTGGTACAATTATAATGGTAATCTTTTTTTCTCTAAAGTGTTCTCTTTGTGTTCTCTAAAGTGGTACAATTGTAACGTTCATTTTTTTTTTTTCATTTCAGATTGAAGGGTAACATGGCTGAGCGTTTAACACTGCAGGAGCGTGCCCAGTTGGCGGCACGGTACGAAGTTTGGCAATCTGTCGTTCGAGTTCAAAGATGGTGGCGGGCCATTCACGGACCACGTGCCCAAGTGGACCCGAAAACAATCAAGAACTGCCACTCGAAGCTCATGACCACGGGGTCTGTGGCAGATGTTCGAAGATGTGGTCGCCCTTCGACATCCAGGGCCCAGGAGACGGTGCAGGCAGTTCAGGAAATGTTCGCACGGAGTCCACGAAAGTCAACTCGCCAGGCAGCTCGGGAAAGTGGACTCTCCCGCTACTCAGTGCGAACTGTGCTGAAGAAGGAGCTGAACTGGCGTGCGTGGAAGCCGCATTACTGCCAATCTCTCTCGGACGAGGACTGCGACATTCGCATGGAGTTCGGGGAAATCATGCTGGCTTGGCGTGAAGACTGGCCCCATCTCTTCCGCAACATCCTCTGGAGCGACGAGGCGGTGTTCCACGTCGGAGGCTTTGTCAACCGCCACAATTGTCACTACTGGGCAGGAGAGGATCCCATGGTTACCGCTGAAAAACGGCAGAATCGGTTCAGTGTAACGGTGTGGTGTGGTATGACCTCAGATCAGGTTGTGGGCCCGTTCCCTCTGCGCAACACCATGAATGCTGAGCGGTACCTTGCTATGTTGCGAAACGAGGTCTGGCCGATTGTCAGCACATGGGAGAACATCGACGATCTGATATTTATGCAAGATGGCGCCCCTCCGCACTTCGCTCTTGTTGTCCGTGAGTGGCTGGATGCCCACTTCCCTGGGCGTTGGATGGGTCGTCGTGGTCCACATCAATGGCCAGCCAGGAGCCCCGACTTGACACCGTGCGACTTCTTTCTTTGGGGGTGGGTAAAGGAAGAATCTACCGCACCAAACCGAGGACATTGGAAGAACTGGAGGACCGAATTCGGGAAGTCATGTCCTCCATCCCGCCGGAGTTCCTGCTAAAGTCAGTGGACGCCATTCCTGGGCGGCTCCAGAAGCTGGTGGAAAGAGTTGGAGCCCACATTGAATTTTAGAGAAACCTACCATGTATGCCTACCTTTTCATATTATTTCTTCTGAAATAAATGGATAATATACGTATTTTTTTACCAATCCAAAATAGGGAGCTACTTTCCGCCCACCCTGTACATATATATATATATATATATATATATAATTATATATACACTATATATAAAACATCCTCCAAAAATAGAAAAGGTTATTATGAAACATTTGTTAATACAAATTGCACTGCAATGGCACCATTTGAATTTGCAAACAAAACATACTTACAAACAGTCGGTATTTCGATGGGTCTCCCCACCTCCCTTAATTGGGCCAACTTTTGCTGACTTTAATACGTTGCGCGTACAAAATAATATTTTTAATATGAAAAAAAAAATGTAGTCTTATTTTTTGTACGCGTTATTTATACACACACGATACTTTTACGGGTTTTAAAATGAAACTCAACTCTTTATTCGAGAACTAAAAACTTAAATTTACGTTTGTGAAAAATCGCGAGTAAACAAAATAATAATTTGTTTGATGTTAACTTAAAAATCACTGAAAATGGTTCGTTAAAACGAATTTATACATTAAATAAATAAGAAACGAACGATTCTCTACTAATTATTACATTTTGCGACACAGCTACAAAATTTCAATATTAATCGTCATAAAAATTAAGAAATAAAATTAAATCGTTCAAACTCAAATGAAGAATTTTTTTTTAAAATTCTGATCAAAATTGTTTTTTAAGTCAGAAACGAGTTTCTAAGAATAATATAAGTAATATCGTGTACGTTTTCGAACGTAAGAAAAGTGGATGTAACTCCTTTTATATACGTTTATACAACTCGTACATTCGCCTCACAACGTTACAACCTAAATATAAACCTATTAAAATTGATGAACGCTTCAAAATTGAGTGTAAAACGCGACCTACAAAATTAAATCGTTCAAAACTGTCCCATAATATTTAAAGGCAGAAAATTTCTCGTCAAAGAATAGTAGATTCGTTAACGATAAAAAATATTTATATTAAAATTCAATGAAATATTTTTAATTAAAATGCGACCTATAAATGACATTTCGGCGGAGGACCATTTTTTATAAAAATCAAAGGTGACTTTTAAACAATAACTTTTATCTACGATTATTGTCTTTATTTTCGGTTTTATCTTCTAAATATTAATTTAACAATTCGTGTTTTAGTTCTTTGAAGTGGCTGAAGCGTAGGAGCGAAACGTAAGAAATAATATAAAAACAATCTTATTACTTTAGGCAACGAGTGCTTTAAATATAATTTCTGAAATATTAAAAAAAATCTTTAAAATTTTGCACAAATCCCTAAAAACATTTTATAAAATTTAAATAATAATAATAATAATAATAATAATAATAATAATAGTGAGGGAAAAATTGGATAAAATGGTGTTTTCCATATTTTGATATGAATGGTTGTTAGAAGTGAAAATTGAGACTAGTCCTAATCACAGTAATAAATATTCACAAAGATTAATGGGAAATTGACGTAGGAAGAATGAGACAGAAAATAATTATAATTGGTGGTTACGCAAAAGCTATTAATTAATTTGATCCATGAAAAATTATTTTTAAAAATAGGCAAACCATTATGAAAGTAACATTCTATTAAGTAGGTATACAAAAATTTAAGGATCCTGATCCCGAATCAAATCCGGAAGATCCGGTTGGTATAGATCCTAATGTAGATCCAAATCCTTTATTTTAACGTTCGGTTAAAATACTACTCCTTCGAAAGATCCATTCGTTATACGTCCTAATCTCGATCGGGAGCATTTTATTTTAAAATTCGATTAAAATCCCGATTCGGAAGATGGAATATATTCGTAAAGACGGATTCCATCTTTACGAATCGACTAATTGATCATTTTATGTCATTTATACGAACGTGTTTCGCCCCTAATTTAGTTCGGTTGGGCTTCCACTCAAGTTTCTCACCTCTCCATCATTCCTGATCTCACTCCGAATGAAGCCGAAAGAGACGAACTCAGTATGATAAGGTAAGAAGGTTAGTTTCACTTTTAACCACTTTCACTTTTAGTGACTTTAGCCATTTTAGGCAAATACTCTCAGTTGCGAAAGGCGGAATTGAGGAGATAAAGCCATAATAAAAAATGGATTTATTATTATTATTAGTAGTAGTAGTAGTAGTAATAGCAGTAGTAGTAGATGTATAAAGTGTTCGGCCGATTCTGAGGTCTTGTCTTCATCAGGTGTCAGTGAAGATCTTAGACTAGGCCGAAAGTTTGTGCTTTTAATAAATCCATTTCTCATTGTCGTTTTCTTCCTTATATATATATATATATATATATATATATAATTATATTATATATATATATATATATTATATAAAGAGGTCGACAAAAGTAAATAGACACTACGATGATTGTCGTCAAGAACAAATAACGCAGCTCATGAATGGAATAGGAGAACGTGTGTCCCCTTTACATAATTATGCAAAAAGGAAAACGACACCATTCTAAACATATTCATTTAAATAGATTTGTTATTATTCGTTCACTTTTAGCATCAAATCAAAAACTCGGGTAAAACCAAAGATGTCTATTTATTTTTGTCAACCCTCTGCGTGTGTGTGTGTGTGTGTGTGTGTTTGTGTGTGTGTATATATGTGTGTGTGTGTGTGTGTGTGTGTTAGGTTAAACGCAAATATAAAATCTAATAACCAAAGCCAAATTCAGATAATTTAGTTGAATTAAAGACTCTTTAATTTAATGTAAAGAATCATTACTGACTGAGCTTCCGTATACAGAGTGTAACAAAAATTAAATGCTCGAATTGCGCATCAGAAATTTGTTGGAATTGAATCGAATTGAATAACCTTTATTGATAAATAAATACAATTTTACGCTTTAACAATTTTTGTTTTTATAACATTTTTAACAAATAATAAATAATTGTGAAGCGGAATATTTATTTTATTTAATTTGTAATTTAAGCTTTACGCTTTATTCGATCTACCATACTTATTTACCACAATTCACGCGTGCAAACAGTTTTCTGGTACGCAATTCGAACATTTCACTCAGTGAAATAAATGTCCTATGAGTAAGGATGTGTGTTATACCCTGTGTATATATATATAATATATATAACGAAAAAACGTTTTACAGTTAAGATGATGGCCAAGTGAAAAAGTCTACTTTCGAATATTGTCTGTTGTACGTCCATTTGTAGATTTAAAATTAAATTCTAATTAGATTTGAACCAAATTTAACGGACGGTCCAATCATTCAGAGTTAAATTTAACTTCAAAGAGCTCAATGGTACTAATATCAGGCGTCTTTCTTCCTTGTCGAGATGATGATGATGATGTGACGATAAAATCGTACCTTTTTATATTTTTATTGGTTCAATAAAATTAAAAAATATATATTTTCTAAAAATGCGTCTTGTAGATTAAAGTAACGTAATTAACGTTTCACCTATCATTTATTTTTTATTGTCCGCTGTTGCGTAATTGGGCACGCGAGATAGGTGTATGTACGGTGTTATTGGTGTGAATGAACTCTAAGTCTATTCGTTTCATTGTACTTTAATATACGGTATATACGCGTTAGTTTCTCTCCTCGGGCTGACTTAGAGGAATCTTGGGACTTTGCTACCCCGTAACTTCTACAATCTGCGCGCATTTAACCTCGCAACGATTGCCGAACATACACCTACGTGTCTGTATATAGGCATATAAGAAGATGCGCACCACTGTGCGTATAGATAAAGTGCGTTAGTTTGTTCACTCTCTTTAGTCCTTCCATGACCAGTGGAGCTTTAATGTCCCACCGGAAATAAAAATATAAACTGTACTAAAATGCAACCTTTCTACAAATGATCCTACAATCTACACGTTCTATTGGTTTGGTTTACCTGCCAAGAAAGGAAGCAAAAAGGTGTCACTCGCTCCGGAAGTTCAAGCAAAGCACGCGGATAATTGTTATGCCTTTAAATGCTTTAACTGGTTTGAGGTCAGTTTTGTATATGGCGTAACAAAACCGAGTATCAATTGAAATGATCTACGGATCTACGGAAGACCCTAAGACCCTAAGATCCACTCTAAGGTTAGCCCGAGAGAAAGAAGAGAATAGGGAGTTAAAAGAAGAGAATAAGGGGTTAAGTAAGTAGCGAAACCTACCATTCGTGGGTTAACATTCATTCAAAAAAAGAGCGAGAAAGACTCCCCATCATCATTCGCCGGCCACTGCCGACAAGTCTGAGAAAAAGTCGAAGAGAATCAGAAAAGGTGTGAAAGATGAAAAGAAGTAAAATAAGAACGCTTACAAACCACGCAAACGCAGTCTTAACTCATATCCCCTTAATGAGATAGGCATAGGGGATCTAGTAATTATTGTTATTATTGGTGAATTTCTAGTTTCGAAAACCACGGAATTTTTTGATGAAAAATACGTCATTCGAGAGCTCTTCAAATGTTATATACAGTATAGTGAATTATTAGGAAGCTAATGAGGTTGTTTTTTTATAAAAAAAAATCAGTTTCATTAGATTTTTAAGCAATAAACTTTACAGACTTACTTATTCACGTTTAAGAATATTAAAGTCCGGCCCGGCTAGCTCAGTCGGTAGAGCACGAGACTCTTAATCTCGGGGTCGTGGGTTCGAGCCCCACGTTGGGCGAATGTTTTTATTATTAGAAGCAGTGCCATGAAATTTATATTAGTGTCGTAAAGGATGTTTTTAGTTCTTTACTTATATCTGGTTACTAGGATAAACTGAATTAACATGTATTATGCTAGTAATATATATGGCAGGAAAATAATAAAAGAAAAACTAGAGGGTATCGATAGGGAAATACAAGCCCTGATTAAGGACCATACAGAGAGGGAAGAGGAAAAGGCGGTAGAAGCAATAAAGGAAAATCCAAAATACTTCTATAGCTATGCAAAAAGGAAAACAAAAACGCGCGCCGCTATTGGGCCCTTAAGGACGGGAAATAATGAACTAACCGACGATCCAAAAGAAATATCTGATACATTGAGAGCTCAATATGAATCAGTTTTCAGTACCCCAAAAAGTGACAAAGCGATATCTGACATAAATGCATTCTTTGAAGAGGAATTGCAAGGAGAGTATATAACAGACTTTGAGTTTAAACCAGAAGATGTAGCGAGAGCTATAGAACAAATGAAACTACATTCAGCTGCAGGTCCGGACAATTGGAACGCATTATTGATTAAAAACTGTAAAAATGAAATAGCTACACCTTTATACTGGATATGGAGAAGATCCCTAGACACTAGGGAAATACCGAGCATCTTGAAAAAAGCAAACATTGTCCCTATATACGTATAAAGGAGGGGACAGATCTCAAGCAAAGAACTATAGACCAGTGTCATTGACGTCCCACCTCACCAAAGTATTTGAAAGAATAGTTAGAGAGAAAATTTATGATTTCCTGGAGACACGGGAAAGATTCAACGAAAATCAGCATGGATTCCGATCAGGTAGATCATGCCTATCACAACTAATAGAGCACTACAACAATATCCTAGATGCATTGGAAGGCAATGACAACTACGATGTTATATACACAGATTTTGCTAAAGCTTTCGATAAATGTGACCATGGTATAATAGGACATAAAATTAAAGACATGGGAATAACAGGCAAAGTGGGAAAATGGATCTACAACTTCCTTAGTGATCGTCTGCAGGTCGTCAAAATTCAAGGTATATCATCATCAGAATCGGAAGTACGCAGCTCAGTACCACAAGGGACAGTACTGGCCCCACTCCTGTTCATTATCATGCTAACAGACATAGACAGCGGAGTAAACAGCAACAGTATAGTAACATCCTTTGCAGACGATACAAAGATCAGCAGAAAAATCAGCGATGTACATGACGTGGAGGCCTTGCAGAGGGACACGAACAAAATATACAAATGGTCAGAAGACAACAACATGTCATTCAACGCCGAGAAATTTCAACTCTTGAGATATGGTAGAAAAGAAGAACTTAAACAGACTGCATATTATGCTCCAGATAGACAGGAAATTCAGAGAAGCATGAAAGCGATTGATCTCGGGATAATAATGACAGATGATGCGAAATTCGAAACACAAAATCAGATAGCGATACATAAAGCAAAAAGAGTCGCCGGACAGGTTCTAAGAACGTTCAAGAGAAGGGACAGGACAGTAATGATTCCCCTGCTAAAAACACTGATTATACCAAAACTTGAATACTGCTCAGTTTTGACGTCCCCATATAAAAAGGAAGAAACTAATAAACTAGAAGAAACGCAAAGGCATTTCACAGCCAAGATTGATGGCTGCAAAGAACTCAACTACTGGGAAAGACTACGTAAACTAAATCTGTACTCACTGGAAAGAAGAAGAGAGAGGTACATCATAATCTACATATGGAAAATGATCGAAAAACTGGTACCAAACCTAAAACTAAACCCAATTACCATTCAAACAACACTGGAAAATAGGAAAGGCAGAATGTGTAGTGTTCCCAAATTAAAAGCACGACAAGGGACCTCCTCAACCCTGAAGGAAAATAGCTTGGTTGTCAGGGGGCCAAGACTTTTCAACCAGCTTCCTAAGGACCTCAGAAACGTAACGGGGGTCAAAGTTGAAGTCTTCAAGAAAAGACTGGATGCCTGGCTCAGGGCAGTACCAGATGAGCCGGGCGTGCCTGGCTATGTACGGTGGAGAGCGCAAGAAAGTAACTCGCTCCTCCACCAGGCCAGACCTAGAGGCGGGGCCACCAGCTTGACCTCCGTGTGAAGAGAGACCAACACACGAAACAACATAAGGTTCATAAGGTAAGGTAAGGTATATGCCCCACTGATTAATATATATATATATATATATATAAACCGAGAATATATATACATCTAAGGATTGTGTGTGTATATATATATATATATATATATATATATATATATATATATATATATATATATATCTTTTGCCGATGACACAAAGATCAGAAGAAAAAGAAGAAACCCAGAAGATATAGGATCTCTACAAACAGACATGAACAGAATCTACAAGTGGACGGAAGACAACAATATGAAGTTTAACACTGAGAAATTTCACCTGTTACGGTACCGAAAAAGAGAGGACCTAAAATCCATGGAATATTATACTCCAAATGGACACGAAATTCAGAGAAATTCTAAAGCAAAAGATTTAGGGGTTGTTATAATGACTGATGATCCGAAATTTGAAACACAAAATAAGATAGCAGTAAACAGAGCAAAGAGAATAACTGGGCAGATACTGAGAACCTTTAAAGTTTAAACGAAGGGATAGGAATGTAATGATTCCGCTACTGAAAACACTGATCATACCCAAATTGGAATACTGCTCGGTCCTAACATCCCCATAAAAAAAGAAGATATTAGACAACTACTGTAGAAGGGATTCACAGAAGCTTCACAGCCAAGATCAAGGGGTGCAAAGAACTAAACTACTGGGAAAGGTTACGCGAATTAAACCTATATTCACTGAAAAGGAGGAGAGAGAGAGATACACTATTATTTATACTTGGAAAATAATGAGAAACTAGTCCCGAATCTTACTCTGAACCCTGTAACTCCACAAACAACGGTGGAAAGTAGAAAAGGAAGACTGTGTCGTGTTCCCAAATTAAAGGCGAGACAGGGAACATCCTTAACCTTGAAAGAAAATAGTTTTGTTGTGAGAGGACCAAAACTGTTTAATCAGCTGCCCAAAGACCTAAGGAACACGAGTGGAGGGTCGAGTGGTGTTGCAGTGGACATCTTCAAAAGATGATTAGACGCCTGGCTCAGAACAATCCCCGGTGAGCCGGGAGTACCTGGCTATGTGAGGGGGAGAGTACAAGACACCAACTCACTATTTCACCATGCCAATTCGACAGGAGGGGCGACAAGCTTGATTTTCGTGAAATGAAGAATCATCGCGCGCAATATTTGAAAGGTTGAAAGGTATACATGTGTGTGTGTGTGTGGGTGTGGACACTACAGTGTCGTAGTGTGGTTGCTAGGGCCCTCACTTTCCTGTAAAGAGTTGGTGGTTTTGAACGTTGGTGAGAGCGATTTTTATTTTAAAAAGACTAAACTATTTTTAGTATTTTTAAACCAATTTTGTTTGATTGATTATAAATTTTTGGCGTCTTCGAAAAAGACTAAAACTCTTTATTTGTTATAATGTTTCTCCTCTTCATTCATCAAATAAGTATTCCAAAATTACAATTATAACAATATTACAGTAATTAATATTTATTTGTATTTTATTTCCCTCTTAAACTTTACCGCAAATAAAATCACGAACTTTTGTTTAATGTCAGTGAGAGAAATTTTTCGTACATTACTGATAAAGGCACGCGAAAATAACTTTATTACTGTTATTTTACAGTTATTTTAGAAGATCTTACAGTCGTATACTAAAGTCCACAAGTAAAATAAAAAAACATTTTACTTATATATATATATATACACATACAGGGTGTTTCAAAACATTGGGGACGCACTTTCAGGATGGATTCACGACCTGAAAACAATGAAAAAACTTTATATAAACATATTCCCGAAATCGCTTTGTTTCCGAGTTACAGCCCGTTATGTGTTCCAGCAAGTATCCGCCTTACCTTTAAAGGAAGTGCTCAAAATTACCGCCTTGCGTTTGAATACATGCCTGAACACGCCTCTTCATAGACTGCCTGACGCGTTCAAACATTCTAGGTATTGCTCGGATTTTCTGGCATCCTTGTTCTATACGTTGGCGAAGCATTTCAACGTTGTCAATGGGTGTCACGTAAACGATGGATTTCAGATGACCCGACATGTCAAAATCGAGTGGATTCAGGTCCGGGGAGCGAGCAGGCCACGCAATGGGTCTTCCATGGCCTATCCATTTATCAGGGAAATGGTCATCCAAATAGTCTCTGGCTACTCGACTAAAATGAGGCGGAGCGCCGTCATGCATAAACCACATACGACGTCGAACACCAAGAGGAACTTCATCTAGTAAATCGCTTAAATCATTCTTTAAAAAATTGGAATAGGATTCTCCTGTTAATCTTCCAGGCAAGACAAAAGGACCGATTAAGTTGTCGGCAATAATTCCTGCCCATACATTGATACTAAATTGTTGTTGGTCCCTTGACTGGATGATGGCATGGGGATTCTCTTCGGCCCAGTGATGAGTGTTGTGAAAATTGATCACGCCATTTCTTGTGAAGGCAGCCTCATCAAAAAACAACACGGAGGATAGAAAAAGAGGATCGCGAGCACACTGTTGAAGGAACCAAGTACAAAAAGCCTCTCGTGGTGGGAAATCAGCTTCAGTAAGGCCTTGTACTCGCTGAATGTGATATGGGTAAAGCTGTTGTTCCCGTAAAATTTTCTACACAGTTGCGTATCTTACACCCTCTGCTGCTGCTATCCTTCGGGTGCTGACACCAGAATGTTCCTCCACGCGATTCAGGACCCGCTCCTCCAACTCAACAGTTCTGACGCTGATTTGTCTACCACCATCTGAAACTCGCTTGTTGAATGATCCTGTATCACCAAGACGCTCATCTATTCTTTGAAAAGTCTTCTTATCTGGCAGACGGCGATTCGGAAACCTTTCCGCATACAGACGTCTTGCTGCGGCCGCATTACACTCGGCAAGTCCATACATGAGATGCATGTCTGCCATTTCTCTGTTTGAATAAGCCTCCATTCTCACTTGAAGTGCACACTATCACTGAATAACACAAAACCTTTTAAGGTTTTTTTTCACTGGACCACTTATTCACGGTAAGAAGTTACGAGTACGAATAGTGAAACACCGCGATGCAGCTCTGACTGACTGATGGCTCTACACTCAACGATACTGAAACATGTCATAGAGTGCACGAAACATTACAATCGGTAAGGCCATACATGAAATAAGTCTCGTACACACTCACAAACATTGTCGCAAGCAGTGTTTGTAAACAGTTTGCAGAAAGAATTGCTGGAACACAAAACGGGCTGTAACTCGGAAACAAAGCGATTTCGGGAATATGTTTATATAAAGATTTTTAATTGTTTTCAGGTCCTGAATCCAGCCTGAAAGTGCGTCCCACATGTTATGAAACACCCTGTATACAGTGCCTCGTTGGGACTATAATGTTAATTAAGTTAATTAGGTTAATGTTAATGATTGCCTAAGGCTGGGGTCACCATGATCTTTTCAGATCGGATAATGTTATTAATTAGGAAATTAATATAGTGAGTTTTTTCCTCTATTAAACAAAATAGATTATATAAAGTGAGGCAAATAAAAGTTGCAGTTGTTTGAATGCAAGTTTAGTTGAAACATATAAATGTGCACTTGAATAATGACTTCCATATTATAATAACGTTCGAGGTAATGAAAGTCTTTGCATAAAGTTTGGTGAATGACACCAGGCCAATGGGGCCTGCTACGCGTTGTTACATGGTGAGATCTCGTGTCACTGGTGTTCTTCGCGGAGATAGGTGAAGTGCGATTGAGGCATCGTGCCCGAGAGTCCTTTATAACGAGGTCGAGGTGTGACGTTCAGGGCAGAAGGAATGCTTGAGGGAGTCTCGGGATGTGACGTCATCTTGGTCGAGGCTGTGTCAATAAAACAACGGACTTATTGTCAAGTGGAAATCGCGAAAGTATCTCAAGGCGTCTATATATTATATATATATATATCAGTGGCGGCTCGTGGTAATTTTACTTATGCATGCAGTCACATGCATTACAGTGTAGTACATATTAGATAAGCTGTATTTTGTCTTTTATGGTATTCTTATGAGTTATGTAGTAACCGAGGATAGAACCAATATTATATTAATGCTATGACTTCAGTACAAAGCATAGGAATAATTATTATGAACAAATAATGTTTGAGAAATTTATGCCCATATCCCAACCATAAAACATTGACAATTATGACTTACAAGATACCACCAGTTTTATTAAAAACATGAAGCACTGGAATATACAGTATTAAATTGTATATTATTGGTTTAAAGCATTTATTTATTACTTACCTTGTTCAATTCCTAAAATTATTTAAACTGAAATTCGGCTCTTCTTGTTTTTCTGCAAAATTGTTCAATGACTTTGTTATAAAAGTCTTCTCTTTTTTCCATTTGTTTTTGAGGAAAGACTTTTCAATTGAAATTAAGGCTAAATTCGATAACCTTGCCTGCTCTTGCGTATTTCTTAAGTAAGTTTTTATTCTTTTTAGCGCCGAAAAAGATCTTTCAACGGACGAAGTTGTAATTGGCAAAGTTAAGATTAAATTTATAAATGAATGTATCTCCGGAAATACTTCAATCATTTCATTGTTCAGTAAATATTTGTGAAGTTCATGAATATCATTTTGACCAAAAAATTTGTGAGAGAATAAGACAGTTAATTCTGATTTCAGGAGAACAAAATCGAAAAAGGAACTGTAGTTACTTTTCAAAGATTGATAAGCCTTTTCCGGAAAATATAGTTCATAGGCTTTACTTTATTGGAGCCAAAAGCTCTAAGAATTCCATATTTTTAAGGGACTTAAATCGCTCTTTCATTTGCTCAATGATATTATCACAAAGTTCAAAGTAGACTTGTCGGTAGCTCGTCTCTATTGGGGTGCTACTTTTTTTTCTTGAGGAAGGAAAACCAAAATCTTCAACAACGGTTTTCCATATTTCATCGAACATCGAATCTCTAATTTCTTGAATTTTGGATATTGTGATTTCAACCGTATTCGAGCCAAAAATGATGTTCATAGATTTGTTTTGCAAAATTTTAAACAAATACTCAGTTAATGGAAAAATTTTAGAAAACACACCCAATAAAAAATTGAAATCAAAAGAGTCCAACGCTACAGATAAACCTCTTGCTTCATTCTTTGTTTTATCATCAAACATCTTTGGATTTTCTTGAATATAATCGAAAAGACTCTTTAAACTTTGTCTATTCTCTTTGACAGTTTCAACTAATCTAGAAGAGTAATTCCACCTTGTCGGAGCAAGCTTAGGAAAGCGTTGCCAACTATACTATCAAGCAAGTTTGTTCGCTTTGTAGAGCTGCTAAAAAATGATGATAAACTGGCTAACATTGAAAAGAATGAGTTACATTTAGAAATGTGTGAAACTGCTTGGCTTAATACAAGGTTAAGCTTATGAGCGTAACAATGTATGAAAAGAGCTTCTGGGGCAGAATCCTTTACCTTTTTTTGAACACCATTAAGTTCGCTTGCCATAACTGCAGCACCATCGTATGATTGCGCGACTAACTTTTTTAAACAACCCAACTCATTTAATTCCTTCAACACCAACGCGGATATATCGTTAGCACTTCTACCTTCACTTACATTAGTAAATCCTAAGAATCGTTCACAAATGTTTCCATTCGCATTGACGTAACGCACAACGGTAGAAAGTTGTGAACAACAACTAACATCGGAAGTTTCATCCAAAAGAACTGCAACATGCTTGCATTTTGCAAGCTCATTTTTTATTTCATGTAAAAGTACAGAACTTACTGAGTCTATTATATCATTTTGTATTGTTTTAGATAGTCCTTTAAAAACTGTAGCACCCTTTAAATGCGTTTCCAGTTTTTCATCATACTCAGCTAAACAATGGGCAAACTCGATGAAGTTTCCTCTATTTTCAGATAACTCACTTTCATCATGACCACGAAATGCAAGTTCTTGTGTTCCTAATAAACACGTTATTCTGATTAGTCTCTTAAAATTTCTCTATTTTTCAATACCTCTTCATTGTGTTTACTAATAGCAACTTCCTTTTGTTTGTCAAGTGCCAAGTCAATTCGACTTATTCCAAATTGTTTCAAATCAAAATGTGCTTGAATATGACTTACTGCTTTTTCGTGACGTGAAATTGCCGTATGTATGTTATTTAAATCTTCGTAGCCTCTATTCACTTCGCTCCACACAGAATTTTCTCTGAAAATAATATACATGGCCAACAGTAGAGTTTGTTTGTTATATTACTACCACACAACCAACGGACACTATCATAAAGTTGGTAGTTAAATTTTCTTATAAATCCTTTGTTCACTTTGGTCAAATTTATTTTTGGGGTAGGCTTTCCATTACGTATTAGAAGCTTTTTTCATCAAAGTGAGCGTTTGAAATGGTTTCGTTTTCAGTTCATGAATTATATCAAAATCTGGATCGTCAGCCATTGCTAAAGGGGTAATTTATCATCTAAATAAATAATTTATACAATTAGTCACTTACACAAATATTTGCATCACTGTACGTAAAAGATAAAAAGTTAATACGCTATCAACAAAGATTAATCACAAATTCACAACTTATCATTAAGTCTGAAGTAAAACTAAGTTGGAAAATTAAACAAATGCGCTAATTGGTAACTCTACAATCGAAAATGATGCCACTTTTTGCAGATTTGATTTTCAAACTACAGTCACCATGCAATTATAGTTCTTATAAATAAAAGCATAAGATTCTTTTTCCATTGTTTTATTATTCGTGAAATCACTACTCAGATTGATTACGCCGTCAGAATGTGATATCATTAAAACATGTTAATTTATTCATTTTCATGTAGAATATTACTAATATTAATGCACTTTTACATTCATAAATACAATTTTAATAAATGCATTCCAAAAAATGTGAAAAATAACGGAGAAAGTAATTGTTATTTCAACTACTTGTACATAAAGGTCAATATTGCTCGTCCTTTGGCTCGGGTTACGCCTTTGTTTTCTATTTCGAATCGGTGATTTTTACTCCTGTGGAAAATAAATATTGTATTCAGTTTAGATTTTCAGTAAATAAATTCATAAAAAAAATCTTTAAGCTATTTTTAATGAAAACCTAAAACTGAATATTTATAAAAAAATCGACTAGAACACATTTAAATGATGAACTTAAATAATAATTGCCATCAAGAGATTAAATAATAAATAATAATTTTAACTTTATTTTTTTAACTTAAATAATAATTTTAAATTCATTGAGTATTTTATTTACGCATGCATTGCATGCATTGCATTCATTAAGAAGCCGCCCCTGATATATATGTTAACCCCCTCCGTCTATGGCCTTGGTCGGTTCGAAGTTGACGGGGGTTCTGGTTAGGTGGCAGCAACGGATTTGTTACTCTGGAGTAGCTGATACCGTATAGGGAATCGCAGTAGTTTTCTTCTATACTACTCTCCGATTTCTTCTTATAACGTATCGGGAAATTATTTTTCTCCATTTAAGACTAAGTTCTTTGAAGAGAGCAAGGCTCATAGCAGAAGATAAAGACTTTTTCTTACGATAATTTACTGCTAAAATGTTACAGGTAATG
>JAJOZX010002186.1:372500-455000 GCA_023014485.1 Bathynomus jamesi
CTTTCGTGTATGTATGGGCCACACTGACAAGATAAAACGTGGGGTAATTTCGGCTAGAATTTGCAGATGGATAGGTCAGGGCTTCCCAACCTTTATCATGTGCGATCCCGAAAATTATGTTCACGCAATTCACGACCCCAAACATTAGTCGAAGTTGGACAAACTCCCAAAAGCCACCCGAAGTCCAAACTTTATTTTAATTATTAAATAAATAATTCTCAAATTAGTCAATAATTATTTGTGCGTCATTTTGAATTTAAAAATCTTATTTATTTATTTATTTATTTTATGCTAATATTAATTAATTTACTCCATTTTTACAGGTATCGTTACTTTATACCTGCGCGAGATTAGTGGTGAACTTATCTTATATTTATATGCCAATTTTCCTTCAAGAAACAATCGGAGCTGAAGAGGTAAACAACATTTTCCCCGTTTCTTAAAGTCATTTTAACTCATTTTCTTTTGGTATATATTACGTACTGCGTGAAACACGAGTGATTCAATATTATCTATAGACGATGATTTTAAAATACATTCAGAAATAATTACAGTTTTTAAACGGCAACTTTACATTTATGAATTAGGTACGACAACGTACTACAGGCCATTCTTTCCTTAAGCAAAATTATCTCTTTTTTTTTTTTCTCCAGTCCCTAATCACAATTATCCCACTAATAATGAGTTTATCTGGCTGTGCGGCTTCGCTTCTCCTGAAATTAGTTAGAAAATGCGTGAGCAAGACGGTAAATGTACCAAAGTTTCTTTTTTAATTTTATTCATATCTTCCTCCTTTTTGTTCTTCTATTTTTATTGACTAATTATGACATTTATAAAATATTTATATATTACAGTTTAAATTAAATAATATAAAAATTGCTTTAGAATATTTTTTCTTTTGGGTGGTTGGGGTTGACAGGCTAGTATGATCATTGCCATTTTGATTGGATTGCTGGCTAGCGTTCTCTGTTCAGTCGCACCATCGAGAGAATTTGGCATCTACTTCATCGCTATTTTATTTGGCCTTTCTGGCTCTATTATGATCATTCTTTCTCTGGCTTTTACGGCAGATTTAATTGGTTATTGTACAGTGAGTATCTCGAGTAATACGTACAGTTTTCGATAAAAGTTCTACTTGAAAACCTAAAATTTTTAACATCAGTAGTATGGTCGCAAAACTGTAGACGAAAAATTTTGGCAGGAGAAAGTCAAACTGATCTTACGTCCGTTTATGAGGTACATTTACGGAAAATTACTACTGAATATTTCAAGTGGCTCGCGGAACTTCTAAATGACTATGAATTGTATTGATTTTTTTAATAGTCATTACACGCAGCAATGCACAACTTTTGTACACATGTACAAATTGATACGTAAATATTTTTATTTTCGCTCCACCCTAATATATACTGTATATTACTATACAACACAAACTCAAATGTGTAACTTATGACAATTCCACACTTCACAGAAGTCATGTTCAAAACCAAGCTCACGAGCTGGAAATACTAAACGAGCGAGTTGCTTTCTTGAGTCAACAACATCACATGACCAAAGGTACACACAGCTCATCTGGAATGACTTGAACCGCGTGGTTAGTCTAAGTTTAAATCCCGAGAAGTAGCATTCACTTTAATGTAAATGTGCTTTACTATTTTAATTTAATTAGAGATGCGATACGGAAGGGTTAACCACGGAATTGTTCTCTCTCCAGGAAAGTATTTTTATAGCGAATACTGCGTGACAACTAATAATACCATCGTGAAAAACGGAAGAATTAAAGCTCTTAACATTTTTTTTTTTCATCTACATGAAAGAAAAAATAGCTGCAAGGAGATCTCAAGATGCAGCACTTCATTCATCTTTAAAGCTTTATGAAACTCATGAAGAAACCTTAATAAGAAAAGAGAATTTAAAAATGCATCTATTAGGATGAAAGAAACTGTTGACAGAATGAGAAGAGCAGGCGATAGAGAGGCTAGAATAGCTGTGAGAATGGAAGAGACTGATGAAGAGAGCTTTGAGGAGAAAAGATAAACATAGTCATTTAATGATTAGCCGACCCCACCCGGAGAGGTAGGATAGTCAGCCTACTCTCCGGCCGGTCCCAAGTCCGGATAAAAGGGGAGGGTTGGTGTCAGGAAGGGCATCCGGCCGCAAAAACCCACGCCACAACCAAATGAGATGAGTCAAGAGAATAATACGAGGACAGCCAGGGCGTACCCCGTAAGCGACGCGCGGATACATCGCCCTAACTCTGTGACAAGACGAGGGCTACCGCATCAAGAGCGGGCGCGGCTAAAGAAGCGAGCTCGGGAGGGATTGAGGATTGCTTCTCTGAACGTGGGAAGCATGACTGGTAGAGGAGGAGAGATTGCGGAACTGATGAGGAGGAGAAGAGTGGATATATTGTGCGTGCAGGAAACCCGTTGGAAAGGTAATAAAGCAAAAGAGCTTGGAGAAGGATACAAACTGTTGTTGAAGGAAATGAAGGACGAGGTGGTGGAAAAGTAAACCGCAGAGGGGATAGAGTAATGGGTGTGAGATTGAATTATGGGGCGTATGTATTGAATATCATCAGCGCATATGCTCCACAGGTGGACTGCACAGATGAGGAGAAGGAGGCTTTTTGGAGATTACTGGACTCGGAAGTGCAGGCTCTAAAGAAAATGAACGTGTGATTGTTGGCGGTGACCTTAACGGGCATGTGGGTAGGAATAATGAAGTAATTGAGAGGGTACATGGAGGTCAAGGATTTGGAGAGATAAACGCGGAAGGAGAAAGGATAATAGATTTCGCGGTTTCGTTCGATATGGCAGTGGTGAACACCTTTAATAAGAGGGTAGAGCATCTCATTACATATAAGAGTGGTGGAAGGGTATCTCAGATTGATTATATGTTGTACAGACGGACACAACTGAGGGAAGTGAAGAACTGCAAAGTTATGCCAGGGAATCATGTGTCAACTCAGCATTGTATTCTTTGCATGGATGTGAAGCTCAAGGGGGTGGCAAAAGCACGTACGAAAGGAATTAAGAAAATAAAATGGTTCAAGCTAAAGGAGGAAGACTGTAAAAAGCAGGTTTAAGGAGACTGTTCTGAATGAGGTAATTATGGATGAAAGTGATGTGCAGCGATGGTGGCAACATAATGCTAATGTAATTAGAAAGTGGGGCAAGGAAATACTGGGAGAAACATCTGGCAAGATATGGGAAAATAAGGAAAACTGGTGGTGGAGCGAGGAAGTACAGGAGAGCCTACAAAGGAAGAAAGCAGCAAAGAAGCTGTGGGAGGAAACGCAGCAGGATGACCATAGGGGAGTGTATAGAGAAAGGAATAAGCAAGCGAAGAGAGCAGTAGCACAAGCAAGGGCCGAGGCATACCAAGATATGTATGAGGAATTGGAAATGCGAGAGGGACAAAAGAAAATATATAGATTGGCTAAAACGCGAAATAAAGCAACAAAGGATATCAATAAAGTGAAACAGATCAAAACAGCGGATGGAACAGTGACAAGAAAGAAGAACATACAAACCAGATGGAGGGAATATTTCGAGTGGCTGCTGAATGAAAAGAATGACAGGATATTCTGGGAGGACGGGCAACCAAATGAAGGGATGACTAGAAGAGTGGAGAGGAGTGAAGTGGTGAGGGAATTGGCGAAGATGAAGAATGGTAAGGCAGCTGGACCAGATAAGATACCTGCAGAGGCATGGAAGGTGTTAGGAGAGGAATGTATTGATTTATTATGGAATCTGATGAAGAAGCTGTTTGAACAGATGATTCCCGATGAGTGGCGTAGCAGTGCTGTGGTGCCAATCTATAAAGAGAAGGGGGATGTGCAGGACTGTAATAACTATAGCGGGATTAAGCTCATGTCACACACCATGAAGATATGGGAGCAGATCGTGGACGGGAGATTGAGAGATGAAGTTGACATAGCAGAGGAGCAGTTCCGATTCATGCCGGGTAGAGGAACCATGGATGCAGTATTTGCCTTACGCCAGGTGAATGAGAGGTACAGGGAGAGACAGAGACCGATGCATATGGTATTTATAGATTTAGAGAAGGCTTACGACGGGGTCCCAAGACAGGAGGTGTGGAGAAGCCTTAGACAGAAGATGGTACCGGAAAAATATGTCAGACTGATACAGGAAAGGTATAGAGAATAGAGATGTACATGCGACGGTTAGGAGCTGTCTGGGAGAGACGGACAGTTTTGAAGTAAGAGTTGGGTCGCATGAGGGATCTGCGCTTAGCCCGTTTCTCTTTAACATAGTGATGAAAGTGCTGACAGAGGGAGTGAAAAAGAGAGCGCCATGGAGTATGCTTTACGCAGACGATATAGCATTGTGTGCGAGACAAAGGAGGAGATGAGACAGAAGTTAGAGTTGGAGAGGAGTGTTGGAAGATAGCGGGATGAAAATAAGCAGAAGGAAGACTGAACACTTACGGTGTGGCTTACATGAGGATCAGGAAGATGAGATTGCAATGAATGGAGAAGTGATTAAAAGAGTAGACCGATTTAAGTACTTGGGCTCGTTAATGGATGAGGAAGATGTGGAGAAAGAAATTAATAACAGAGTGCGAGCTGGGTGGAAGAATTAGAGAGAAATATCGGGTGTCTTGCGCGATAGAAAGGTGCCAGTGAAGTTGAAAGGAAAGGTATATAAAACTGTGGTGAGACCAGCAATGTTGTATGGAACGGAGGCATTACCTACGAAGAAGACAAATGAGAACAAAATGGATGTAGCAGAGATGAGGATGTTGCGATGGATGTGCGGTGTGACAAGAGATGATAGGATCAGGAATGAGTATATTAGAGGAACTGTGAAGATGGCAGTGGCATCAAAGAAGATACAGGAGATGATAATAAAAACCCACTCTAATAGACCTTCACGTACAAAAGTGAAGTTTTTTGCATTTAAGATACAGGAGGCAAGAATGAGATGGTATGGGCACGTGATGAGGCGAGATGAAGATTATGTCGGACGTAGAGTGATGGTGATGGAGTTGCCGGGCGGGCGAAGAAGAGGAAGACCGAAGAAGAGATGGAAGGATTGCGTTAGAGCGGACTTACGGGAGAAGAATTTGAAGGAGGATATGGTGTACGACAGACCAAGATGGAGGCGACTCACCTTAAACAGCAACCCCATATAAAAATGGAATTAATTATGCCGAGGAAGAAGACGAAGTAAAGTTTTAACAAAAAATATTTGTTTGCATTTATAAGATTTTTAAAGATTTAACTCAACGATTTTCTAATTATAAAGTTAATACACTCTTAATTTTCGTATTTAATTTGACGGTTAATATTTTAAAATGAAGTTTGTTTTCGCCTTAGCGTTTACCAAAACTTTCGGTCTACATTTTTGCGACCATACTATCACGCGTAAAAGTTACAATCAGTAATAATTGAGTTTTTAAATTTTATTACAGTCACCAAAAACAATAATATATATATATATATATATATATATAATATATATATATATAATAAAAGGACGTGGGTGTGTGTGTGTGTGTGTTCCACCCATAACTCCAAAATGGAAGCAGTTATAAACATGAAACTTCACACACATATTGATTAGGTCCCCAGGTTGTGCACCTGGGTGTTAATAAATTAAATAATTAAAATTACTGGGTCCGAAGGCCCCAGCACTGCGATTAAACTACAGAAAAAAACGCAACCGTGAAAAGTTTGAGCTTCACATTGTGTCAAGATTTCTGAATCTTAAGATTTTCATAACTAATTATGTGGTCAATAAAACTATAGAAAAGAACAGTCATGAAAATCTTGAGCTTCACATATAATTAAAACTAGCAGAGCGACCCGGCGTTGCCGGGGTGAATGTTGAACGCCATATATATATATATATATATATATATATATATATATATATATATATATATATATATATATATATATATATATATATACAGTATATGCCCGGTTAGGTCAACTGAATGCCGATTAGGTTAATTAAATGCCCGGTTAGGTAAACTGAATGCGCGATTACATTAATTGAATACCCTATGCCCTAGGGCCTAGTAGGTTAATTGAATGCCAGGTTAGGTTAATTGTACGCCCTTGACGATTGGTTAGGTTAAGTCGTAATATTTTCGTTAAAGCAGCATTCAGTTGACCTAACCGGGCATTCAATTAACCTAACCGGTCATTCGCATTCAGATGACCTAACCGGGCATATACTCTGTGTATATATATATATATATATATATATATATGGCGTTCAACATCCACCCCGGCAACGCCGGGTCGCTCTGCTAGTTTTAATTGTAACTGAAGCTCAAGATTTTCATGACTGTTCTTTTCTATAGTTTTATTGACCAAATAATAAGTCATGAAAATCTTAAGATTCAGAAATCTTGACACAATGTGAAGGTCAAAATTTTCACGGCTGCGTTCTTTTCTGTAGTTTAATCGCGGCGCTGGGGCTTTCGGGCCCAGTAATTTTAATTAGTTAATATATTAACACCCAGGTGCACAACCTGGGGACCTAATCAATATGTGTGTGAAGTTTCATGTTTGTAACTGCTTCCATTTTGGAGTTATGGCTGGAACACACACACACACACACACACACACACACACACACACACACACACACGTCCTTTTATTATTATTATTATTATTATTATTAGTATTATTATAGATAATGCAAACCCTTAAGAAAAAAGGAAAAATTATTCCAAGGCATTTCGTGTATTCAGCAATACACCTCGTCATTCCCTGACGAGATATATTGCTGAATACACGAGAGGCCTTGGCATAATTTTTCTTTTTCCTTGTGGTTTGCATCATTCATTCATTTCACGTTTTAAGTGTGAAATTCAGCCCATATATATATATAATATAAACAAACAACCACAGGGTTGTTGCTTATTAATAAGATCACGTGTTATTCTGTGATTTTACTGCATATATATATATATATATATATATATATATATATGATACACACAGACCGTGCTGGAACAAGGAACTCTTCTGGGAAATCCCAATATATATATATATATATATATATATATATATATATATATATATATATATATATATATATATGGGATGAATTTCACAATTAAACACGTGAAATGAATAAATGCTGCAAACCCACAAGGAAAAAGAAAAAACGATTCCAAGTCCATTCGTGTATTCAGAGCTACACCTCGTCAGGGAATGGCCTTGGAATCGTTTTTCCTTTTCCTTGTGGGTTTGCAGCATATATATATATATATATATATATATATCAGTGGCGTGCAGTCAAGGTAAGCGGGGCATGCGCCGTCTACCCAGTTAAAAGTCAAATTACTAAAAGTCAGTATATTACTACAGTAATCGAAAACTAATATAAAGTTATGATGCTTGTATAATATATATATATATATATATATATATATATATATATATATATATATATATATATATATATATATTTGTAGCTACCGCTTACCCTGTGGACACACCCATCGCATGCCACTGAATTTTACATAATATATATATATATATATATATATATGTGTGTGTGTGTTACAGTCAATGTGTGAAACCATTGATTTCACATAATGTCTAAAAGCTTCAGGCATTTTGCATAATTCGATAAGTGATTAACGACTTTGTGTATGTTAGGTTAGGGTGGCTAGGTTTGATTAGGTTAGGTTAGGTTAGTAATGCGTATTAACTACAGTATGTTTAAGGGTCACAGGTATTACGCGAAATGCCTGAAAGTTTTAGGGATTACTTGAAATGACTGGTTTCACACAATTATTGTTATATATATATATATATATATATATATATATATATATACACAGGGTGTTTGAAAACTTTCTGTACAAATTGTAATGGGGGATAGGCAACACCAAGACAAACCCTTTTCGTCTATAAGTGTATGTCCGCTGACGTCACCATTCGGCGCGAGAGGGCGCCGCTGCAATTGGCTAAAAGGTGAAGTGGGCTAGACTCGCGCTTGCCGCTGGCATTCTTAAATCGGACGTAGTACGCGTAACATGGAGCGCTTCACGACTGCTGAGATGGCTGACATGCATATGGTGTATGGGGCTGCCAATGGAAACGGAAGAGCTGCTGTGAGGTTGTACCGACAGCGCTTCCCAAACAGACGTGTGCCAAACCACCAAACGTTTGCGCATTTGCATTGGCGACTGCGAGAAACTGGAGCATTCCATGCAAACATGCATGACACTGGTCGGGAGAGAAACGTGCGCACTCCTGACATGGAAGAAGAAATCCTACGGCGATTTGAGGACAATCCAAGCGCAAGCACGCGAGGTGTTGCACGTATCCTCGGTGTGAACCACGACCTGGTCTGGAGAGTGTTGCACGAGCAGCAGTTACATCCGTTTCATCGTCAGAGAGTCCAGGCATTACAAACCCGTGTAGCATGTGGATTTGCGTGCGCCCACACGTGAGAATTGTGCATGTTAAACACACCCTCACGTGTGAAACAGGCCTCATCTGAGAACAGCACATAAGCCGGAAAATTAGGCTGCACCGCTGTCTGCTGCAGAAACCAGCGTGCGAATTCCACACGAAGAGGGTAATCCCGAGGTTGTAATGCCTGGACTCTCTGACGATGAAACGGATGTAACTGCTGCTCGTGCAACACTCTCCAGACCAGGTCGTGGTTCACACCGAGGATACGTGCAACACCTCACGTGCTTGCGCTTGGATTGTCCTCAAATCGCCGTAGGATTTCTTCTTCCATGTCAGGAGTGCGCACGTTTCTCTCCCGACCAGTGTCATGCATGTTTGCATGGAATGTTCCAGTTTCTCGCAGTCGCCGATGCAAATGCGCAAACGTTTGGTGATTTGGCACACGTCTGTTTGGGAAGCGCTGTCGGTACAACCTCACAGCAGCTCTTCCGTTTCCATTGGCAGCCCCATACACCATATGCATGTCAGCCATCTCAGCAGTCGTGAAGCACTCCATGTTACGCGTACTACGTCCGATTTAAGAATGCCCGCGGCAAGCGCGAGTCTAGCCCACTTCACCTTTTAGCCAATTGCAGCGGCGCCCTCTCGCGCCGAATGGTGACGTCAGCGGACATACACTTATAGACGAAAAGGGTTTGTCTTGGTGTTGCCTATCCCCCATTACAATTTGTACAGAAAGTTTTCAAACACCCTGTATATCAGAACATTACGAATTGTTAATTTTTTATGCGTTTCTGAAATTTTGTTTCAATGCGAACTATTTCTGAAAGTGTATCGTGTATTATAAGGAAACGTTAACGAAGTTGAAGTGGATGAGGTGATGCTCGTAAATTTTTGCAAGTGTTATAATAAATTTTCCAAAGTAATTTTCTGAAGTGAAAATTGTAAAAAAGAGGAATGTTATAATTATAGAGCAAATTGACCCCATCATCTTAATTAATTAAGTCTCAATTTCAAATTTGAAAAGCAAAATTCGAGTTTAATATAAATATTAATTATAATAATAACAATTGCGGTTTAAAATTGAAATGCAGTCTTAGCGAATCCAACAAACCTTATAGTCCAAGAGGAGATTCTCAAAAGAGGCCTATAAATTTGAAATCGTAGCACACTCAATATTCAAAAGGTTTGACTTCATATTTCGTTAGAAGGATGTCTTCGGAGCATTATTAGGCCCTTTTGTACCAAAGAATTGCGATATCACTAAAATTTTATGAGTATTTTTCTAAAGGAAGGTAAGTATATTTGGGTGAATTTTTCGTTGCCAGTTTTGAGGTATGCTTCGTTTTCACTGTGATTTTGCTCCATCAAAATATATCATATTTTCACTAAATTTAATACACGCAATAATACCATACTAAAACGCAATACCAATTCATTATGTTCTCAAAATAATTTAATGTTTTTGACACAATATGTTTGTTTTATTAAAATATCGTCAATTTTCGTTTACATTTTTGTTAACAATTTGTAATATGAAAACACAAACTTTTCTCTCCACATTTAAAACTGAAATTTCAATTTAGAAAAGATATCGAAAAATAAAATAAATATCCAGAGTTGACCGGTTGAGTAGATGAAAGACTGAAAATACCGATTAACCCTCGCATTAGATAGTTGGACAGAAAAAAAATGAAAAAGTGTAGAAAGTCTGGTACTGCGTGTTCTCCTTAAAGGAGGAGGCACGCAGTTAGAGAGTTCAGAAGAGCAATGTCCGTTATGATAGCGATGGTAAAGAGAGAGTGTGCCTCACATTACGGCGAAGAGAGAGAGAGAGAGAGATTGAAGATAGTCAGTAAGAGGCGGGGAATCGATGAGACGAAAAGCCTTTGAGTCCACCCGGTCAAGTACGGCTGTGTGGGTTGAACAACTCCACACATGAGAAGCATACTCCATACAGGGGCGAACAAAACCCCTGTACAGAGACAGCAACTGACTGGGGGTGAAGAAACTGCGGAGCCGGTACAGCGCACCTAACCTCTTAGAAGCTGTTTTAGAAAGAGTACATGTGATATGTTTCCAGGAGAGATCACGAGAAAAGGAAACACCAAGAATGTTAAGAGAAGAGGAAGGATTGAGTTGTGTATTGTTGGAAGATTGTGACGAGTAGACAGATGGAGGAACTGAGTTTTTGAGGCATTGAAAGCCACAAGGTTTTCCCTGCCCCAATCAGAGATAGTAGAAAGATCGGAGGTCAGGTGTTCCATAGCCGTCCTACGTGAATCATGAAGCGACTGCTGTGAGGGACGCTTTGGGAAATGGGTGGAGAAGTGAAGAGTGGAATCATCGGCATAAGAGTAAATAGGACAGGAAGTGCGGATTACAAGATCATTAATAAATAAAAGGAAAAGAGTGGGTGACAGGACAGAATCCTGAGGAACACCACTGTTAATAGCTTTAGGAGAAGATCAGTGGCCATCTACAACCGCAGCTATAGATCGGCCAGAAAGGAAATTAGAGATGAAGGCACAGATAGGATAGAAATCGAAGGAGGGCAGTTACGAAATTAAAGATTTGTGCCAGACTCTATCAAAAGCTTTTGATATGTCTATCGCAATAGCAAAAGTTTCACCGAAATCCCGAAAGGAGGATGTACAGATCTACAGAAGCTAAGGCTAACAAAGACCCTAAGATCCACTCTAAGGTTAGCCCGAGAGAAAGGAAAGAGTAGGGGGTTAAGAGAAGAGAAGAGAATAAGGGGTTAAGTAAGTAGCAACACCTATCACTCGTGGGTTAACATTCATTCAGAAAAAGAGAAAAAAAAAACACCATCATCATCCGCCGGCCACTGCCGACAAGTCAGAAAAATAGTCGGAGAGAATAGGAGAGGGGTGAAAGATGAAAAGAAGTAAAATAAGAACGCTTACAAACCATGCAAACACAGTCTTAAATCACTCTCATACCATACAAACTACAAACATGCAAGAAAAGAGACTTACAGACATGCAAAGTAAGGAGAGGATAAGGGAAAAAAAAAAAAAAAAAAAAAAGTAGGTAAAGTTAAACAAAAAGTGGGTTAGTTTACACTACGAGCTACATCTACGTTCGTGTTAGTCTAATTTTTTTTTTTTTTTTTTTTTTTTTTTTTTTATTGCTGGCATCACACGCCGCATGTCACAAGCTGGCATTTATCGTCAACAGACTCATCCTCGAGCATCACCACCAGAGCTCCTGTTGCTAACTTTGTTTTTTATATTAAACAACGTTAATATTTTTAAAATGTCTGTCAAGACGGTTCTTAAACATATTAACGCTGGTAGAATGAACGACTGACGCGGGAAGATTATTCCATTTATCAATTACTTTAAACGTAAAGAAGTTTTTAGCGATATTAGTAATGAAACGTCTGCCACGCAACTTAAATCCGTTATTGCGAGTATTACTATTATCGAAAGTGAACAATTTGTCAAAATTTACGTTATCGATGTTATTAACGATTTTGACCAAGAGTCAGAGAAATATGCAAGAAGATCGCCAGTAGAGCCTCCCTTCCGGAATCCATATTGACGATCTGAAAGAAGATTGTGAGAAGAAAGGTGTTTAAGAATCTTCCTATTAAGGATAGATTCAAAAACTTTGGAAAGGCAAGAAATCAAAGCAGTTGGACGATAGTTGCAGGGTTGAGAGCGGTCACCCTTCTTTGGGACAGGCTGAATGAAAGCGAACTTCTAGCAGGAAGGAAAAGTACCAGATGAGAGACAAAGACGAAAGAGTTTGCCTAAGCAGGGTGTCAGCACAGAAGCACAGTTCTTAAGAACAACAGGAGGAACATCATCAGACCCATACGCCTTCCTAGAGTTGAGCCCAGATAGGGCATAAAAAACATCTTTAGAAGAGATTCTAATTTCAGACATAATAAAGTCAGAGGGGGGAGGAGATGGAGGAACAGCACCGGAATCGTCCAGGGTTGAATTGTAAGCAAAGGTTTGAGGGAAGAGTTCCGCTTTGTCAGGAGAAGAGACGGTAACGGTGCCGTCAAAATGGAAAAGAGGAGGAAAAGAAGAGGAAGTAAAGTTGTTGAAGAGGTTCTTAGCTAGATGCCAGAAAGAGCGAGCAGAATTAGAATTGGATAGATCTTCACAGTTTTGTCGGATGAAGGAATTTTTGGCGAATCGAAGAACAGATTTTGCACATTTTCGGGCAGATATACGGTATAAGTTGAGTGAGAGTCAGGAGTTGGATGGCGACGGTACATTCTGAAAACCTCCTCTCTGTCGCGGATAGCATTAGAACAAGTAAAGTTAAACCAAGGTTTTTTTTGTATTAGTAGTAGGAATAGAATATGGAATGTACGCGCCTCCATAACCGAGAGAATCATCTCTCTGATGCGCTCTGCATACTCAGAAGGGCCTCGGCCACGGAAGCAGTAATCATTCCATGGGAAATCACAGAAGTACTGCCTAAGGGCCTCCCAATCAGCGGCACCGAAGTGCCAAAGGTGCCTCCTCTTGGGAGGATCCAAAGGCCGAATTGGAGCGATAGGACAGGAAACAGATATAAGATTGTGATCGGAGGAGCCCAACGGAGAGAAAAGTTTAACAGAGTAAGAAGAAGAATGCGAGGTAAGAAATAAATCCAAAATGTTGGGCCTATCTCCAAGGCGATCGGGGATACGAGTAGGGTGCTGTACAATCTGCTCTAGGTCATTTGGGATAGAAAAGTTGTAAGCTAGTTTACCAGGGATGTCAATGAAATGGGAGGAAAGCCAGAGGGGTGATGAACATTGAAATCTCCTAAAATGGAGATTTCAGCAAAGGGAGAGCGGGAAAGAATGTATTCCACTTTGGAAGTGAGGTAGTCAAAGAACTTTAGATAGTCAGTAGAATTAGGAGAAAGGTAAAGAACGCAGATGTAGTTATCTTGAGATTTGCGTGTAAGCCGTACCCAGAGGGTATAGAATTTGGAAGATTCGAGTTCGGAAATACGAGAACAAATTAGGTCATTGCGTACATATACGCAACATCCACCTTTGGAATGAAAGTGAGTATAGAGAAAGTAAGAGGGTACAGAAAAGCGGTTGCTGTCAGTCGTCCCAGACACCTGAGTTTCAGTGAGGAAAAGAAGATGAGGTTTGCAGGAGGAGAGGTGATATTCAATAGATTGAAAATTTGAGAAAAGGCCACGAATGTTGCAGAAGTTTATGAGAAGTAAATCAGACAGAGGCCCAGAACATCTCAAATGGGCGGTAGCAGATCCAGCTCCACTGCCCGGGTCTGCGTTCCCGGTATCGGCAGTGTGGGGGAGGGGAGAGCCAGAAGTGGGGACATTTATGGTCCCCTTCCCAGGAGACTCCGAGGCTCTTGAAGATGATGTCTTTTTTTTTTAATTTTGAAAAGATTATGTAGTGTATAAGATGCATATGTATGTAGTGAGGAATAGGGAGAGAAGTGTGTGTGTTTGAGAGCATGCTGGACTGCCCACAGGGAAGATGAGACACGGAAAAATATCACCTAAGGAGAACAGTGGCATGAGAAATGGGAGTTCCAGCACTCCCTATCTTCTGTCTAACGTCCTCCAGCCCCCGGAGTTCTTCCCTGGTCAATTGGTGTCTACAATCTCCTCCTACAATCTCTTCCTACTTGGTGGTACTTGGCTTCTGCAGCTATTAGGTCAACTTCTTTATTCTAGTCAACATAGCAAAATCATTCTTTTCCTTTGCTGCCTCTACGATTGTATTGCAAGTTGAGAATGCTACAAGTGATAAGAGCTTTTTGACTTTTTTATGAGTAACCTGCTGGCAAAACATACACAAGGACTAGTCACCGTTTGGTATGAGTGATCTTGGTGTTGTGAATTCATGCTCTTTTCTACTTTCATCATCCATAGGAAGTAGAGATGGGGGTCATGGATCGGCCAACGAACTTCAGATTGCGTGAACTTGTGTATTTGGCATAACAATTCCTGTGTCAAACAATGCATAGTTTAGTGAGATTGTCTAAATCTTGTCTTAGTCTCGCGTACACTTCATTTTTTCTGGGCTTTGTAGCCTTGATAAATTTTGATATGCCAGTTTCAGATGACCTGCTTACAGTTTTATTGGTGTCTGCTTAACATATTAAATATTTAGTTGGGTCTGTTCTCTTTGTTCGTTTCTCAGGTAAGAAATGGAAAGTGGCCTCCTCGTCACATTCTTCAGTGTCCATTTTTATGCGAAATATTTAGTGATAATAATAATGATAATGATAAGTTTTATTGGCAGGAAATAAATCCCGTAAGATAATTTAAATAAATATTTTAATTTATATAATGTAAATAAAGTTTGTATATGCAATAACAGCTCATTATTTTTTATATATATATTAGTGGATTGTCCATACATGTGACAAATATGATGGAGATGGATGAACTATTGAAGGGGTTATGAGGTATTAATTGAACCCTATCTTTTAAATACAGTGCTCTCATTTGACACCGCAGTACGTAATACAAAGTCCCTTGTACAAAATTATATACACCACGATTCTTTAGTACAACAGGGCTGAAATAGTTCCTAAAGCACGTAGGAACCATGTCCAAGTGTCAAACCTTTTAGATACAGTAACCCCCCGATTTACGCGCTCCCCATTTGCGCGTTTTCGGATTAACGTGGTCCAAAAATATTGTTAAAAAATGTTATAAACAAACAAACAAACAAACAAACAAACACTTTATTTCAGACTCAACAGGTACAAACATTATACAAGAAGTCCATAGAAGATTAAGATATAGTCGTCTGGAACACTGACTAAGTAGGCTAGTGAATCACTGTGCATAATGAACGTACAATTGCCTACGCCAATGCTTCCAGATTTGAGATTTATAAAATATATCGGAGATCAGTCCACTAACCATGGCTTCTATTATTTTATTGACTGACTCGCCAAGCCTAGTGATAAATCTAAATACAAAATTGCGAATGACACTGGCACAGTTAGGCACCTTATTGACTACAAACAGCATACTGACACTAGAAGGAGCACCATTTATAAATCTTGGAGTTCTTAATAAACTCCTAAAAATATTATTATATGCAACATATAATTTTCTCAAATGAGCTGTATACATTTTGGAGTACAAAATAAACGCAATAAATAAACGCAACGCAATCGTTGCGTTTATTTATAAAAAAAAATGAATATTTTTTTGGACCGCGTTAATCCGAAAACACGCAAATCGAGGGGTTCTGTACTCTTGTGCTACGTCAACTTTTTTTTCATGGACTAGTTATCTTCCAGAAACAAAATTCGAAACAGCTTTGAAAGTCAGAAAAATTATCATTTTTCTGCTGCAGTATAAGATTTTAAGTTTTTAAGATTAAGACTCATGGCTTCGGAATTAGAATTTATTCACGTCTCTGAATCTAACAATACTCCGAGCCTTCTTGATATTTCAGAGTGACTGCAGTCATTTAAAGAATTTTAAATTACTCGAATGAATACCTATCATCCGTATATTTTTCAGGAAAGTTCTGCCTTCGTTTACGGATCAATCAGCTTTTGGGACAAGTTTGTCAATGGTTTAACAGTATTCTTAATTCAAGGCTTAACGAGGTGAGTGAAGTTATGAAGATATGTAGTTATCATGGTATGGGGTTAACACGAAAGAATGAGACAAGAAAATACCGTTAATATCCTTTCAGTATGTGTTAAACAAAAAACTTAGTTTTTATTGTTGTCGCATCTTAGAGTCAGGCTTGTTTGCCCCACGTTAGACCTACAGCTTAACGCGGAATCCGAACCACGACTCACCAGGGTGGTCGGAAATTCGTGACCGGACAGCTCATACCAGGACAACACATACCCGGACAACTCAGACCCGGACAACTCAGACCCGGACAACTCATACCTAGGACAACTCATACCTAGGACAACTCATACTCTCTTCAACAATTACCACCCCAATGTTGATCTTTTCATCTATATCCACCCCGAAAGTTTAAACTCTGCAAATTAACCAAAATAAGATAAGAAAACAATAACAACAAATTTATTATTTATTGCAAACACATAATAAATAGAGAACCATTATTTACATAAGATAAAATTTGAATGCCCGGTTAGGTCAACTGTACGCCCTTGACGATTGGTTAGGTTTAGTCGTGATGTTTCGTTAGTTTTAACGAAAATATCACGACTAAACCTAACCAATCGTCAAGGGCGTACAGTTGACCTAACTGGGCATTCAATGAACCCAATGGTTCCCTGAGTTTTTTATGATACACACAGACCGTGCATGGAACAAGGAACTCTTCTGGGATAATTAAATCCACTATAGTCCGAATAAGTAATGGTAAATGACAAATACCATAGTTTTTCTTTTTCATGATGCAAGCCCGACGTGGGCAACGGGTCTCTCGCAAAGAGGTCCCATAAATATAGCTTCCCTCACCAGTTATCTGCAAAGCAGACAGGATCCAGCTTTGGGACATGGATCTAGGGTTTAAAGCAGCCTAGCCCCACTACATTTAGAACCTCAATATAAGTAAAAGACTCGTTGCCCCTTTTTCTTTGATTTATTCAATCCGACGTGAATGCAACGAGTCTTTTACTTATATTGAGGTTCTAAATGTAGTGGGGCTAGGCTGCTTTAAACCCTAGATCCATGTCCTAAAGCTGGATCCTGTCTGCTTTGCAGATAGCTGGTGAGGGAAGCTATATCTATGGGACCTCTTTGCGAGAGACCCGTTGCCCACGTCGGGCTTGCATCATGAAAAAGAAAAACTATGGTATTTGTCATTTACCATTACTTATTCAGACTATAGTGGATTTAATTATCCCAGAAGAGTTCCTTGTTTCATGCACGGTCTGTGTGTATCATATATATATATATATATTATATATATATTATATATATATATATATATATACTGTATATAACTTGCATGAATTTTAAATGTTTAAATTTAATTTTTAATTTTACAAAATAAATGTTTTCATTTCAAAATGTTTTCATTAATAACTTGCATGAATTCTAAATGTTTTCATTTCAAAATGTTTTCATTAATAACTTGCATGAATTCTAAATGTTTAAATTTAATTTTTAATTTTACAAAATAAATGTTTTCATTAATTTTTCATTTTTTTTTCTGGTCCTATGTATGAGTTGTCCTAGGTATGAGTTGTCCTATGTATGAGTTGTCCTAGGTATGAGTTGTCCTAGGTATGAGTTGTCCTGGTATGAGCTGTCCTGGTATGAACTGTCCTAGAACCTCGGAAATTACAAAGTCATCTCCCGAACTTGATCTCACGACCTCCCTATCAACAGCCCAACGTCTTAACCATTAGGCCACCCAGGGCATCCATTTGTCTACCAACCAATTTTTTTTTTATGAAAATATGAACATCTGGGTAAATTGAGCGGCGCACCTGTCCTCGCTGGAAATCGAACCCGGAGCTAGTGGATTCGTAGTCAGCGATGGTAACCACTACACTTCCGAGGTGCTTTAACAAGAATTATTTCCACAGAAGAAAATAAAAGTTACTTGGAAAGAAAATAGAATGAATTTCCATAGTAGACCTACACACTACACAGTGTAAGATAATTGTCCTCATCATCAACCAACTTGAGAAGATTAGCAGAAAGGTACCAGATCTGGTGTGTCGTCACTTATCAAGTTTCAGCTCTGATGAAATAATTTTTAAATTAATATTACTTAGACCGGCTATTTGCGTCAATTTAATGATATTTTGGAGTCACTTCACTCCACTTTTTAGAATCTGAGCGTCACTTCTACCAAACTTTTTACTCTGTATTTTCAAGTAATTCTGCGAACTACGTAGCAGCTGAACTCGCTCTGAGTTCATGTTCTAATCACAGAATAAAGTTTGAATTTGTTTAATCTCCTTCGTAACGGCAAAGGTCACGTGACGGAGGGACCTACAGATTGGACCTACTCGGGATCCGAACCATCTACGGGTGACTATATCACCCGAACGCGGAGGACGGTCACCCACCGTCGCTTAACCTCGGTGGTCTAGCGGGAAATGGTATCCCGTGCAAAATTAGACCCGTAAATCCCTTCATTAAATTACATCGAAGACTTAAGCAATTTAGTCCAACAACGCAACATGATGAAATTACTTGGTTATACATATAAATATTACTCTTATATAAAAATAAATTCCTAATACTAATATTTTCTTTCTAATTTCCTCGTTAATATGCTACATATTCAGCATTAGTTGTTCAGGCAACGACTGCTCAGCTTTTTATAGAAGAGTGATGAGTCTCGGTATTCTAGTGCCACTCTTCATTGGTGTAGTAACACTCATCATCATCGCTTCGACAAAGCTTGGAAAAACTCGAAAGATGAGGAAGAGTAAGTGCAATTATATTTGAAGTGGGTATCCATAAATGCTCATTAATAAGTTCTATACCTCGGTAACAACCAATCAATATCGATTCTGGTCACGCTCATTTCATGGCAAACACGTAAATCAATATAGAATGTAAATCCACAGCCAAAACTCTTAACCTTCATCTGAAGCAATCAATCTTAACAATCATCTGAAGCAGTGGCTCCCAAACTATTTTCCTTACAAGGACCCCTTTGGCATGTGAATTTTAGCGACCCTATATATATATATATATATATATATATATATATACACGGTGAACCAAAAGTAGGTGGACAGTAGGTTGAATACGGTTTGTGTTATATTATATTATAACTATGGTGTTTGTGTTATATTATATTAAATATTATAACTAAATTTATTTAAATTTTATTTTGTATTATAGTATACAAAAAAAATTAAATATGTATTCTCAAAATAAACGTTATCATTTACTGTCCACCTACATTTGGTTCACTCTATATATATATATATATATATATACTTAAATTTCAGGCATTAAAATTAGCATCTGATGAAAATTTAACAATATCACACTAATAAATATGCATCACTTTTATTCATTATTGACATGTGTACAACAAATGTGTACGGTACAATGTACGGCCGAGTGTGTACAAGAAATGATAAAGGCACAATTAACTTCTTAACTGTGTTTATTATTAATATTACTATTATAGTAGTCTCCAATTTATAAACGTATTTCTATAATTCGTAATTTACGTCCCACCAACTATTTTCCTGTGAAAGGACCCCTCTCCACCAAACCCACGGCGGACCCCATTTTGGTAGGAGGAGATTGTAGATACCACTCGACCAGGGAAGTACTCGTACTCCTCGGGGGGACGTTAGGCAGGAGACAGGGGGTGATGAACTCCCGTTTCTCCTGTCACTGTCCTCCTTAGCTGATCTTTTTCTGTCTCATCTACCCTGTGAGCAGTCCAGCATGCTCTCAAACACACGCTTCTTCCTATATTCCTCACTACACATACATGCATCTTAAACACTACACAATCTTTTCAAAAACTTAAAAAAAAATTATTAAGAATAATATTTGTATTTTGGCTCTCATAAAAAATAACACATATATATATATATATATATATATATATATGATACACACAGACCGTGCATGGAACAAGGAACCTTCTAGGAAAATTAAATCCACTATAGTCCGAATAAGTAATGGTAACTGACAAATACTATAGTTTTTTCTTTTTCATGATGTTAGCCCGACGTGGGCAAGAGGATCACTCGCAAAGAGGTCCCAAAAATATAGCTTCCCTCACCAGCTATCTGCAAAGCAGATAGAATCCAGCTTTGGGACAGGATCTAGGGTTTAAAGTAGCCTGGATCCTAGCTGGATCCTCTCTGCTTTGCAGATAGCTGGTGAGGGAAGCTATATTTTTGGGACCTCTTTGCGAGTGATCCGTTGCCCACGTCGGGCTAACATCATGAAAAAGAAAAAAACTATAGTAGTTGTCAGTTACCATTACTTATTCGGACTATAGTGGATTTAATTTTCCTAGAAGAGTTCCTTGTTCCATGCACGGTCTGTGTGTATCATAAAAAACCTCAGGTATATATATATATATATATATATACAGCGTGTCCCAAAGAAATGTATACCCACTTTGTTCGATAATACCAGCTATGAGGATAATAAATATATTACTTTTTATATGTTTTTTAATAAAGAATTTTCTCCTGAATCTAAATATGTAATTATTTTTATTAAAAATTGAAGAACAAAAAAGTTACAGATGTTTAAATTATAATTATTATTTTCGAGACTTCATGTGCGATATTTTCTAATATTTTAACCGACTGTTTTGAGATACTTATGATTAGTGTTGATATTGAAGCATAAATGTTGTAATTATTAGTTAATTCAAAAAATTTACAAATTCCATGGTTAAATGACACTTTATCTAAGATGTTTGACGTCTTCCAGAACGTTGTTTTTGTAAGTTTTGCACAGTGCCGTCGGTTTCAAACTTATCTCGTATACGTGCAAAAATATTAGAAAATATCGCACATGAAGTCTCGAAAATAATAATTATAATTTAAACATCTGTAACTTTTTTGTTTTTTAATTTTTAATAAAAATAATTACATATTTAGATTCAGGAAAATTCTTTAATAAAAAACATATAAAAAGTAATATATTTTTTATCCTCATAGCTGGTATTATCGAACAAAGTGGGTATACATTTCTTTGGGACACGCTGTGTATATATATATACACACAGTAAGTCCTCTATTTATGTTCATGGAAACCATCGTTTATATTAATATCGTGTAAATGGAATCCAATTTTCCATAGAGATAATGTATTGTAGGGGTTAAGCGTGTTGAGCTCATGAATTTTTTACAACAAAAATTAAACAATAGTCTGTAGACAAGAATTATATAGAACGTAATGCTTATTATAATACACGTACATTAATAATAGAATATAAAATATATTATGTACTTTTGTACATACTGTACTTACCACAGCGGCTCCAAAGACTGCTTAACGTGGAACCTCACCCTTCTTGGGGCTCATCCTGGGTGAAGCTGAAGTTGATGGTGAGGTTGAAGGTTCTGCCAGCCGATTGGTCGATTGTTAAACCACGTAAACGCGGATCACAGTTACGTACACCGAATAACGTTCCTTATTTTGTCGAGCATGTATAAACGAATCCGAGTAAATCGAGTCCACGTATAAAGAGGACTTACTGTATATATATATATATATATATATATATATAATATATATATATATATATTAAAAATGACTCCGAACGCTTTCTCTTCTTACAAAACTTTTCCTGAGAAGTTCTTGTGAGAGACCAAAGCACTCGGAATCGTTTTTCATTTTCTTTGCAGGTTATATATATATATATATATATATATATGGATGAAACTGACGCTATTTTCAATTATTTATGGTGCTCATTAGCGAGCGTATGAAGTGAAAACTAAAGTTTACAGAAGGGCATACCAGCATGACTCAGAATTATACTGACAAAACTTAAATATTATCACGTAAATCTTGGGACAAATACAAACCTGTCTCTTTAACTAAATTAGAGATGTACATTAAAGTTCCTTTTCTTGGCCATATCGTTGACGAAATGAACAGGTTCGTTCGTGGTGTCCTGTCGAAGTCCTTTCGTCAATGTTGTTTTAAATTTATTAATAGTAATTCCCCCTCCATCTACAATTTCTGCCGTCATAAAGAACGCCTCCCTTCGCTCGTCAGGTCCTCCGTAATATGTATACATCTACGCGCGCGCGGACTGTAATGCCCCTCCGTGGGTCAAACTGGCCCGCGACTAAAACGGAGAATTGATAAGCATAGGGGACTTTCCCATCGGACTGGCCGTCCCCCGTTTAATACAGAATATTCCACTATTCGCAATCACGGCAAATCAGCCGATCGTCCAATAAACGCCACTCAGTTCCCTATTCTATCTTCCCAATCCGCCGAACTTGACAGAAAACTCACCGAGTCTTTATACGTTAAAAATCTGACCCCTTCCTTAAACGCACAAAATTTATCCGTTAAATTATTCACTTTATAGCCAACCAACCAACTGCTTTCCGCTCCCCCCCCCCCTCCCTTTCCGTTGCTGTTAATTTTTCTGGTCATTCCATCCAATATCTTTGATTCGTGACCATTTCTCCACTTTGGGCAAGCCCTTATTTTATGTATATAAGTTATCTTTATATTTTTATATTATTGCGTTTGTCTTTTAACTGTTTTGTATTACTGCTTTACTTTATATCCTTCCTTATTAACTTTTAACTTTTATTGTCCTATTCAGCTTTTCACTAATGATGACCCTCACTCGGGGTCGAAACGTTCTTATAAATGTTTGGAGCCATTGACTTGGTCTTCTTATTGATTTATTATTAGACATCGATTCCGTAAGAATGATTCTGTCACCAGTATAAAATATATATATATATATATAATATATATATATATATAGATATATATATATATATATATATATATATATTAGTGGTGGACTGGATGTCAGTTTTTCAACATCTGCGGATGCGGATTTTTAATTTCAAAATCCGCGGATGCGGATGCGGATATTTAGTTAATCTATCAATATAATATAGAATTATGAATATATGACATAACTTTTCAAATTTCGTGATATTACTATTATGGGAGACAATGCCTAAGAATTAAAGTTAATATTAATGTTTTCATTATGATAAAAATAATAACTTTCTCAAGAGTTTCAGCCACAGAAAATTCAATGAAACAAGTTTCATTCAATTTTCTCTGTTACCAGCTATTTATATTTTGAGGTTTATATATTTGTTTGTTCATTAATAATTATAATTAATACTTTACATGAAATGTGCATGACTGGGCCTTATAAGCTACTTTATAAGCTAATTTAAATGTAAATTGCATAATTTATTAGAGGTAATATCCACATAACATCCGCAGTCAGAAGTGCGGATGCGGATGCGGGTATCCGGTCCACCACTAAATTTTATATATATATATATATATATATATATATATATATATGGGATTTAACTCAGAATGGTCCCGTGAGGTTTTTTATGATACACACCGACCGTGCATGGAACAAGGAACTCTTCTGGGAAAATTAAATCCACTATAGTCCGAATAAGTAATGGTAAATTACAAACACTATATTTTTTTTATTTTTCATCATGTTAACCCAACGTGTGCAACGGGTCACTCGCAAAGAGGCTCCAAAAATATAACTTCCTTCACCAGCTATCTGCAAAGCAGATAGGATCCAGCTTTGTGACAGGATCTAGGGTTTAAAGCATCCCAGCCCAACTACAGTATATTCAGACCCTCAATATAAGCGAAAGACTCATTGCATTCACGTCGGATTGAATACATCAAAGAAAAAGGGGTAACTATTGTATTTTTAGCCAAAAACCAAAACTTAAACCTCAACTGGCAAAATTGAGCGTCCACTTTTCAAGCAGGGGCGTAACTAACGGGTTTTTTTGTCCCCCCCCCCCCCCCCAACTTTTGAACTGAGAGGGATAATATAGGTTTTGTCCCCCCCCCCCCAACTTTTGATCTAAGTTAGCTTACGTGAAGGACAATATTTAGTTCTTGAAATAATCTATGATGAGTAAATCTTTAATTATATTAGTCGTATTAGTATGCTGGAAAGTATTACTGATTCAGTACTAATACTGCAGTGATCGATACTTTAATGAGACATCTAGTTATTTTTTACTTTAATTATTGCATATATTGTTTTCCTTTAATGTTAAGTATATACTTGATAGACATAAGGTAGTTGTGAAAATGCTTCTTTGATTTTCCTATTACTATCATAAATATAGATCATTCTTTAAATCAGTATTTTAAGAGCATCATTTTGGTCGCAAACACATTACCTACAGGATAGCAACACAGAAATTCATCGCAGGATTTTTCATCATTATAGTTGTCCCCCCCAACTTTTGAAAGCTAGTTACGCTCTTGTTTTTAAGGCACACAACATGTCCATTTCATGATGGGATTGAACTCAGAATGGTCCCCTGACGTTTTTTATGATACACACAGACCGTGCACGGAACAAGGAACGCCTCTGGGAAAAAGTATTCAATCCGACGTGAATGCAACGAGTCTTTTGCTTATATTGAGGTTCTGAATATAGTTCGGCTGGGATGCCTTAAACCTTAGATCCTGTCCCAAAGCTGGATCCTATCTGCTTTGCAGATAGGTGGTGAGGGAAGCTATATTTTTGGGGGTCTCTTTGCGAGTGACCCGTTGCCCACGTTGGGCCTAACATCATGAAAAAGAAAAATCTATAGTGTTTGTCATTTACCATTACTTATTTGGACTATAGTGGATTTAATTTTCTCAGAGGAGTTCCTTGTTCCATGCACAGTCTGTGTGTAATATATATATATATATATATATATATATATATATATATATCAGTGGCGTACGGTGATTTTTCGTCAAGGGGAAGCAATTCAAGCAAAAACAACAAAGATTATATAAAATTAAAATAAAACTTTAAAATACTCGTATATAATAAAAACAAAACACATATAATCATCTACTTACTTTACTTATAGGTTAATTCTATTCTTCTTTCTTTTTTTATTAAATATATCTATTATTTCTTCGTAAAAGGCATCGGTTTTCATATCCTTAAGAAGCTTTTTCTCAATTGAGATTAAAGCTAAACTTGCAAGCCTTTCTTACCCTTGCGCATTTCTAGCGTAGTTACGTATTCGCTTTAAATGAGAGAATGACAGCAGACAGCACGTAAAGTTGCCAGATATTTCAAGAAAATTAACTATAAGATCTGGACAGCGATTTCTAAATTGCTTCCTTTTTGACATAGGGAAGGATAAAATAACGATAAATATATATTCTTTTAAGCTTAACATGGCCATGGAATTTTTTAGTAGAAAAACTATATATGAAACTTGTTGTATTCAATAAATACTACATTATTAAACATTAAATGAGTTTTTAGAATGGAAAGAAACAATTTGTAACAGTAAAAAAAAGCGAAAGTCATTGGGAAAAAGGATGCATTTCGTCAATTGTTGTCCAACTCGAGATTTTTTGCGTCGGCTTTCTTAAAGGTTTTTGCACGAACGGCAACCAATGTATACATATACTATGTATCCACCTGATTACCAATCAAATGCTATAAATAGTATAATAAAATGATTTTGTACAAATTATTAACACATATTGAACTGTTTAAACTTTAAAGTATAATTCAGCATTTTCTTCTTTCTTTGAATAGGGAAGCATTGCTTCCCTTGCTTCCATGGACCGCACGCCACTGATATATATATATATATTATACGCCCCTCGGAGTTAAATTAAAATTAATTACTCCAAGAGGGTATAATATTGTACTCCTGTATGGGAAACACCGTCTCGATGTATTGTGTTGCCCTGACCACAGAGCACGCCGGACCAAATCCGTTTAAGGGTCACTATGTAGATATTTCTTTGGTAGTCAAAGAAAACACGTCGGCGAGTATTATTTTAATCAAATTTAGCAAGAGGGATTTGAATCAGTTACAATAAATCAAATGTTTTTCTTTTCACAGAAAGTTTATAGACTGATTTCTTCACTAAAAGTTTATAAGTCCAATACTAGTTAATCCTTAACTCGAAGATTGATTAAAGATACGTTAAATATTGCCTGTGCCTACTGTCAATCCTACAGTCAGGTCACAAAACCAGGTTTCCGATACAAAGCAATTTCCTAACGAGATGAAATGCACCCTTCACCCCGAAGATCCCTTCTGAGGCTCTCTACCTAGCCCGTTCTGAATCTCTTTAATATTGAATGTATGAGTCAATTGCTAAGTCTACTACCTTTCCTACAGTCAGATCCTAATTGAAAACCCATTCCCGCTAACGGACTGAAACCCGCCATTTCAGCCCGGAGACCCGTCTCCTCGGAATCTGCCGTAAGGGCGCTGAGCCCCTTCTTATATAGTCACCAGGGCGCGGCTTTACTTCGATGATAAATCAAATTATAACATGCATAACATATATATATATATATATATACAGCGTGTCCCAAAGAAATGTATACCCACTTTGTTCGATAATACCAGCTATGAGGATAATAAATATACTACTGTTTATATGTTTTTTAATAAAGAATTTTCTCCTGAATCTAAATATGTAATTATTTTTATTAAAAATTGAAGAACAAAACAGTTACAGATGTTTAAATTAGAATTATTATTTTCGAGACTTCATGTGCGATATTTTCTAATATTTTTTTTTATGGCCTGGCCTGCCTTTTAACCGACTGTTTTGAGATACTTATGTTTAGTGCCTAGCTTAGCCTAGCCATTTCGTTGAGTTCTAATTAGGCAAGACTACAGTTTTGCTCTAACCTTATCTAACATCTTATAACTCTGCGACGTTTGTTCTTTTCTAACGACAATTTGAACATCTTAGATAAAGTGTCATTTAACCATGGAATTTGTAAATTTTTTGAATTAACTAATAATTACAACATTTATGCTTCAATATCAACACTAAACATAAGTGTCTCAAAACAGTCGGTTAAAATATTAGAAAATATCGCACATGAAGTCTCGAAAATAATAATTATAATTTAAACATCTGTAACTGTTTTGTTTTTCAATTTCTAATAAAAATAATTACATATTTAGATTCAGGAGAAAATTATTTATTAAAAAACATATAAAAAGTAATATATTTATTATCCTCATAGCTGGTATTATCGAACAAAGTGGGTATACATTTCTTTGGGACACGCTGTATATATCAGGGGTGTATTTAGGAGGTGTTTCTTACTCTCCCGATAGAGTTTTGTTCTTGTGTACAGTCCTTCCGAGTATACTACTTTCGAACCCAATCGATTCACCTCTACAGCAGTTTAGACATGGTTGAAAGAACTCGCAAGTGTTGTTGTTTTTGTCATTGCCTATTCATGTATTTAAATTCTTCATTTTTTAAGAAAACATTTAAATTTTTCAGGAATCATTTTATTTTGGACGTTTATCGTGGTTGTATGTTGTAACTGATGTTATTCCCATAGAATGCAATAACAACGACAGTAATTTGTCGTTGTTGAAAACAAATTATATTTAATTAAAGAATTGGTAACTGGTATGTTTTGTATTTCTTCGTCAGACGTCCAACGCCTTGTAGGATGTTAAAATTTGACTGTTGTTTGGCAGCATTCGGTGATTTCTAGTGATTTCTATAGAAAGTTTTTTCTTTGTTACTTTACCAGTCATTAGGAACGAAGGACTAGGCCCACCGAGAGGGTAGGGATACCGTGGAAAAATTCCCTGGGCCCGGACCTCTAGGGGGCCCGGAAAGAGGGGGGGATAAATCTAAAAATATTAATAAAGCAATTGATTAAATAACAGAGAGGAAATATAATTAATGAACATACATTTTATAGAGATTATCATAGTCAAACTGAAACAGATAAAATATTATCCGCGGTCCACCAATGCCCAAGACTGACTGACAGATCTGGGAACCACTGTAATTGAAAGCCAGTTAGCCCGTACTTTAAATTTCATCAGAATTATTTACCACTTTGCTAGAGATAAGACAAAGAAAGTACACTTCTAATTATGAAAATCTTGCAGTAAACAACTATCTTGCCCGCATGGACTGGTACTGCATTTGTAAATTGTATGGTGATAGAACTAATATAATTGACTCGAAAAATAAAATGGTCATTTTCTTCCGAGTTGGTTATTCATACTATACTGTATGTTTTGAATAGTGACTTGGACATATAATCAGTTTGCTCGTTATGTACGCAAAAAACATTCCTAATAAAATACTGAGTAAACAGGGGGAGGCCCATATACCAATCCTTCCCCGGGGCCCAGGGCAGCTCTCGGCAAGGACTTAGCGAAATTTTTTCCTTGTTTTTAAAAGAAAACCGTGGTATGAAACCAAAATTTCTCACGTTACGAGAAACTTTTAAGAAAAATCTCTTAAACTGGAAATGTATCATTCTAATTATTGCGTAATTTGAAAACTTCTCCAATTTTGATGCAGAGTGAATGTAAATCTTTTTTAATTGAAGATACTTTTTCTCAATTTAAGTAAATTTCTTTGAAACAATTAAAAAATCTTCGTATTCTTACGTGTACGTTTTGGGATCAGGTTTTTATATCACGTACTCTGAGAGCTTTATTACAATGTGGTAGATCGGTGAATCTGTCTTGACGGGCCCACCAGTTATATACTCACGCAAATTATACACCGTAGAAAAGCTTAGATTTTTAATAGTTTTCATTCGCAATTAGAACGGGGTTGGTACAAAAAGCCGATGATCTCGCAATACGAGGTAGTCCCATACTTATGCTATGATAGAGTTACAATTCCTATTCACTCGCTTTAGAAATCTGTGCCTCATAAGTTACACCATACACGCGATATATTTTCATATATTACCATCTTACTGTATAATCTTGGCACCCGTCACTACCCAGGCACCCAGCATCTACGAGATTCCGCGAAAAATTATGAAAAACTTCTTAGTACTTTTCAAAATTCTTCATATTTTCTTTTTTTTCTGAGCTAAACCTAAAATATGGTAACACTTTTCGTGATCGTTGTGAATAAATTTGAAATTTGTGTATCAATAAAAGAGAAAAAGGTAAAATTCTCGTAAATATCACGTTGAAAGTACTCAAAAAATAATTTCTCAAGTAGAAAGAATTAAAGGGAGGAGAAAGCAAAAAAAATTATATAGGTTTACGATATGGGTTTAAACGCGGTTTTAGGTCTGCTACATAGCTCATAGCAAATAACATGGCGGCTGCAATCCGCATTTTCACCTTATTAATCAAACAGACGGTTGAAATATACAACAGGTGGCAGCGCTGTTCCAGTTTTATAATATGTTATAAATAATGGCTTATAGAACGCAAATATGAACGATGTTTTATACTACTTTTCTCCTTACAGCACTCGCAGAAGAGACTGGATCTAGTGGAGCAACGCCTATCACTTCAGATTCTAGTGAATTTCTGGTAGCAACCGATTCCAAACTAGGATATGGTGCTATTACTCGCGTATGAAATTCGTAAGGAGTTATAGTTTATCATCCGATAGACGCGAAACTTCGTAAAAAATAAATTTTAAATTGAATTGAATAACCTTTATTATTAATAATAAAATAAATACATTCGTTTTACAATTTACAATGACACGAATAATTGTGAATCTCGACTATTTATTTTATTTAATTTGGCCCTTAAACTTTAGGCTTTACTGGGCAACGTCGGACCCATTAAACCCCGGTACTTGAGTTTCTGGAAATTATTCATTTTTCTGTACTCAAATTAAAAATTATAAATGTTTAATAACAATACATCGTTTTATTTCAACCTATAAATTTCATTTTCATTACGAGGTTACGTAGACCCTACGCACTAGTCTCTCTGTGTGTGGTCCTACACTGGCTTTCCAGAGTTAACAATACTTTCACTCTCCAATAAAACTTACTACCGTTCGTGAATTTAGGAAAGGCTGTGGTGTGTGCCGTGTGCGTGAATTTCTTACAGGAGGAACGCGTGGCTTTACGGGTATAAAGCGACAGCCTTCCAGATTTTGCGCGTGTCCCAGCTAAAATTGGGACGTTTAGTAAACATAATAAGCTTTTATAAAACGTCAATAAAATTTCGATGATGTTCACTAAACGTCCCATTTGTTGATGGGGGTTATTAAAGTGTAATATGTTATTTGTACTTCCCTCGAAACAAACATGGTACAAAAGTTGTTATAACTCCATTCGTGGAATTCCATTGACGCCCGGTTTCCGCCATCGTTTTGATGACGTTAACGGAATTTTCGTCACATATTTTTCAGGAAAATTTCACTTAAAGGAATTTATTTTTCTGTTGCTAAAAAATAAACTATTTGTTTGCAATCATTTCACGGTGTAAAGGGAGATTTATTTGTTTTGTACCAATATGTTCTTTGTAAATGTTCCGAATTTGTCCCTCGCACCTTCATTCGAAAATGGAACGATGAATGTTTGTTCCAGAAATGTTCGCAACTTCACACTGTCAAAAGAACTTCACGAAAAAACGACATTTGGAAGAGGAACTCCACAAAAAGTGCGTAGTACGAGCGTCGTATAAATCACAGACTCGTAAACCATGATTTTATTCCGAGTTTAATCACGGATGAACTAATATGGCAATTTAATCCACTTTACAGCTTCACTTTGTACCTTTGCTTTCCGTCGTCGCTGAGCCAGATGCGATTCGAAACGATGTTGTCTTACTGTCAACAGCCACCGCGTAAACTAAAAAATGTAGCCATACGGATTCACGCAGCAAAATTCGTTTAGCAATAAATTTTCGATGTACTGAAGTTTGCAACATTGTTAATGAGGATGCAATTAAAATTTTATTATAGAAAATATGCCATTTATTTATTTTATTATTATGAAAAACTAAAAACTGTCATTCGAATGCACGCCACGTCGCCGTCATCCCACTTAAGGCCGCTTTCCACTCGATCCGTCACGTTGCGATATGACGACGTTCGACACTATGCGATAAATCGACGTACGGTGACGTAGACGCGTTGGGTCTTTCCACCAGAACGTCAGTTTGCGTTAGGAAGTTGTTTCATGGTGATGTCACTATCAACAAAACGTAAGCAGGCTCTGGCTGCTTATCTAGTCAAGAAGGGACGTAAAAGACGGACTAAATGGTGGGTTCATCCAGTAAATGAAAACGGAGATCGTTACGGGGAGTACCATCGGTTATGTGTGGAGTTAATTAAGAGTTTATCCTGAAAGCTATTATCGATATTTTCCATAACAAAAGAAGAGTTCGAACTTCTTCACTCGAAACTAGAATCTAAAATGAAGAAAGAAGATACAAATTATAGGAAATGCATCGGTAAAAGAGAGCGATTGGCTGTCACCTTAATTACCGTAAGGTAAGACAAAAACACTTTTGTTATATTTCATTTTATTTTTTTTATTTTTTTATTTTTAATAGTTCCTCCATGTTTCCAATACGTGATACCGTAAACACTATAAAGAAATTCAATAGCTGCTCTAAACAACGAGTGTTTAATTAACGTACGGCAGATGCGTTTCAACTGATACTCAGTATGTCCGTCGACTTGACGCATCATTTCCAAAATCTGTCGATGCATCGGGCTAAGTGGAGTGACTCGCATTACAATTTATGGGCATCAGTCGTTTCCGGTGGACGTATGTGAACGCGTCGCAACGTGACGGACCCGGTGGAAAATGGCCTTTACACGCGCAGAAAGTTGCCAACGACACGGTGGTTATCAAGAGTAACAAGCCATTTAAAGGATCGGTGACAATTAAACTATAGGTTGTACGTTAACTGATCTTTAATTCAATATTTCATATTTCATTCAAAAGTTAGGGGAACGCTCGTTTAACAAAAGGTGGATAATAACCTAACCTAGGTTAGGTCATTATCCACCGTTTGTCAGTTTTGTATCATGGTATAAATTATCCTTGAAAATGTCAGTGATTTCACGAAATCACTAGTTTCACAATCTTACTGTAACATATACAGTATATGTTAACGTTTCGCCCATATATTTTGGGCATCGTCAGGAAACGGATTATAAAAGTGGTTTTAAAAAAAATACAAAATAATAAATTTTTAAAAAAATACAGTAAAAATTTTACAAATTTTCTGAAGAAGTTTTTCAAAATGTAAAATGTTATTTCTTTGCAATGTTCATTCATACATTTAATTTTTATTAGTAATTAAAAATAATAAAAATACATTCCATTTTGTCGTATTTTTGGTATTTATTCATAGTTTACTTTCCTCAATCAACAGTAGTTGCGCCAATCTCAAACTGTGAAAATGAGAAAATGAGGTAAGCGGAACGATGTCGATGCGCGTAATGTCGACACCAAAATTATTGAACTTTCACAATGTCGAAATTCTCGACTTTACGTACGTTAACTAAATTAATGTTAAGTCAATTTAAATCACGTCAGATTAGGTTAGTCATTTTAATTGAAAATCTGAAACGTTTGTACGCGTTAATTATTTCAGTTAAAATATTACACAAACTTTTAATTTTTATTTGAAATCTGAAATCCATGAAATGGACATAAGGTCGAAGTCACCATTATAAAATTCGATTTTGTTCGTGTAACGCGTGAAACTAATTTGTTTCGTATAATATTGGAAATTCTTTAAAATGGTTTTATCCGTGTGGTTTTTTATGGTCTTTTTTCAAATGTTTGTGAATTTCGCTCGGTTTATACACGCGCTGAAACGTTCTGAAGTTCCAGGTTCTACAAATTGCTCACTTGATCCCGCGAATCGGCGCACGTTTCCGGTGCAGAGCCTCTACGCTGTATCTCCTAATATGTACTTAAACCTTTACTGTCAACAGTTTTCTTCTAGTTTCCATTATTTTTACGATATAATTTTTGATACCTTCTGTTTTTTTAAATTTCTACTCCCATCATCTCCCCCACTATGTTTCTTAGTTTGTTTTTCACAATGAAACGAGTGTTCTGTCGTATCATTCTCTCTCCCGCATACTTCATTCACACTTCATGTCCTTATATTTTCCTTTATAGTTTTCTTTCACCTCTAAGACCATATTTAATCGGATTTCCATTATAATCTTCATATCCTTTTCTTTCATATTTTCAATATATGATTTTCTTTTAAATTTATCAAGGAATCTCAGTTTTTTCATTTTAGTTTCCCTCTTTATTAGTTCTTCCTGTCCTACACTTTTCTTTAATTCGCTTTTTTTCATCATTTTCAAGTCCTCTAATGTTACTTTATATAATTTACACATTTCTGCCACTTCCTCCGCCCAACATCCTGGGTATGGATTTTTCAACTGATCTTCTTCGGTTATCATTTTAATTAATCTATCCTCATTTGAGTTTAATATATTGTTCATTCGCATTATCTTCTCGTATCCAATTTTTTCTTTGACTGGACACACTCCTAATTCAGCTAATAATCCCCAATATGGAGTACTACATTTCATTCCCGTTATTTCCCTTAGAATTCTTCCCTGCATTTGTTCCACTTCTTCAATATCCTTTGTCCTTGTTGTTCTCGTCCATGTTTCCATTCCATAAAATATTGTAGGTACTATTATGGATTCATACAATTTTATTTTCACCTTCAATGACCAATGGCCCACCGTAGCTGGATCTCCATATCTCTTTAGATCCGCTATCGTGAAATTTATCTTACTTTTCTTCTTTTATATGTGTTTGGTGATTACCTCTGCTATTGAACCATTGTTCCAAATACTTGTATTCTCGCACTCATTCTATACTTCCCATTTTCACTTTGTTAATTGTTCTCATTTCAGGTACTTTTCTTCTCATCACATTTATTGTCATTACTGCTCATTTCTCTTTTTTATTATTAAATGTAAATTTTTTTAGTATTTCCATTGATCTACAATTACTAATTGCTTTTTCTATTACTCCTAACTTACTTGACGCCTGCATTATATCATCCATAAATATACATGATTGAATTTCTATTTCCCTTATTCTTGTTAAGCATTTACTCATATTATTTACTCTATCCGCGTCCACTGAGCGCAGTCTGGGTTCCAGAAACGTGCCTTGTCTGACTACCTCTTCTATATTTCTTGGTCTCGCGTCACCTAAAGGTGTTTTTATTTGTATTGTGCCAGTTTTGTTTAAGTTGTATATTAGTAGTACTTTTTCCGGGCCTACTACTTTTGATGCTTCTTTGATGCAGTCCTTCAACTCTAGCTTATCAAAACATTTAACAGCATCCCCAAACCAAACATATGTATTGTTACCTAGATATTTATTACAGTCAATTATTGCATTCAACGTTAATATGTGGTCTATTGTTGATTTCCCTTCTATTCCTCCACATTGGTACATACTTAATCCCCGATTCCAGTCACTTCTCTTCTTATTTAGTCTAACTTTCTTAAAAATTTGACTAACTATACTCGTTATGAATATCCCCCTCCTATTACCTATGTCCATTCTATCACCAATTTTATAAAATTATATTATTTTCATATTGTTCCACTGTTCTGGGATATTGTAAGTCTTAAGAATTACAGTGAGTAGTTTTGTCAGACTTCTTATTACATCCCATCCAGCATTCTTCATTATACTGTACTATTGCTCCATCTCGTTGGTCTGTTGACTCCTTATTTTTTAACTTTCTAATAACATTTTCAACATTCTCATTTGTAATGCTATTTATGGTATGTCTATCCTCTACTACAGCTTTAATAGTTTCCAGGCGTAATTTATTAATCTCTTCATCCCAACATCTAAATTGGTACACCACATTCGTATTTTCACTTTCAAAACGCTCCTTTCTCGTTGAAAAATATATCGACATTCGTTTAGGTTTGTCAATAGCTTCTAATTATGAGTTTCTTATTATCTTTGTTCAAAATACGTTTGTTCAATAATTTCTATTAGTATCTTATTTTCTTTTCTAATTTGTCCATCAGTTTGGTAGGATTGGAAGTATAAAATATTATTTCGGACCGTGTCGTAATTATCCGTTGGTTCAAATATTTTGTGAAGAAATTCTTTTATGTTTTTTGTATATTAAAAGAATAAAGGAAATTAATTCTTTACTAAATTTTGCTGTATTCTTTCTATCTCTTTCTCACAAATATCCCACTTACGTGAAATTTTGTGCGCACAACGTAATAATGTTTTTACTATGGAAACATTATAACTGTTAAGGATGTGTAGGAATTATAATTTGTAGAAAGACCTTTGTCTTCATACACGTTCCTTTCAAACGATTCATCTTCATCTAAAATTTAAAAATTAACATCTAAAAAGTGAAAGGGTTTAAACTGTGGCTTCAAAAAGAAAGGAAGTTTGCATTGTTGAGCACCTGCGTACGTCCCTTGCTTTGTTCTCCTGGCAAAAGACGCACTTCGCCTTTTGAAATGCGGCCTGATTTCCTCCGAGGATTGTTCTTGGACTTTTTCGGGGTGTTTCTGCCTTTTGAAGTTGGCAAAGAACGACCTTCAACATGACAGGCCTTCTTTTCCTTCCACAGAGTAAGATTTATACTGACATTGAATTCGACTGGCAGTACGTCCAACTCCTTCATTCTCTGTGCCCGCTTCAGGAAGTCTTCATGTACGGAGTCGTTGCGGAATGTTTGCTGGAAAGGGAACAGTTCAGTTTCTCCCCAGTGTCTGTCTGGTATACGACGTCCATGATCTGGGGATGGGAAACCCCCAAAGATTATGGCAAATATTACACAAAATTACTTTGTAAAAAGTGATTTGTCCAGCCAAGAGCTTCATTTGACACCAAAAACACTTTCCTAGGACAGTCCATTCTAATTTAAATTTTTGACCCTGTATGACTTTCGATAACCTCTGTAGGTGCACGGAGAAAGAAAAACTTAATTTTTTTAAGTTGAATGTCCTCGTAGACATTAAATTTTATGAGCTTGTCATACAAATGCGCCTGAACACTTAAAGAGACTAGTGTACCATTTGGTTACAAAATATAGCCTTAAATCGATGAATCTTTGGCCTTAGAACCTTTTTGTTCCATTTGCACGCAGTTATCATATTACGTCATTAGATTGGAATTTTAATCCTTCATTATTTTTTAAATGATAAAGGAAATTCTCTCCCTTATTCCCCTCAACCGTAAGGGCACGAAGCCTGGGAGGCACGAGGAGGGGATTGAACATATTCCACATAAAGAATTAGAGACTCATACACTACTAGTACGTAGGCATGATCAAATGAGTCTATACTGCACGGGTTTAGATTCTTGTGAGAACTCGCATTTGGGTTATAGAGAGGATCTATATTCCGTAAACGAGCGTTAATTTGAGGGTTACATTTTCCATTTTCGATAGAAAAACTGGTTTTCCATTCTAGAATCTTTGTTCATGCTCTCCCTCCGAAGTGGAACTGTAGTTACGAGCATAATTATTCCCACATACAGTACGAATTACGGGAAACAGCAATTCATATGAATGTTGGGAAAATGTGTGCGTAAGGAAGTATCTGAACATATAAAAATATAAAAATATAAAAATATCTGAAAATATAAAAATACGTGGCACTAAAAAAGAAGGAATCGCAGTGATTCGTCGCAGCCGATGTAGTTTGCAACAGCCCCTCCGATTGTATCGCTGTGGCACCTCGCAACTCTGACGCAGCGACAAACTCGCTCGTGTAGCCTTGGATCGTATTTCTGCGAGCATGGTCTAAGTATCGCAATCTATTTGTAGGGACGCGGTAGTCACATATATATATATATATATATATATATATAATATATATATATATAAGCAAAGAACCACAGGGAAAAGGAAACACGAAAGCGCTCGGACTTCGTGTTTCTTTTTCCTTTACCCTGTGGTTCTTTGCTTATTAAAAAGATCACGTGTTCTGTGATTTTATTGCATATATATATATATATATATATATGAAAAATTATTTCACGAAAGTGACACGTGAAAAATATTTATGATGAATAAAACCACGAAGGGAAAAGAAACACCAAGTGGTGTTCCTGAGGATGTCATTAGACGAAAGTGCTTGAGCACCACTTTGTGTTTCTTTTCTCTTCGTGGTTTTATTCATCATATATATATATATATATATATATATATATGATGAAAAATATTTCAATAATATTTCAATAATCGAGGAAACATATAACGCTTTCGCGTCCAGAGCCCTTTTCCTCGTTAACCCTCATTACTCGAGGTAATGACGAGGATCTCATTCAAACTATGTGGCGCAACGCCGCCACAGTTCCATAAATGGAATATCATCCATGAACACGAGCGATTTTTCATGATGAAAAATATCGCCCCCGCCAGGATTCAAACCCACCACTTCTTGAGAAGAAGGTGAAGGTGCTTCCCGCTGCCGAGGGCGGATCTAGAGGGAGGGTTGGCGACGTCCAGACCCCCCTCAATTTCTTGCGAATGCCCTTTTTTCAAGTGCGAGTGTCCTATTTGAATGATGAGTATAGCCTTTAAAAACAAATTTTGTTTTTGTGAATAGACCCTCATTATTTTATTTTATTCAAATTCTATTTTGAGTCTTTTTCCGTATACAATGTATGATACTTCCAAATTTGTAGTTGCAATGGTTTTCATAGGTGCCCTTAGTACTGGTGCAGCCATATCACTATTTTTATCGTCATCTTGTTCCGATAGTTCTTTTAATTGAAAACACATTCGTAATTGTTTGAAAATTTTTCTGCGATAACTTTTGTACCCAAATTAGATTTTTATTTTGTATCATATTTGAATGAGACTCATCTAATCAAACGATACAATTGACGTTACACTCGCTTTTGGTGGTCTGTTCTAAGAGTAAAATTTTAGTACTGTGCCCTTTTTATTTTAGAGGGTGACCTTTTTTCTTTGGACCCCCCCCCCCCTACTGAAATGCCCAGATCCGCTCTTGCACTGCACTACGAAGGGAAAAAATGATCATGAAAAATCGTGCGTGTTCATCCATGATATTATACTAATATATACAGTATATATCTATCTATATATATATATATATATATATATATATATATATATATATCACCAGTTTTAACGTATATATTCAAAACGAAAAACGAAATAAGGTTGGGCATTCGTGAAAGTTTGAAATAAGGCAGGAAAAAGGTCATAAAAACGCAAAGGTCAGAAACCTCTCGAAATACACCCGACCATCGAAACATCGAAAGAAAGGAAACAGAAACCAAAAATAAAAAAAATAAAATAAATAAATAAATAAATAAATAAATAAAAAAAAAAAATAAATAAATAAATAATTTGGGTGGGCACGTTTCGTTATAGAAAATTATAGAAAATTACAAAATAAACAATAAACTTAAACCTTTGCAAAATATTTTAATATCTACGCTCCACACTAAAACCAGTATGCAAGTCAACATGGCAGAGGAAGGAAACAAAAACAGAAACCCATGCATAAAATGTGCATTAGACTGCAGCCTACATGCATTAAAATGTGATGAATGCAGACTATGGATACACTACAAATGTAGTGAACTACCTATTTATTTCCTACTCATCCTTCAAAATTCAAAAAGGAAATTCTCATGCTTTAAATGTGCTCGTCAAATTTGCGATGACTATGACAGACAATTTGAAGAGCTTGAAGTAGAAGTGGCAGGTGAGTTACAGGAGGAGGAAATTATCATTGCAAATGCAGAGCTTGCTGAAAAAGTGAGAAACCCTCAGGATGAGACCCTAGAGAGAGGGACACTGCAAGCAAAAAGGGCACCAAAAGAGACAAAACAAAAACAAGAACAGGAAATAGACATTAAGACCTTCAACAAAGTGAACAACCCCACTGTACATAGTCACCAAAAAGCCAAAAGTGAAAACAAGAAGCCAGTATGCAAGTATTACAGGAGGGGCTTGTGTAAATATGGACTTAAGGGAAGAGAATGCCCATTTGCTCACCCACCACTCTGCAAAAAATTTATACACGATGGGAATGGCATTTCTGGATGTAGATCCAATGCAAGATGTCCCTATTTTCATCCCCAAATTTGCCAGAGCTCATGGTGGGAAAGAAGTTGTTTTAAAGAGAACTGCAATCTGGCCCACCTGAAGGGAACAATCCGATTCCAACCACATCAAACTCAACGGAGAGAATACCAGGATAGTGAGCCTACTATCCCTCAGCACTATTTGGCCCAAGGGGTGCAAGAAAACCCAAGACCAAATACCATTCCTGCACCCAGATCTTATGCTGATGTAGCGGGTCCAGGTAAGCCCACTGGTGAAAATAGTACAGCAAGCAACCATGAAACCCCATTGGGGTTTTACCACCTCATAAAACAAATACAAGACATTCAAAGCTCACTTGGGCTCCTCATACAAAAGCAAACGAGAACCCCAGCAGGAACCCTTCAAATGCCCTATATGTGGGAGATGAAACAAATGGCTCCACAAATGTATCAATAATTTACTTAAACATCCAGGGCCTTTACCCAAACTCAAACCATACCAAAGTACCTTACCTAAAGAGCCTAGTGGAACACACTACTAGCACAGTTATAGCCCTCACAGAAACACACCTGAACCCCATGATCATGAGTAGTGAAATTGCAATCAAAGGGTACACCACCCATAGATGTGACAGAGAAGACCGTCTAAATGGTGGTGTCCTGATGTACATCCCTGAAAACATTCAAAGTGAACTGCTCATGGCATACTCAAATGGAGCCTGTGAACTCCTAATCATCATGCTCAGCATAAATAAAGAAGACATAATACTAGTGAATATCTATAGCCCCCCAGATAGCTCCCATCTAGAGCTCACTGAAGTTCTGGAAAAAATCAGGCAATGCCCAGCTATTGTAGACTCAACAAGAGACTTAATCATTACAGGAGACTTTAATCTCCCAAATTGCACCTGGAACCAATATGGTGGTATGAAATCAGGGACAAAAAGGTCCAAATCAAAACACCTGAATGAGTTTATGGAAAAACTGCTCCTAGTACAACATGTCCACTGCCCAACTAGAAAAAATAATATCCTAGATTTAGTGCTGACAAATAATGCAACTACAATTGACCACATTGTTATAACACCAACTATACACTCCGACCACAATGTCATGCACATATTCACAAACTTGTCCCTCCACAAATGTAAGCAAGACCCATGCCAAACGAACTTGCCATACTCTGACCTAAACCTGCACAAGTCAGACTGGACATCAATAAATAACTGTCTGGGAGAAATAAACTGGGAAGATGAATTAGAAAACCTAAAGCCAGAAGAATGCTGGAGTAGAATACAATACCTGCTGTCATCAGCATTATACAAACACACACCAAAGAAAAACGATAGTGCACAGAAGCACCGGACAAAAGAGCACAGATACAGAAGGACACTTATGAGAAAGAGAACAAAGCTATCTAAACAACTGACAAAGCAATTAAGTGATACAAGACATAGTAACATCCGGAATCAGATACTGATGTTAGAACTTAAAATAAAGGAGTCAACCATAAGAGAGAATATTGATAATGAACACAAAGCTATTGGCACTATAAAGGAAAATAGCAAATTCTTCTTTAGCTATGCTAAACGCAAAGCAGTTATCAAAACGAGCATTGGCCCATTGCTTGCTAAAGATGGACTAACTCTCACATCTAATACACAGGAAATGGCAAACATTTTACAATCTCAATATGCTTTAAGCTGGAGTACCCCTGTAGTAGCAAAGAAAATAAAAACTACAGCATTTTTTGATAGAGAAGAAAATGACCAAGACAGACCATTATTGGAAGATATACAAATAACCACTAGAGATATACAACAGGCAATAACAGAGCTACCGGGGAGTTCAGCCCCTGGTCCAGATGGAATTGGAGCCAAGATTCTTAAGGAATGCAAACATACTTTATCTCTGCCTTTGAAAATCCTGTGGAGATCCTCACTAGACACCAGTAAATACCACCAATCATGAAACAAGCAAATATTACCCCAATCTACAAAGGAGGCAAAAGAAAGGAAGCCAAGAACTATAGACCCATATCTTTGACTTCCCATATTATTAAAATATTTGAGAAAGTCCTGAAAAGGCACATTGTCAGTTTTATAGAAAATGAACATCTCTTAGAAGACTTTCAACATGGCTTCAGACACAAGAGATCCTGCCTTACTGAACTTATAGACCATTGCAATACAATCCTACAATACTTGGGAGAAAACCACAATGTTGATGTCATCTATCTAGACTTTGCAAAAGCTTTTGACAAGGTTGACCATGGTATATTATTCCATAAACTAAAAGAACTTGGTATTTGTGGAAAAGTAGGAAAATGGATCCATGCCTTTCTCTCTGACAGAAAACAAATAACAACTGTAAATGGAGCAAGATCTATAGAAAAAGAAGTGATTAGTGGAGTGCCGCAAGGCACAGTACTAGGACCAATTCTATTCATTATAATGCTAAACAATATAAACTGTAACCTAGGAAGCTCTCTCCTGTCATTCGCAGATGATACCAGAATACTAAGACCAATTACAGAAAAAGAAGACTGTGTAGAGCTACAAAAAGATCTACAAACTATATATGCATGGGCAGATGCAAACAATATGGCCTTCAATGAAGACAAATTTGAACTAATTAAGTATGGACCAAATAAATACCTGAAAGAACAATTCAACTACACTGGACCCACAGGAAAAGATATTGCACAAACTGATCATGTCAGGGATCTAGGGATTATATTATCTGAAGATGCAACATTCAACAGGCACATTGACAAAGTAACCTCATCATGCAAACAACTAATAGGATATATACTGAGGACATTCAGAACTAGGGACAGTATGACCATGCTTACCCTGTGGAAATCACTTGTCCTTCCACGCATTGACTACTGCTCTCAATTATGGTTTCCCCACAAACAGAATGAATTGCAAAAAATTGAGGGCCTACAAAGAACCTTTACCTCGTATATTAAACAACCTGATGGGCAACAGGTGAGTAAAAACAAATTAAACTACTGGGATAGGCTTAGAGGCCTCAACCTTTATTCCATAGAGAGAAGGTTTGAGAGATACATCCTAATCTACACCTGGAAAATTCTAGAAGGGCTTTTAGTTGCCCCCAATACTGAACCAATTGTGCCCACCTTAACAAGAACTGGCAGAATGTGTAAAAAATATCACCTCCCACCAAACAGTCTGAGAAGGATTCAAACCCTTCAATATAATAGTATCTCTAGGCAGGGTTCTCGCCTGTTTAACTCCTTGCCTCAGTACCTTAGAGATATAAGTGCAGTCCCAGTAGATACTTTTAAAAAACACTTGGACATGTTTTTAGCCAACATACCCGACCAACCCACAGTGTCAGGGTATTCCTCTGCCAGACCAGCCCCCACAAATTCAATAGGGGACCAAATCGTATGGCAGGAGCAAGAGAAAAGAAGGGTGGCGACCCCGTCGTGGCCCCGCCTCAGGAGGCGCTGAGTGGACTTCGTGGGAGCAGCGCACCCTTGAGGCAGAAGCGCTTTTAAGGTAAGGTATATATATATATATATATATATATATATATATATATATATATATATATACACACAAACTCAGAATGGTCCCCTATAGTCCACTATGGTCCACTATAGTGGATTTAATTTTCCCAGAAGAGTTCCTTGTTCCATGCACGGTCTGTGTTTAACATATATATATATATATATAGCAGAGCGAAGGAACATGGATCAGTCTTGAAGAGTGTTGAAAGCCATACACAACTAAGGTAACTTGAAACAAGTATGAGAGAAGAGTTCATAAATTAGTGGAAAATGTTTTAGTAAAATATTGTTAAAGATAGGAATGAAAACTGTTCTTTCGTGTTTTTAATTCAACAAATTTTTAATACTGTAAATTAGCGTTTGAGTAAAATAATTCATTCTTTTTTCTGGAATCAAACTCGGTAAAGATAATTATTTTCTACATAAAACCCGCGTGAAATTTCTTCGTAACTGATGCTTATGAGCCCTAACTAATTTTGCGTAAAAACTTACCGATTCATTTGGGAATACTCGTTGACAATCTGTAGATAAATAATAATTCTTAGATAACCTCATTTATACAATTTAATTTTACGCCTTTTTTTACCCTTTTGTCAGTATATGATGCACTAATTAAAAAGGGCATTTTTTTTGTTCGCTTTTTCACGTATATTTATTTATTTATTTATTTTCAATGAGTCACAGGAAATGCAATAGAAAACAAAGAGTTTATACAACATATTATACGCCTAGATACAGTAGACCTTGTTACGATCACACGCGGTATGTTCGTTCGTTCGTTCGTTCGATTTGTTTATTCGTTCGTTCGTTCAGTCGTTCAAAACATAGGAACGGGAAGTCTTCTGATGGTGTCAAAGAAGTTACGTCCAAATTCTTTTCTTTCGTGTTAATTTTATAAAACAGAAATTGGTGGTGTGTTTTGCTCTGACAACCCAATTAATTAAAAGTAATTATTAACGAATAAGAACGGGTAATTGTATATTTGTGTACTGTATATATTGTACGTATTACGTGAGTGAGGAAATTCTTTACTTTCCTAATATAGTATAGGCCCTAGGCTAAATGTTAATCTTAAATAAGCATTTTTGTTGAATCTGTGCATTGAAAATGTAATTGTGAGTGTGTGTGTGTGTGTATATATATATATATATATATATATATATATATAAAATATCAATATTTTGTATAGATTAAGTAATGAGATGGAGAAAAGCGGATCACTTTAACATATTGCTTCCCAGGAACCTCTCTTTAACATATTGCTTCCGAGTGTTGGGTCTTTTCCATTTGGCAGCAGGCGGTTTTTTTAACCAAATTTTCACCAGTAATACTTTTTTTTGTGCTAAATACGAATCTAACACTCTTTTTTGAGAGAAATGAAAGGAAAATATCGAAAAAAAAATTTAAATACGAACTACTTTATACCACGCACGAACTATTTACACTGCGAAATTCTATATATTTTTGCAATAATATAATTATAGTATTGTATTATAAAATAATTTATTAATTTATATTATATTAATTATTTTATGAATATTAATTATTTGTTTATATAAATTTAATTATTCCAAAATCTGTAGAATAATTATGGCAACTCGATATGATTAAGCATTCCGCGCGATTCATTATTGTTTCTGGAAATACGAGTAAGACATGGACGTGAATTATAATTTACAGTGGATTTTTGTGAATATTATATCAGAAGAAGATGCAGTGAATTTTTTTCGGTAATTATGTGTTTTAAGTAACTCAGTCATTTTACACACCAAAATACATTTTTCTAGTAGTATTTGATGTGATTTGTTCAAATATGACCTCCATTTCCGTCGGAAATGAAATCCAACAAAGCTATAGTACTTTGAAGTTTGGCCCATTTTCAAGGGAAATGGAGGTCAAAATCTAAGCAAAACACCTCAAATATTACTAGGAAAATGTATTTTGGTATTAATTAACCTAACCTAACCTTACCTAACATGAATATGTTATTACATTATCATTTGTATAATTTAGGTCTCGGGGGTACGGGGGCGGAGCCCCCGTAAAGATCACGCATCACAAATTGATCGATTGAACGACATTTTAGCGTCGGAAATTCAAAAATAAAAAATATAACCCGATACCGATCAATTTGTGATGCGTGATCTTTACGGGGGCTCTGCCCCCGTACCCCGAGACAAATTATACAAATGATGCGAATTTATTTGGCGGAAGCGTAATGAAAACGAAGATATATTTAGAAAAATATTAAAGGATATAGCTGATTTCAAATAAATATTTCCCTTTCGTACGCCGTATAAAGTAGTTCGTATTTAAAATCTTTTTTTTCGATATTTTCCTTTCATTTCTCTCAAAAAAGAATGTTAGATTCGTATTTAGCACACAAAAAAGTATTACTGGTGAAAATTTGGTTAAAAAAAACCGCCTGCCGCCAAATGGAAAAGATCCCCAGTGTTAATCACTAACATATTGCTTCCCAATATTTTGGATAAGGAGTACGATAAAAAAGGGGCTATAAAATGGGGAATCATGACAAATATTAGTTCAATTACATTAAAACAAAAAATTTAAAGGACAAATAAAACAAACAAATCATTCTATGGGATATAATGCCCGGTTAGGTCAACTGTATGCTCTTGACAACTGGTTAGGTTAAGTCGTGATATTTTCGTTAGTTTTAACGAAAATATCACAACTTAACCTAACCAATCGTCAAGGGCATATAGTTGACCTAACTGGGCATTCAATTAACCTAACCGGGTATTATATCCCATAGAATGAATTGTGTTTTATTTGTCTTTTAAATTTTTTGTTTTAACGTAATTGAATTTGTAAGTATGTTTAGACCGCACGCTATAGTAGCACCAATATTTTTATATAGTCACTGGATCACTTTAACATATTGCTTCCCAGTGCTATTCACTTTAACAAATTGCTTCCCAAGAGGGGTCACTTTAACATATTGCTTCCCGAATGCTTTGGGAAGCAATATGTTAAAGTGATCCAGAAAAGCTTCATTGCTGAAATTGATGAAAAAGAAACGTATAAATATTTTAATTCTTATCAAATTACATATTTTCTGATAATTTCTTAATAAACTAATAAATAAATGAAAGATCAGCTTCAATACTGTTTTAAACTTAGACCATTTTTTTAAAAAAAATTACAGTACCTCGCGTCGTGGAGGTAATTTTTCAGTGTTTTCCAATTTTAATTTTAGTTCTGACTCGGGATTATTTGACGTACCGTTCGGGGCTTAGGGACGTAAATCAATTAATTATTATTATTCCGTATTTTCATAAACAATTTATTTCAATCCCTCGAAACTTTCCCTTTTATTAAGTGAAGGACAAACTGTAGAAATATACAACGCTCATTTTAGTTAAGATTTACTCAAAGCTTATCTGGTCAGTGCAAAACCTATCAAATATCTATTGACAATCCGCGCTCACCTCACTGATAACGAGTAGATAATTTCATAAAAAAAGAGTGAACATAAATTTGAAGTCAGTGAGACAGTAACATTTACTTTAAGCTCATGAAGGAATTAGGCTAATCTGTAGTCATTTATATTATATCACCATCAGTTTCTTCATCAATTATATCTAAAATATTAAAAATAAAGCGTTCTTTAATGAAATGTGGTTAACGTGAGTATATGATGGTATCGGATCCATCTAATAACCAATTTCCTAGAAATCGCTCAATTTCGTAAGAAAGTTTTTTTTTCTTATCTTGTCTGACGGACTAATAAGGTGATCACCTGTATTTTTCGTGGCATTGCCGTTCTAAGCAGAAATATACATTTTTTGTTCCAAAAGACACGTTTTTAAGAATTCTTTTCACTGCAAACATTCCTGAAACTTTAATTCCGCGTTCTTGGTGGTTTTAGAGTCTCGAGTTACTCCTTCCATTTTCGACGTAAAGGTTCGTGGACCGAGTTTCGTAAGTAGTACGTCAGGATAAAAAGTAAGCATATTTCAGCACCGCATTAAAAACTCGAAGTAAATTTTACCTTCATTAACGAAAAGTAATTTTATACGAGACTTTTCCAAAAAATCAATAATACATAAGTGTGACTCTAGATTCCATTATCATCAATGTAATCATTCGTCGAAAATGGAATCAATTCCTTTTTTAAAAGAACGGAAATTCCGTGAAAAAAGTTTTTTGGATTGAAACTTTCGTTCTTTGTTCGAAGAGCGACAAGGTGAATGGGATAGCCATACGCGCGTTTAACCTCCTTCATAACGGCAAAGGCCACTCGACGGAGGGGATCTACAGCTTCACGCGGGACCCGATTACCCGAACCAACTAAGGGTTGTTACATCATCCGGAAGTAGTAGGGTACGTACGGTCTCCCATCCAACTATTACTACCCAGACCCATTGTCGCTTAATTTTGTCGATCGACGCGAAACGGTGTTACGACATGGCCCGTGATAGGGTGAAGAGCTACTACCTAGACCTAGGCTAAGCAAAATTTTAAACTATGAAATTTCATAATTGTAAATCATACGATATAATATGATAAAATATGAAATCCCGAACGGAAGGAAAAAATCACCCTAGGCCCAATCACTCAATAATTAACAGCAAAGCAGTTAGGTGGACCACAAAGATTTTCTTGGCGCTATTATCATCCACGGTCCAAAAATGGGAATTCTAGATTCGGGAAAAGAGTTTCCTGGTTTGGGAAAAGGCAAAAATCAGTTTCACATTCTCATCCGCGGTTCGAAAATGAGAATGCTCGTTGTGACGCACTTTCGTGCCCACCAGGTATTTTCTATGAAAAATCTAACTTAAATCTCTTTTTAAGGATCATATTTTTATTTATTCTAAAAGAAAGGCAAAAATCAAAGTTATCATATTAAAATATTAAGTGTTTTAAATATAATACGAGCACAGATCGATTCAGTACACGATATGACAGCTTATGAAGTATGAAGCAGGAACGGGAGCCTGCAGGCGTCCCTAAACGTTTGCCCTGTAGTATATATATATTATATATATACACACCAGGTGATTATAAAGTTGGTCCCTTTTTATTTTCCCCATCACATACTGTAGAAGTATAAAGACTCCATTAAAAGTGAAATTGCTATTGTTCCTCAAATATTTCGTGCAGCTGTTCTCAATGTTATTCCTCGTCTGCTCTTGAAGAGGCCCATGATGGTGGCCACATTACAATACAATTCGACTAACCTTTCAAGTGTGACACATACGTAGGACCATCTACATTTATTTTTTAATTTTTTTTTTTTTTTTGGCGGGAGGGGGGCCTTATTTCTTTTTCATGTTCTGTTGGTAGTGTATACCAATTTACAAGTGTTATGCGATGTAGCGATGTATATTTTGCAATTTATTATAAAAATAAAAATGGCAATTTACCTTCGGTGACACGAATGAAACGTCAGATAATAATATATATAATATATATATATTATATATAATATATATTATATATTATATAATATATATATATATATACCGGGTGTCCGAGAATTATCTGTACAATTTTTGGCTGTTATTAAAAGTCAACCATGAAGTGTAGAAATTCCAGTGTTGTCCCATTTTACAGAGAATCTCATTAAGTTTTTTCTGATACCAAGTTTTGACAAGTTTTTTAGAAATTCCAGTGTGTCCGAAAATTATCTGTACAATTTCATTTTTAATAAAATTCTTGGTAACACACGTAAAATTCTTAAACAAGATTATTTAGAATCTGTATTTTCAAAGTTTCTTTTATTAAAGTAACGTTGTTACAAACATTCGATATGTGCACCATCAGTGATTCGCAAAACATCCAATCGATAATCCAAATGTTGCCATGTACGATGCAGCATATCCACATCAATTCGCTCAATAGCAGCTGTGATTCTTGCTTTTAAATCATCAATGCCTGTCACCCGCGTACAAAAAAGAAAAACTTGTCAAAACTTGTTATAAGCAAAAACTTAATGAGTTTCTCTGTAAAATGGGACAACACTGGAATTTCTACACTTCATGGTTGACTTTTAATAACAGCCAAAAATTGTACAGATAATTCTCGGACACCCGGTATATATATGAAAATTATTTCACAAAAGTAACACGTGAAAAATATTTATGATGAATAAAACCACGAAGGAAAGGAAACACAGAATGGTGCTCAAGCGCTTTCGTCTAATGACATCCTCAGGAACACTGAAGTACATAAAGAGTTACAGCCTATATATAGGTTACAGAAAAAAAATAAAATATATATATATATATTATATATATTATATATATATATATATATATATATATATATATATACAATAAACGGAGAAATAAAAATAAAAATTAAAAATTAAAGGATTGTGAGAGGAGCATACAAATTTGTAAGGAAAAACTATCGATTTTTAGCACAAGATCAAATGAATTGTTTCCAACCAATGTTATAAAAAAAATTATAAAAAAATACAAATTTATAATAGAAATCTGCCCGGGTTTTAGCATTCTGCCCTTCTTCTTTAAGGTTCGATATATATAAAAATAAATTGAAAAAAAAGTTATTAGAGTAGCATACAATCCTCCCACAATCCTTTAATTTTTAATTTTAATTTTTTATTCTCCGTTTATTGTATATATATATATATGATGAATAAAACCACGAAGGGAAAAGAAACACAAAGGGTGCTCAAGCGCTTTCGTCTAATGACATCCTCAGGAACACTGGAGTGAAAGGACAGATCAAGGCAATATATAGGTTACAAAAATAAACATACATACATACATATTCATATACATATATATATATATATATATATATACATATACATATATATTATATATAATACATATATATAGTAAGCATAGAAACAATTGTGGGAGGAGCAAACATTTGTATGGGAGATTGACACTTTTAGCACTTCAGCCGACATTCAATATAAATTCAAATGGCTTGTTTATGAAACAGGTCACAAAAGAATAAAGAAATAAAAAATAAATATAAATATAAACTGAGAAAAAATTAATTACAAAATAGTGCCTTAGTGATATATATGTCACAGCCTAAATAACCATAAAGAATCGACAAATAAAAAACCACAAATATATATATATATATATATATATATATATATATATATATATATATATACATACACACACACATACACATATACATATATATAGTAAGTAAAGAAAAATTGTGAGAGGATAAACACATTTGTATGGGAAAATGACACTTTTAGCACTTTGGCCGACCTTCAATATAAATTCAAATGGCTTGTTTATGGAACAGGTCACAAAAGAAAAAAGAAATAAAAATAAATATAAATATAAAAAGTGCCTTAGTGATATATATGTCACAGCTTAAATAACCATAAAGAAATAAACCAACAGATAAAAAAAAAAAAAAATCAAAAATTGTAAGTGGAGTCTACAAATTCAAGCTCAAAAGGGAAGTTTTGAACCTTTCTTCGAAAAACATTAGTGACGATGCAAAAAGTGCCCTTGGATTTGGTATGTCCTTTTATATTGTTAAAAAACCTACTGCTTTACAAATTTGTCATAGTCTTGCTTGTTTTGAAAAACAGTGTAACCTTCCTCAGTTTTTGGTTAACATAGTTAAAGGCCTGGTCTATGGTGCTGCGAATATTTCTTATGAAGATAACTTTCCTAAACGTTTCCGCAATAGCCTTTCACAATTAAAAAAAGATAGTGAGCTCCATATTACTAAAGCAGACAAGGCTAACACCTTAGTCATTATGGACAAAGTGGATTACATTGGAAAGATGAATGAGCTGCTTCAGGACCCCGCCACATACGTGAAACTTAGGAAGAACCCGCAGGATGATGTCATATAATCATTCAATAGTGGCTTGAAACGCATTCTCAAAGATCATAAGGACTTAATTCCCCTTTTTTTGTCCACTTCACCTGCTCTGCCTTACCTTTATGGTCTTATTAAAACCCACAAACCGGGTAACCCTATGCGCCCTATTATTAGCTCGGTGGGCTCTATTACCTATAAACTCTCCAAATGGCTTGTTAATGTTTTGTCCCCCATTCTTGGAACTGTCTCGGATTCACACGTAAAAAATTCCATGGATCTCACTGAAAAATTGAATAATGTTCGCATTAATACCAACGATAGATTGATCAGTTTCGACGTTTGTTCATTGTTCACAAAAGTGCCGATTGATGATATGCTTGACTTTCTCGCCCTAGAATTACATAACTATGATTTACCATTACCGGCACACACTGTTTTGGAACTTATTAAGCTTTGTATCAAGGATTGTAAATTCACTTTCAATGGCGAGCATTATCAACAAGTTTTGGGATGGCCATGGGCAACCCTTTGTCGCCCCTTCTCTCCAATATTTATATGGAGTTTTTTGAAATTACTTACATTCCGAGAATCCTGGGGGTTGGCATCCCTTGGTTGCGGTACGTCGACGATATTTTGTGTATCTGGCCCATGAATCGTGACCTGGATGACTTCCTCCTTCAGTTAAATGACCAAGTCCCCTCTATTAAATTTACTTTAGAAGTGGAACAAGACAACTCAATCCCGTTTTTGGATGTGCGTGTTCATAGGGATAGCCCGGGTTTTAAGTTTAGTATCTATCGGAAAAAACAAACAATTTGTCCTACGTACACTTTTACTCTGGACATGACACCCCTATTAAAAAGGCCATATTTTCCTCAATGTTTCTCCGCGCTCTTCGGATCGCCAGTCCGGAATACATCGATGCCGAATTGGAAAATATCAACGGTATTGGAAGTGAGTTGTGTTACCCATCTGCGTTCATGGAATCTTGTCTTAATAAGGCTAAACGAACCTTCTATCGTGTGAATAATAACACCCGCACCTTGTCAAAGAATATTTTAGTACTTCCATTTTTCCCGGACTTCTTAGGCATTGCTAATGTACTTAAACTTTTGGATATCAGTGTAGTTTTTTCATATAACAATATTGTGAAAAACATCATAGTAAAAAATAGCCCTACCAATAATTTAGGCATTATCTATAAAATTGGGTGTAAGCAATGTGATTCCTTTTACATAGGTCAGACGGGAAAGGATTTGCAAACGCGTGTAAAACAGCATCAATATTCCGTTAGAACGGGACAGTTGTCCAGTGCCCTTTTTGTCCATTTGTCAGAGTTATCCCATTGTATTGATTGGAATAATGCTTCAGTTTTATTTCACTCTAGCGACATTGTTAATAGAAATATTCTTGAGTCGGCTATAATTCAACTTACAAATAACCTTAACATGAGTAAAGGTCTGTTTCAACTCGATCCCGTTGCTCTGAATTCCTTCAGAATGGATTTAAACAAAAAGAGCAGGTTGTTAAATCTTTGGTAAAAATTTGTTTTTGTCTTTGTTTCCTTATAAATCTGTAGGTTTCTCTTACAATTTTATTTTTCAATTTTTTGCTGTATGCGTGTATGTGTATGTATGTATGTGTATGTGAGTATGTGAGTGGTCATTGCAGTTAAATGTGTGTGCATGTATATGTGTGTATATGTATGTATGTATGTGTGTATATGTATATGTATGTATGTATGTATGTGTATATATATGTGTGTATATATATATATATATGTATATATGTGTATGTACCTTACCTTACCTTACAACCTCACAAAGGTTCTGCGCGATGATTTCTCATTTCGCGAAGGTCAAGCTTGTATGTGTATATATATATATGTGTGTGTGTGTGTGTGTATATATGCATGTATATGTATATATTTGGTTATGCGGGTATACATGTGTAGTTGTATTATTTGTAATTTTTTCAATTTATATTTATTTTTATTTCTTTATTCTTTTGCGACCTACCGTTTTTTCAGACAATAATTATAAAAACAAATCTTTGGTAATTTTTTCCCTTATGCATATATATATATATTCTGTATATATTGCGTTTATATTTCGTATATATACCGTATATATGTTGTATATATTTTATGGTTCTTTATATATCATCTAGGCATCATTTTGTTTTCCAATTTATATTTACTTGTACTTTTTTATTCGTTTGTGACTATAATATGCATGATTCAGACAATAACTAAAAAACCTTTGGTAATTTTTCCCTTATAAATTGGTGTGCCTCTCTTAAAATTTATTTTTCAATTTATTATTATTATTTTTATTATTTTTAATTTTTTTTTGGTTTTATTTCTTTATTTCTTTGTGACATATACCGGGTGTTTCAAAAGTCTCTCACTAATTGATTTCAATTTTCTTTGCAGCTAATCGACCAACGACGTTCATCTTGTGGTAAACTCTTACTCAGTAGTTGAGAATTTTTTGAGTCTACATTTGAAGTTTGCTCCGTTTTCTTCTGCTACCATGCTGACTCTAGAGCTGAGGTGTAAAATCGCTGCATGGCAGGAGGTTTTCAATCTGTGGTCGAAGTGCAGCGACGATTCCGGGCAGTCTACGGACAGCATTATGCACCGGATAGGAACACCATCGTCGCCACCCACCGGAAGTTTATGGAGACCGGATCCGTAAAGGACAAACCACGATCAGGAAGACCTCGAAGTGGGCGGAGTGAGGAGAATGTCGAAACTGTCCGTGAGGCGTTTACTCAGAGTCAAGGAAAGTCCATTCGGCGAGCTGCTGCGGAACTGAACATCAGCGCGACATCTATCCAACGGATTTTGCGGCGTGGTCTCAAGCTGTATCCGTACAAGATCCAGGTGGTTCAGAAGCTGGAACTCAAGACTACGATTGTCCGGGTGAGATGTGTGAGACTGCTGCAGCACTACGAAAGAGACCCATCGATCCTGGAGCACATGCGGTCCAGCGACGAAGCTCTCTTCCACCTTTCTGGTCGCCTCAATCGGCACAACACCCGCATCTGGGGAACTCACAATCCTGCGGAGATCCGTGAACATGAAAGGGACACGCCGAAATTGGTCGTCTGGTGTGCCATCTCCTCAGCTGGGCTGATTGGTCCGTTCTTCTTCCGGGATCAAGATGGAAATTCCGTGAACGTCAACGGAGACAATTACCTTCGTATGCTTCAGGAGTTCTGCATCCCCCAACTGTCAGCTGTAGCTGACATGCAAGAAGTCATTTTCCAGCAAGACGGTGCCCCTGCTCATTACTCGCGTGAGGTTCGCTCATTTCTGAATAAGCAGTTCCCGGATCGGTGGATTGGTCGCCTTGGTCCCATCGAATGGGCTGCTCGCTCGCCTGATCTTACCCCATGCGACTTCTTTTTGTGGGGCTACATTAAGAGCAAAGTGTACGCCACCAAGCCGCGAGTCCTCCCCACACTAGAAGAACGGATCAGGAATGCGTGTGCTTCTGTTACTCCCGAAATGTTGTCCAATGTCGGCCAAGAATGCGTAAAACGGTGGCTCGCTTGTTTCGAAAAAGACGGTGCCCACGTTGAGGTGTACCAGTGACTTCAGTAGCTTATGAAGCCACGTTGATGCCACCAAAATTCTCATGAATCGTAGACTCAGCAACCAAATTGTCATTTGGTTCCTCTTGTAATTGCTATTTTATAAAATTTTAAAAATAATGAGGGACTTTTGAAACACCCTTATATCAATTTGGCATCATCTATTAAATTGATTGTAAACTTCCCTTTTGAGCTTGAATTTGTAGACTCCACTTACAATTTTTGATTTTTTTTTTTTTTTTATCTGTTGGTTTATTTCTTTATGGTTATTTAAGCTGTGACATATATATCACTAAGGCACTTTTTATTTTATATTTATTTTTATTTCTTTTTTCTTTTGTGACCTGTTCCATAAACAAGCCATTTGAATTTATATTGAAGGTCGGCCAAAGTGCTAAAAGTGTCATTTTCCCATACAAATGTGTTTATCCTCTCACAATTTTTCTTTACTTACTATATATATGTATATGTGTATGTGTGTGTGTATGTATGTATATATATATATATATATATATATAATATATTGTTTGTGGTTTTTTATTTGTCGATTTCTTTATGGTTATTTAGGCTGTGACATATATATCACTAAGGCACTATTTTGTAATTAATTTTTTCTCAATTTATATTTATATTTATTTTTTATTTCTTTATTCTTTTGTGACCTGTTTCATAAACAAGCCATTTGAATTTATATTGAATGTCGGCTGAAGTGCTAAAAGTGTCAATCTCCCATACAAATGTTTGCTCCCCACAATTGTTTCTATGCTTACTATATATATGTATATATATATATATATATATATGTATATGTATATGAATATGTATGTATGTATGTTTATTTTTGTAACCTATATATTGCCTTGATCTGTCCTTTCACTCCAGTGTTCCTGAGGATGTCATTAGACGAAAGCGCTTGAGCACCCCTTTGTGTTTCTTTTCCCTTCGTGGTTTTATTCATCATAAATATTTTTCACGTGTCACTTTCGTGAAATAATTTTTCATATATATATATATATATATATATTTCTGTAACCTATATATAGGCTGTAACTCTTTATGTACTTCAGTGTTCCTGAGGATGTTATTAGACGAAAGCGCTTGAGCACCATTCTGTGTTCCTTTCCTTCGTGGTTTTATTCATCATATATATATATATATATATATATATATATATATATATATATATATATATATATATATAAATATAAAGAAAAGAGATACGACTCTCAACATTTATCGGCCAAACGTTTCGGTCCACTCAGGTGCCATCTTCAGTGACTACATGAAAGCATCTAAAGACAATCAAAAGTATAACTAAAGTAAATACAAATGTCGGAAAATTCACAATGCAAAATAAAACCTACAATAAGCAAATAGTTAAAAAATAGCTTAAAAAAAAATTAGCTGGAATAGTAAGAGAATAAAACAATAAAAGTAAAACCCATTAAAAATATAAAAAATTAAATATTTTTAAAATTTAAAATTTTTTTAAAAAAAATTAAAAAAGGGACAAACCTGAATGGTAAAAGTTACAAATAACAACTGGAGAGAAAAGAGGAAAGGAGAAAGAAACTAAGTTACTGCGTTGTATTGAAAAGGTGTTAGTTGGTTGATTAGGAAGCGAGTAATTTTATCGAGGAAAGACTCGTTTAATTCTGGATTTAACTTCTTGATAAAAAGGGATTCTAAAATTTTGAGATCGAGAGAATTAAAAGCGGACGACAGAATCGTAAAAGAGTCCCGGGGGCACGGGTGGTCATGGGTCTCTAAATGATGCCGGATAGCGGAGGATTCGGGAGTGGAAAGAGGGCGAGAAGTTCGATAAGAAAAACCCAAATGCTTCGAAATCCTACGTTTTAACCGCGGGGCAGTCTGCCCTACATAGCGACTTTGGCAGGTCGCGCGTGTATATAGATAAATAACGAAGGATCTCAAAAGCACGGGGAGGTGATTTTTATGGCGAAACCGAGACTGCAAAGAATTAGGATTGGAATTGATAATTATGAAGTCGCATTGAGGGAAGTGTCTGTCCAAAATGTTGTCACAACATTTGAGGTCTTAAATGTGTCTTGCCTCGATTTCATTATTTTAAATACAGCCATCCCCCGGTTAACGACCTACTCGTTTATCAACCACCAACGGATACGTCCGCGACCGATCGTACCGATTTTTGGAAATCATACAATGTTTTGCATTGTATAAAAAACATTGCAACTGCTTGGGAGGATGTTACTGCGAAGCGTATGAAAGGCATTTGGAAGAAGTGCCTAAAACGATCTGTGGGTAATTTCGAAGGCTTCGATAAGTTTGAAAATGTCGATGAAATTAATAGAAAAATAGTGTTGCTCGCCAATACCCTCAATTTAGAAGTAGAAGTGGAAGATGTGGAAAACTTAGTGGAATACCAAGAGGGAGAGCTGACAAACGAAGAGCTGATAGAGTTGGAAGAACAACAGCATTTGGAGGAAGAAGAAAGAAAAGAAGAAAAAGAAGAAGCACCAAAGCCGTAAAACAAGGCTTTCGTTTACCGACCATTTCGTTTACCGACCTGGTCGTCGGAACGGAACCCGGTCGTTAAACGGGGGATGGCTGTAGTTGTATTTCGAGATATGTATCAAAATTTTATGTCACCTCACTATCCCGTCAAAATTCTAAGCTTCAACAGTGGGGTTTAAATTTTGATCTTAATCTTAATAGAGATGAAATTATTTCTAACTTTTCCAATAAGGTTTTATCTACTGAAGAAAAAGGAATTTTATCCTCGGGATTGGATTTTAAACTCCTCATTTTTAAGTTTGATTTTTGTGGTTATTTTTTTTTTGAGAAGCTTTGCCATCAAATTGGTCTTTTTCCCTCTTTCCTTCAATACTCTAATCCAGTGGAGGATATTAAGCTTTTAGCAAGCAAGTTCTACTATAAGTTTGATGGGTTTAAGGTTTTTTGTCCAGTTTTTAGTTTTAGTGATTTTAAAGTTCTCACGAACTTGCGGAGGGATAAGAATGTAATTATTTGTAAGCCTGATAAGGGTAAAGGTGTTGTTGTCTTAGAAACACAAGATTATTTAAATAAAATGTATAATTTACTTTCTGATTCTACCAAGTTTTTGAAACTGCAGACTGATCCATTTAAATATATTGTGAAACTGGAGGACAGAATCAACAACTTTTTACGTTCTCTCAAAAGTCGTGGGCTTTTAATCAACCATTACGATAAGCTTTTTGCTTCAGGTACTAACCCAGAAGTTGTTTATGGTCTACCTAAGACCCATAAACCTGGAGTTCCGCTTCGCCCCATTCTTGCAGCCATAAATACTCCAAGTTATAACCTCGCTATGGTCCCAATCATAGACCCTCTCACACGTAGTCAATTCACTTTGCGAGATTCTTTTGAGTTTGTTGATCGTGTCACCAAGTTGAAATTTAAGGATTGTTTTGTGGCTTCCTTTGATGTTCAGTCTTTGTTTACCAATGTACCTGTATTAGTGTATTAGAAACTTGTGATATTATTATAATTTCTTTGTTTGGTTCCACCAATGACATTTTGGGATTAAGCAAACAATTGTTTTCAAAACTTTTAAAGTTATCAGTCCAAGATACCGTTTTCTTTTTAATAAAGAACTTTTCCACCAGCACGAGGGAATGGCAATGGGTTCGCCCTTGGCCCGTCTTTTGCTAATAGTTTGCTTTGCTTTCACGAGGAAAAGTGGCTGAGGAGTTGTCCGCCTGATTTTAAACCTATTTTATTTAAACGTTATGTAGACGATTGTTTTGTCATTTTTAAGCATAAAGATCATGCCCCTTTATTTTTAAATTACATTAATACTAAGCATCCTAATATTAAATTCTCTATGGAAGTAGAACAATACAATAGAATTTCGTTTCTTGATGTTACCGTAAATAAACATAGTACAGGCTTCCCAACACAGGTATACAGAAAACCAACCACCACCTAACTCAGTACTCATTTTTTAGCAATATCCCACTTAGTTTTAAGCTGGCTAGTATTAAAAGTCGTCTTTTTAGAGCCTATCACCTCTGTTCAAGTTGGTCTTCATTTAATTTAGAAATGCAGTATCTTAAGAGATTTTTAACTATAATTTTTATTACACTTCGACTATTGAGACTTTAATCTCAAAATTTTTAAATAACTTATATTCGCCCAAAATAATTCAGTCCACGGTTCCGAAACAGAAGGTTTATCTTAAGCTTCCTTTTTTAGACCAACTAACTTTTCAACTTAATAAAGACGTCCAGTCTATTTTGAACAGACACTTCCCTCAATGCGACTTCATAATTATCAATTCCAATCCTCTTTTCTCTCCAGTTCTTATTTGTAACTCTTACCATTCAGGTTTGTCCCTTTTTAAAAAAAAAAAAAATTATTTTTTAAATTTTAAAAATATTTTATTTTTTTTATTTTTAATGGGTTTTACTTTTGTTGTTTTATTTTCTTACTCTTCCAGATAATTTTTTTTAAGCTATTTTTTAACTATTTGCTTATTGTATAAGGTTTTATTTTGTATAGTGAATTTTCCGACATTTGTATTTACTTTAGTTATACTTTTGACTGTCTTTAGATGCTTTCATGTAGTCACTGAAGATGGCCCCTGAGTGGACCGAAACGTTTGGCCGATAGATATTGAGAGTCGTATCTCTTGTCTTTATATTCCTATTGAGGATAAGGTTCCCGAAAAACACTTCTATCGTAACTATATATATATATATATATGTATATATATATATATATATATATATATCAGTGGCGTGGGGTCCATGGAAGCAAGGGAAGCAATGCTTCCCTATTCAAAGAAAGAAGAAAATGCTGTATTATACTTTAAAGTTTAAACAGTTCAATATGTGTTAATAATTTGTACAAAATCATTTTATTATACTATTTATAGCATTTGATTGGTAATCAAGTGGATACATAGTATATACATTGGTTGCCGTTCGTGCAAAAACCTTTAAGAAAGCCGACGCAAAAAATCTCGAGTTGGACAACAATTGACGAAATGCATCCTTTTTCCCAATGACTTTCGCTTTTTTTTTACTGTTACAAATTGTTTCTTTCCATTCTAAAAACTCATTTAATGTTTAATAATGTAGTATTTATTGAATACAACAAGTTTCATATATAGTTTTTCTACTAAAAAATTCCATGGCCATGTTAAGCGAAAAAGAATATATATTTATCGTTATTTTATCCTTCCCTATGTCAAAAAGGAAGCAATTTAGAAATCGCTGTCCAGACCTTATAGTTAATTTTCTTGAAATATCTGGCAACTTTACGTGCTGTCTGCTGTCATTCTCTCATTTAAAGCGAATACGTAACTACGCTAGAAATGCGCAAGGGTAAGAAAGGCTCGCAAGTTTAGCTTTAATCTCAATTGAGAAAAAGCTTCTTATGGATATGAAAACCGATGCCTTTTACGAAGAAATAATAGATATATTTAATAAAAAAGAAAGAATAATAGAATTAACCTATAAGTAAAGTAAGTAGATGATTATATGTGTTTTGTTTTTATTATATACGAGTATTTTAAAGTTTTATTTTTATTTTATATAATCTTTGTTGTTTTTGCTTGATTTGCTTCCCCTTGACGAAAAATCACCGCACGCCACTGATATATATAATAATAATATATATATATATATATATAATATATATATATATATATTAGTGATGTAGCGGATGTCATTTTTTTCACATCCGCGGATGCGGATGCGGATGCGGATGAGGATGTTTGATTTCAACATCCGCGGATGCGGATGCGGATGTCTACATTTTCGTTATTTTTTAGGATATATTCGAGATTTGTTGTGTTTAACGTATATAATAAGTTATTATATAGAGAGAGCTGTAGCTATAATGTAGTATAATTGATTAATTGTACAATAATTGCTGTACTTTTCCCTGAACATATAAAATAATAGCAAGCATCTAACTAATATAGAAATCAATTAGTGAATTCGTCTGCAAATAAATTCGTTATATTTTGTTGAGTTTCAGCCACAATTCGAAACCATAATTGTGTTACCCGACCTCTTTCCCCAACCTCCACCCTTATAGAAAGAGATCTTTAATTTGCTTGATAACTATTTATATTAAGTTTAAAGTTTTATTAGGCATATTTATAAATGAGTAATTAAAATAAAGTAAACTAAGATGTTCATCGTTTAATATTCAAACTTAATTATAGGAAGGTTATGCTTAAGGAACATTAATTTTTCTGCCTTTTCTGCTGCCAGTCTGTTTCTCTTTTCATCATATATTAATCCAGCGCTGCTAAATAATCTCTCGCTTGGTACGCTTGTTGGAGGACGTGCTAAATGTTTCCTTGCAAGTTTACTCAAGTATGCATAGATATTCTGCGTATTTTTCCACCAACTAATAGGATTGTCACATGCAGCCAGGCGTTTTTCTTGGTGATAGCTCTCGATCATTTTTACTACATCTTTTGACATCGCGTAGGTCTCGTCATCGCTGCTTGACTCAAGAAACTGAGAGACAGATTCTGTGATAGATTTGCTTGTTGAAGGTGTTGGTTCTGTCACTGAAACTTTTATTCTTTTGGTGGGTGGCGAAGCGACAGATTCAAGAGATTGAAGCTCTTCAACTGCTTTGCCAAGTGATGATTTAACTCGTTCTAATGTACTAGGTGAAAATAACTTAGCTTTGTAACGTGGATCTAAGTAGGTTGCAAGAGACTAACTTCATACAAGAACAGCCTCTCGTCTTGTCGCTTGCATCACTTTTGCGCTCAATGAACTAGTTCTATTATTATAGTAGAATTTGATAATTTCCGCTTATTAATGACGTTTATCTCAACGGTCCACATCCGCACGACATCCGCAGTCCAAAGTGCGGATGCAGATGCGGATGCGAGAAAATGTGCGGATGTTCCGCGGATGCGGATGTGACCTACATCACTAATATATATATATATATATATATATAGAGAGAGAGAGAGAGAGAGTTACAAGGAGTTACAAAGAAAAGAAGTACCTGAAAAGGCCTTGCAGCCCATACCGAGGAGGTACCAATGGCAATGGGTGCCAGGAAAAAATTCCTACACCCTCAAATAGTGTTCAAAATTCGGTCTAACCTTTTCTTGAATTCATCCGCAGAGGAACTGTTCACAACTTCTGAAGGTAAACTGTTCCACGTGTCACAGATCTTATAGTTAAAGTAATTCCCCCACACACAAGTGCTAAATCGTTTCAAATCCAACTTCCAACCATTGTTGCGAGTTGAGTTATCATTTAAACTAAACTTGCTTCTAAATTCGACATCGTCGAACCCGTGTAAGAGCTTGAAAACCTCGATGAGTTGACCGCGCAGCCTCCGAGTTTCCAGCGAAAACAAATTCACGGCGCGTAAGCGTCGATTGTAGCCCATATGCCTAACGGAAGGGATTAACTTTGTGGCCCTCGCCTGGACTCGCTCCAGCCTCTCAATATCTTTCCTGAGGGTGGGCGACCTGAACTGCACAGCATACTCCAGGTGCGGCCGAACCAGGGAATTGTACAGAGAGAGCACAATCTCTTTGTTCCGAAATCGAAATTGCTTCCTGATCTAATCCAACAGCTTCTGGTCTTTCTTTTCCACCTCTACGCACTCTTTAGTAAACTTAAGGTCGCTGCTAATTAGCACACCCAAGTCCTTTTCCAAATCAGTGGCCTCGATATTACTCCCCAACATCGAGTAATCCGACTTAGGATTGGCGTAGCCAATGTGCATGACCTTGCATTTACCCAAGTTAAACGGCATTTGCCATTTTTCGGACCACTCTCATATCCTACCTAGGTCCGCACGCAGTTGCTCGATCGCCTCGGGCGTCCCAACATTGGCCCCAAGCTTGGTGTCATCAGCGACACGACAGTGGCCCCAAAACGGAATTCTGAGGAACCCCGCTAGTGACCGAGGTCCAACCCGAGTTAGCCCCTTTAATTACAACCCTCTGCCGCCTATTCTTCAGCCAGTTTTCAATCCATCTACCTACTTCCCCACCGATACCCAGCGCGCGGACTTTGGCCATTAGCCGGCGGTGAGGTACCTTATCAAAGGCTTTCTCAAAGTCGAGATAAAGTATATTAATCGCCCTACTCTTATCATACTCACTCCACATGATGTGGAAAAACTCGAGCAGGTTGGTGAGACACGACGTATGCCGTCTAAACCCATGTTGGGAATCCCCAAACAGCTTGAAGGAATCCAAATGGTCAACGATCCTATCTACTATTATCCCCTCTAATAATTATTTACCTACAACCGAAGTGAGACTAATGGGACGATAGTTCCCTGGACTTTCGTGATCCCCTCTCTTAAAGATAGGGGTCACACTGGCTTCCCTCCAGTCACCAGACACCTGGCCCGTCTCCAACGATTTGTTGACTGTAGCCAGGTGGGGAGCCACCTGGTCGCGCACTTCCCGCAAGACTCTGGGGAGGAATTGGTCTGGCCCAGGAGCCTTAAACGCGCTCAGTTTACCTATTCTATCGGCAACGACTGTCGTGGTACACCGAACGCTATCCAGGCCAGCACCTTCGTGCTTGACGCCTGGCTCGGGGATGACGTGGATGTCCTCCCTGGTGAACACTCCCGCGAAGTACTCATTCAGCACATTAGCGATGTCCGCGTCGGAGATCCGCAGCGCGCCGCTGGGGTCCTTTAACGGGCCTATCATGCTTCTACTGGGCTTTCTACTATGAACATAACTGAAGAACTCTTTAGGGTTTCCCTTGCAGAGGCTTGCCACCCGGAGTCAGGGCCGGATTAACCATTAAGCAAAATAAGCCCGTGCTTAGGGCATCAAGGGAAGGGGGGCACCACAGAAATTTTCCATTGTCGGATTTACCATGGATTTATTATACTATTATAATCGCGGCTTATAGCCTATAAGCTGTTGAAAACTGAATTATATATATTCATATATAGTATTTATTTTTTTTCATTGTTTGAATTTGTAGTGAACAACAACCCTTTTGAGAGAATAAATATATTTCGTTGTAATCACACACTTTACGCTTTGCGTTATTATTTTGTTTATATCAAATCTTTGAGCGCCATATTAAAAATACATATAGATTAAATATTTTCGTGTGCTATAGGAAGTTATTCTGAACGTGTGATTTGTGCATATAATATTAAATATATATTTTACATAATCATTTGGTATTGTTTTACAGAAAGATTTAGGTTTATAGAATTGTAATATAAATTAATATTAAAATAAAAGAAACTATAAACTCTCTATATTGCTGTTGTATCAAGTGATGTTTATCACGGCCATTATAATAATAAGATATACTGACCTAAGTTAATTAGCGTTGAAGAAGTTTATCTGTTGCTCTCTCTTCTTCTCTAGGGTAAGTCTATGAAGTGTACTTTATTTGTATATATAACAATATTTTATCATACACGTATCTTTATTTTATAATTTATTTATCTATTGTCATAACAGTATAAAAGAATTTAGATTGTAATAACCAGAGTGAATAATTTGTAATGTATATATAACATCAAACGTAGTTAGGACAATTTAGGCCCTAAGCAAATGTTCATATTTCCTATAATTAAATATTGTGTTTTAAATAAATAAATAAATGTAAATATAAAATGTGGCTCGTTAATAGTGAAATGTTAATATTGATATTTTTATAGATTGCGTATTATTAATTCTAATGTTAAGTATTTTTATTTTATAGGTTTCGGTTCCTTCTTTCGGTTCCTTCTTTTGGTTCCTTCTTTCGATTTGATTTGTATTCAACATTTCGAGTTGATATTTCGGTTGAGTTATATTTAATTGCCACTTATATTTAAATTGCCACTTTGGTTGTGTACGGTTCCCATTTTGTCTTTCTGAGAATAAAAGAACAAAGCCAAGATTGTGATATGTGTAACTGTGTTGATTGCCACATAATATACAAATAAAATATTCTTTTTATTTCTGTATTTTACAGACCCCAAGAACCAAGATGAAACGTGTTCAGTTAAGTGGTGCACAAAAGCGAAAACTATCAAAAGAGAAACAAGAGAAGACTTTGGATTTAGAGTCCAAGACTGCAAAGCTGACTGATTTCTTCACACAAGTTCCACGACCACAACGTCAACATGATATACCGATTCTGAATCAAAACCAATCTCCGTCATCAGAAGTGGACACAAATACCACTTTGATCACTTCAAAATCAAAATATGATGACGTTGGAATCACCGAGGTGTCACAAGCAGGTTCATCTACCACATGTCTCACTACTGATCTCACTTTGCCTGTAAATTCTCTTGATACCTCTACTGCAAATGTTGATTCAAGTTGCTTTACAAGACATTCTGGGGTTGAAATAATTGCTGAAAATGAAAGTTTAGTGGACCATGGTGATGGTGGTGAAATGAATCAGTCTGCAGAAGATGAAGTAAATATAGCAAAAGATCCAGGGTTGTGGCTTGATTTCTCTGCTGATGATGTGGCTTATTGGATTGCTTGTGGACCCAGTGACTGTCAACACCACAATGGGCCATTTGACAAGTCTTACCGGCATTTCAGTAGTGGCAAACCAGCAAGATACTGTTCACAAAAACTTTTCGTTGGGACAAAAGCCAATGGTGAGAAATACAAGAGAGAGTGGTTATTGTATTCACCATCAACAGGATCAGTTTACTGTTATGTTTGTAAACTGTTTGCTCCTAAAAATGTCTCACATTTTGTTATAAGAGAAGGGTTCAGTGACTGGCGAAATACTATTGTAATTGATCATCATGAAAAAAGCACTACTCACCGAGACTCTATGCTAACATACTTAACTCGCAGACAAGGTGCGGGGTTGGGACAACAGTTGGAAAAACAAATTCAGGAAGAGTGTGATTACTGGGAACATGTCTTGAGGCGTGTCATAGCTGTTATTTGTACGTTAGCTGAACGTGGCTTGTCTTTTCGAGGAACAGAAGAAAGATTTGGATCATTGCAGAATGGGAATTTTTTAGGGCTGCTTGAGCTCATAAGCCGGTTTGATCCATTTTTAGCAGGTCACATTTTGAAATATGGAAATTCTGGCAAAGGAAATCCTTCTTACCTGTCCAAAACCACCTGTGAGGAACTCATTCAACTAATGGCTCAAAAGGTCCACGCACTCATTGTTGACGAAGTAAAATCTTCTGGTTATTTTAGTTTGTCAGTTGATTCAACACCAGATCTATCACATATCGATCAGTTAAGTGTTGTACTTAGGTACTTAAAAGATGGACAGCCTATTGAACGCTTTTTAACCTTTCTGAAAATGAAAAGCCATACTGGTGAGGAAATGGCAAATCAGGTGTTGCAGTACTTACGTGAAGTTTGTAAGCTAAACTTTTCAAAATGTAGGGGTCAATCTTACGACAACGCTGCCAACATGTCTGGGCGTTATAAGGGGATGCAGCAAAAAATTTTAGAAACAAACAAGTTTGCTATATATGTGCCCTGTGCAGCCCATTCACTAAATCTGGTAGGCCGAAGTGCTGTTGACTGCTGTCAAGAGGCGGTTAATTTCTTCTCTACAGTGCAGTTGCTCTATACCTTTTTTTTAGCCTCAACCAGCAGGTGGGAAATTCTTAAAGGTTGTATTGGAAATGAAAGTGTCTTAAAATCCCTCTCTGATACCAGATGGGAGGCACATGCTATGGCAACAGCAGCAATTTTGAAATCTTTCCTTAAAATTTTAGAAGCGTTAGAATGTATAGCTGAAGACCAGTCACAAAAGGGAGACACTAGAAGAGAAGCAAATAATATTGCAAATAAGATGCAAGAGCTAGAATTCGTTTTTATGTTGAATTTTTGGGATGAGATTTTGCAAAATTTTCATAGAGTAAGCAAAGTTCTACAGAATAAGGATGTGAACTTAAAAACATGTGCAGATCTGTATGGATCATTAGCTGACCAACTGTGCACTTCACGAGATGAATTTGAAAGATATGAAGCAGCTACAAAGGAAATGCTACCAGATGTTGATTACAAGGCAGCTCAAACTCGCAAACGTATCAGAAAGAAGGTACCCAATGACGGAGATGCACCAGAAGTATATCTGAATGCCAGAGATAAATTTCTTATCACCACCTTTTACACAATTGTTGACAAACTTGAAACTGAGATGAGAAGAAGAGGAGAGATATACAAAGAAATAGCAGAGAGATTTTCTTTTCTAAGTGATGTGCCACATAATGTCACCACTTCATCATCTACTGAAATTGAAAGGTATTCTCAGGGTTGTAAAAAGATGATTGATGCTTACCCAGAGGACTTGAACACTAATTTCTCTGCTGAGCTTCAGCAGTTTCACTCATATGTGTGCCATAAGTTCAGTGCAAAAAAAAATGTAAAAACAAGATTCAGTCATGCTGAACTTTATAAAATAATTGTAGAAGACAATATTGAGTGTGCCTTCCCAAATGTAGAAATTGCCTTTCGTATATTTTTAACATTAATGGTCACAAATTGCTCAGCTGAGCGTTCATTTTCTCAGTTGAAGTATATTAAAAATACCAACAGAACAACTATGCAACAAGGCAGGCTGGATGCCTTATCTCTACTAAGTATAGAAGCAGATGTGTTACGTAAGATTAGTTTTGAGGATCTGATCAAAGACTTTGCAATTAAAAAAAGTAGGAGAAAACTTTTCAAATATAAATGAAGTGGAAGTATACAAAAATAAACATTATTTTCCATCTTACTGTAAGTTTTGTTTCATTTCAAAAAATAAAATTTTATTTTATGGTTTATTTTTGTTTATATTTTGAATTACATATATATGGGGCACCAAAATCTTTTAAGTGCTTAGGGCCTCTAAAGGTCTTAATCCGGCCCTGCCGGAGTTCTTTGTTATGTTTGGCTAGCCTAACCTTCGCCTTCACTTCCCTGCATAGGCGGACATACGCCTCAGTGTTCTCATGAGAGAGAGAGAGAGAGAGAGAGAGGAGAGAGAAAATGTTACAAGGGAGTTATATTTAGCTTCAAATTTAACATTGTAATATTATTTTAACTTACTAACAAATAATTGAGAATAATTATGGGTAATTACAGACATCAAAAACATCATTGGGTAATTCGGTGAAGAATGAACACCAAATGATTACACCAAAGTGGGAACAGTTTCGTTCCCAGACATTTTCCCGCGTCACCAACTGTCGTAATCTCTTTCTCTCTCATTAAATTCGCTCTTATTATATAACGGTTAATCGCTGGAGAGCCGCATAGAAAATTAACATTAAACTTAATAGTAAGACCTATGCTTTACAATGTATTTTTTAAGCTAACTTCACTGGGCAACCAAGTGGGGGGGGGGGATCAAGGGGATCTAGACTAATAGTAAATATCTTTATATTACTAGCCAATATAAAATTATATTTTTATATTGTACTTTAATTATACTCACATTGAAAGGGGGTGCCAATATTATTTATAAATTTTATAGGGGCACAACTTTGGGTGTAAGGGCACAAAATTAGGATTTTTGGTAAAAAAAAGTTGAAAAATCCTTGTCGCCCCAAGTACCTTAAAATGTCATTCACTAGGTGACCAATTTCCTTGACTGGGCGACATTTATTATGTCGCCCAGTCACTAGGTTAAAAAATGCACTGATGCTTTAACTAGAACTTAACTATAGCATTTTCATTTTTGTACAGGATGGATAAAGATAAGGATTGCCTCATAAACAGTATGGATAAAGATAAGGATTGCCTCATAAACAGTATGGAAGAAAACGAAATTGCCAAAGCCGATCAGAAGGAAGATGACGAAACGAAGTAAGTTGTTCGCAAAGTTTCTTCAACATAGATTTTATGCCATTTTAGGAAACTAACTTTAATGTCACAAGATAATTTAGGACAATTTAGAAAAGCCTTTTTCCTGCCATATAAAAAAGAAATAAAATAAAGTGAATAACGGTTGAAATCAGAAACTTAAAACTGAATCACGACGAATTTCCAACTTGAAGCGTCCAATTTAATTTATGGCTACTTTTTTATGAGCATTCCTGATCCAAAATTTTAAACGTGTGCCTTTCTGAATGAAACTGTTGGTGAAAACGGTTAGGTCCACGGAAGTAAATGACAAAAATATGATAACATCGGCTACTTACTTTAGGTGAGTTCGAACGACGGTTCAGGATCGACCTACGGTCGACCCCTCCGCAGCATCCCGCCTCATTTGCGGGATTTGGTGAAGGAGAGAATTGCTGTCTGATCTCCTCCTGCCCTCGTAGCCAGCCACGCATGGGTGGTCAGGGACCATTACACTCGCAATTGCTACTCTTCATTTTACAAATTTTAATTCTTTTATCCATTTTTTCCTGAAGTACAGCAAATTAGAGTGATTCCCCTAAAATTCTGCAGAAAACGGAGATGAAGAAACTATTGAAACGCACCAACCAAAAACATAAATATTTATTAAACTGGTATACATATTTTCTTCTTCTTCTTCTTCTTCTGCAGCATTATTAGTCCCATTTATATGGGGTCGCTGTCGCGGATACTTCTCCTCCACTCCGCCCTATCCTGCGCCATCTCCTCCGTCACGTTCTCCTCGCTCGTGTCCATCCTGATACGATCTCTCCACCTCACCCTCAGTCTTCCTTTCTTCCTCCTCCCGGGCACTTCCGTAGAAAACACCCTCCTCCCAACGTAGTTCTCGTCTCTTCTCATTACACGCCCATACCATGCCAGTCTTCTTCTCTCTTGAGCCTTCTTTGGTTCGCCTGCCATCCTCCGGTTTTGCCAATAAATTTTACGGCTGGATGCCCTTCCTGACGCCAACTCGCTTTTATCCGGCTTGGGACCGGCTGGGAATGGGCTGGCTCGCCCACCCCCAGGCAGAGTTATATACGTATATTATGTATATATAGTGTTGTGTCTTTACTCTTTACTGCCTTTGTTCAACGCAAGTGGACAATTTTACGTATACTCGTACAGTGTGGACAAATTTTGTGTTTTTGAGACAAAAGAGGGCAATATTTTTTTTCAGTGGACTAGGACTGTAAGAATGTCGGTTGTCCACTTACATATACGTGGACGTTTTGTAAGAATACTTGAAAACATTAAAAAGTAATAAAATCACAATTATGTAAAAAAGATTGGTACTTTTCCGTTATATCCCGCAAACGGTAAGTTTTTACTATTGGTTAGGTTTAGTCATGATATTTTCGTTAAAATTAATGAAAATATTACGACATAACCTAACCAATCGTTAATATATATATATATATATATATATATATATATATATATATATATATATATATATATATATAGAGAGAGAGAGAGGAGAGAGAGAGAGAGAGAGAGAGATAGGGACTTTATAAACACCCTGTGTGTGTATATATATATATATATATATAGGGTGTTTATAAAGTCCCTATCTATTTCAGTGAAAACGTAGCAAAAAGGGTAAAATTCAATAACAATATAATAGAAGGCATACATTTAATGAATACTTAAGCATATGATTCTACATGAACCCTCAAGTATTTTCCATATGTATATTATTGTATACCGCTCGCGCCTTCTTTCGAGAGAGTAGAGTTCCAGGGATTGTAGTCGAGACCAGTAGTCTTCACCTTCCGTTTCCTCTATCTTAGACGTAAAAGTCCTTTGTATAGCTTCAATGTTCGCAATGTCTCGTTTTCTGTGTGGGCTTGTGAGTACTGAGCAATACTCAATTATTGGTAGGACAAGACTCTTCCATAATTTGAGCATAATGTTTGCTTTTCTGCTGCGGAAGCTCCTCCAGATGATTCCCATTATTTTTCTAGCCGTTGTAATTTTGATTTAATAGTGCTCTCTGAATTCTGCATCCGACGACATTATTACTACAAGATCCCTGACTTGTGGATTTGGTGTTATCTGTTTGGCTTATATAGTTTTGTACCCTTTTTTCTGTAGCTCCATGTTATTACCATATCTTAGAAGTTAGAATTTTTCTTCGTTGAACTTCATATTGTTGTCTTCTGCCCACTGGAACAATGTTTCAATGTCGTATTGTAATTTTCTTATGTCATCTTCGTTCAATATTTTCTTACATATCTTTGTGTCATCCGCGAAACATGATACAATACTGTTCTTAATATCTGCATCAATATCTGCAATCATTATTATGAACAGCAAGGGAGCTAATACTGTCCCTTGTGAAGCTATGGAATTCATAATATAAAGGTGTCTGACTGTCGCTCTACTTATATCCGACATTACTGTACTATTTCCTATTAACTCCATTTCTATCCTCAGTATTTGAGCTGTCAATGTATTCTACTGTCAGTTCGTATTATTAATATTTGTCACATGAACCATGGTCTTGTCCCAATGTATCATATAAATGCCCATATTCAGCAAATCATAACATTGTTCAACAAAGTTTTTCTCCATTTGATACATGTGGGTGATTCTTATGTTCTTTTTTACGCTGATTACAAACATGAAAACATGTTTTTTCTATCACCCACAGTTTTTGAGGGAATTGCAATTTAATACCCTTTGAGATCGAGATAACATTCCTCAGTTTGCTTCCATAATACGAGATTTATTGTGTCATTTATTTTGTATAAAATCTTTATATTATGCATATTTTATATTTACAATTTTACATGTTTGTATATAATAGGCATATATTTATTTAGTATACTGCATATATACCTCATAGCATATATATATATTATATATATATAAATATATATATAATTATATATATATATATATATATATATATATATATATATATATATATATATACCCTTTCCTGAAAGAGCCTCTATGTGTGTGTGTGTGTGTGTGTGTGTAGGCTGGAATGTGTGATACAAAAGCGTTGAGGAATTAATCAAACTTATAAAATTCGTATATTGTACTACATTTATGTATGCGGCCTCCTCATTTCCGTTAGTATGTAGATGTTAGAAAGCGTTCGATGTAAAATAGTTTGGTGCGCAAATCACCGTAATCCTTTTTCTCCAAAAGATGTTCCAATTGAACTATACAATATGCGTGAGGGATAGAAGGTGAAAGTATATAAAACAACTCGTTTCATCAGAATCTGCGAATAGAATTAGGGCCACAATGGTGGAATGGAAAGATAACTTGTACGTTTCTTTGTTTCGAGCCAAGAGTTGATTATTGTATAGCTGATGCGAGGTTAAATAAATTAATCTTTACCGATGGCGTAAAATGTAGTTGTATTAAAGTCGTTAGCTCTTGACCAAGTATTTTACAGTTGGGGGTTGATAATTCGGAAAAATCGTGAGTGTGAGTTAAGGAGAGAGACTCTGGTTAGATAGAAGACGCGTCACACAAATACCAGAGTAATCTCCGTAAAACTCGCTAGCCATTTTCTTTAACTGTTGCGGTATCAGATCGAAATTTAAGGCATACTCGCTTATTTATTTCACTGTTTTGTATGAAAATGAAAATGAATACGTTTATTGGCAAACCATTATCCATATGACAGATATTAATAATACAATGACAAATCACATACTAAGGATAGAAATATATACAATTAATGAGAAATAATACAGTAATGTCGAAGTTAAGTGAAGCTACTTCCCTGTCTTCTAGTTTTGTAAATAAAATATTGTGATTCATTCTATCATATGCCTTACTTTTATCTAGGAAACAGCTATAAATAGTTGAATTACTATCAATGTATTTAAATATAATTTCCATAAGTACATAGATACACAGATCGGTTGAGTGGGATCTTTTAAAACCAAACTTATTACGATTTAGGAGATGTTCATAAGTAATCATTTAAGCGGTGCAACGAGAGTTTCTCTAGTAGTTTCGAGAAGCAAGAGGCGATAGCAATAGACCTGTAATTATTGTTGGATAAAATACCCCATACTTATTATATATATATATATATATATATATATATATATATATATATATGTAAAGAACGACACTTGTGTAGAAGAGCGTTCTGCACAAGATGAAGAGGGAGAACGAACAAATGAAAAATGAGATACCACCCAGGAATCGAACCCGGAATCATCCGATTGCCGGTCAGATATGCTATCCACTACACCATGGACCTCGATCAATCAGAAGTCGTAATTCTCCTACATACGAGCAGAAACCAATGCCCTGAGGGGGCATCTTCGCATGCCGTACATATATACAATCAGCAATCGAATGATCCCGGGTTCGATTCCCGGGTGATACCTCATTTTTCATTTGTTCGTTCTCCCTCCTTATCTTGTGCGGAACGCTCTTCTACACAAGCGTCGTTCTTTACATTAATTATACTGTGTGTTGTTTGCAGTTAAAAAAAAATATATATATATATATATATATATATATACAGGGTGTCCCATAAGTCCGGCATCATAGGAGAAATTCACATTTTTTCTATTTCTACAAACCATAATTCATATGCTTGGGATGCCAATTTCCCGTCCACCATTCTGTTCACTGACGAGGCTATTTTTTATGGAAATGGTGAGGTAAATCGACAGAACACCCGCTACTGGTCTCAAAACAACCCTCACTGGTATACCTCTTCAAAGGAACAAGGTGCATCTCGGGTGATGGTATGGTGTGGCATTTGGAAGGATCGCATCATAGGCCCCTTCTTTTTCGATGAACATGTCACTGGAGGCACCTACCTACGTATGCTCAAGGAATAAGCATTTTCCAGTGTCTTGAACGAAGAAGGAAATTTCCCAACATGGTTCCAACAAGACGGCGCTCCTGCACATTACAGCACCCAAGTAAGGGAATACCTGTACTAACAATTCCCTGGTCATTGGATAGGACGTCGAGGGCCTGTGGAATGGCCAGCTAGAAGCCCGGATCTCGCGCCACTAGATTTTTATCTCTGGGGCCACTTGAAAGCGCTGGTATGCGCAGAGAAAATTAGGAGTGTTGAACATTTGCGGCAGCACATTATTGGGGCATGTAACACCATTACTCCTGACATCATTCACCGTGTGCTTGCTGACTGGGTATCACGTCTGAATTTGTGTATTGAAAACAATGGTGGACATATTGAGCACGTTCTGTAAATAAAAGCTTTTGTTTTGCCTTTTTTTATTATTTTTCCTATGATGCCGGACTTATGGGACACCATATATATATATATATATATATATATATATATATATATATATATATATATATATATATAATTACACAATAGAGAGAGAGCAAGGCTATATTATCTCGGCTTATTTCCATGTGCTGACTCACGAAATGTATAGTCTAAATATCAGTAAATACATACAAATATTACATACAAATAGCAGATCATTAAAATTTTTAAATTACGTTGCCTTTAGAGTTTAAAGAGAAATTTCTTTAAACACACAATTTTTTTAAACAATATTTGATGTGCAGTAAAATTATTAGTTCACATACCAGAAGATATTTATGTATCGAGGTAAATAACAGAAAACTACATATTTAAAAGTAAATAAACAATTAAGTACGTGTTATGAATGTATAAAAAGTTTGTGTGTTTGAGCGTCAGATCGGATGAAAATAAGTCAGTTTCCCTTAAAAAAAGAGAAAAATTAATTTATTTAAATTAAAATAATAAACCTTCATTTTAGTTTTCATAATACAGATATTAAACAAAGAAATTGTTTTTTATTTAAAATGTGTTCCTGATTTTGTTTTTTGTGATGTTTTTTATTGCATGAGTTATTTATTTTAAGTTTTCATTTCTATTGTTCGAGGATATAAAGTTCAAACTTGAGTGTCAAATTCGTCCTAAGGCGACTTTGCTATTTAGTTTTTACCTGTAAAGTATATATATCCATGAGTCAGGACTCATGGATACAGAATATCAGTTTGGTGTGTGAGAATGTTGCTACCCTGCAGCTAGAAGTGACGGGACCACAAACACGACGGAACGCGCAGGAACGCTGCATAAAAGTACTCGAATGTTTGTTTGTTTGTTTTTGTTTTAAACCTTTCTTGAAAGACCATGAAGTCTTCTAAAGGAAGGCGAGGAACGCGAGGATTTTTTTTTTTTCAAATTTTAAATTTTTTTTAATTCTTTAATTTTTTGTTTTTAATTTTAAATTTTTTATTTTTTTTTATTTTTTTTTAATTGTAAACTTTTTAATTTTCAATTTTTTTAAATTTTTACCCCAATGAGAAGGGGGGGGCCCCCCAAGGGGTCCTCAAGGGACAAACCCCCAAATGCCCCTCATTAAGGACGGTGAGGTCTCATAAATGGGTGAGGAACTTGAGGAAGGGGAGCCCCTTTATAACGGAAGCGAATGCCTCCAGGGGCAAGTTTCAAAGCGCCCCAATTTCCTCTGGTCAAATGCCATCATACCATCATACTACCGCCACATAAACCCATTTTAGGATATGAGCAGCTGGCAGTAGCATTGTCGAGTAAATAGAGGAAGAATGAATGGTCAATGTACTAACGAAGCTTCCGTTTTATATATATATATATATACACACACACCGTATTTCCCGGCGTATAAAGCGCACTTTTTTTTCACAAAAAATACTCCAAAAATCCCCCTGTGTGTTATACGGCGATGGTACACATTTTTGGTACATGTTAAAATTAATTGTACATGTAAAATTAATTGTACATGTTAAAATAACTCGTTAAAGTTAACTCGTTAAAATTGTACGTGAAGTGAGGTAGGAGGTATATTTTTTCCTAAATTTTTATTTTCCTAAATTATCTCTTTATAGAGGGCGCGTCGGTCGCCGACTCGTTAAAATTGTACATGTTAAAATTAATTGTACATGTAAAATTACCAGTAATTGTACATGTAAAATTAAATGTAGGCTACATGTTAAAATTAACTCGTTAAAATTGTACATGTGAAGTGAGGTAGGAGGTATATTTTTTCCTAAATTTTTATTTTCCTAAATTTTCTCTTCAAAATTAGGGTACACGTTATGCGCCGGTGCGCGTTATACGCCGGGAAATGCGGTATATTTTTTTTTTTTTAGAATGTTTTATTATAAGATTTTTTCCTTTTGATTATTGTATTAGGTGTGTTTTTTGAGGAATGTTTTACGTATGACGTTTTGTCATTAATGACCGCCTATTTTTTCTCAATTAAATTTTTGTTCTTGGATGATTTTATTTGCGCGTGAGTTAGGTAATACAATTCAGCTTGAATAAAGTAAGTACGTGGGTGTAATTAATTTGAATGTGGTGTTAACCTTAATGAATGTAAGGTTATAAGTTACACGCATGAATGTGGGAGTTGTCTTAATTAAAGTATCGTCCGCGAATGAAATTTCAGTATATTCTCTAACTTATTATTAATTATTAAATTTGGCTAATTATGGTCCCATTATTATTACTGCGCAGAGAAACATCCTCGTCGGAGGGACCAACAACAGCCTCGATACTGTACAGAATATGCAACGTTGTTCTCATCTTTTATCTCGTAAGCAAACATTACATTATAATCATCCTTCGTGTAACACTTTATATGAAAATGAAAATTAAAATAGGACTCATGGATAGCTTGGATAATCGGGTTGGTTGATTTTTTAATTCTTTGCATCAGACTGTATTGAGCGCGTCTTGTTACCTCCGGGAAGCTCGGGACATTGCGGGTAGCAAACATTTGCGAACCTGAGCATCTCGGGGGTAATTTATATAAGAGTCTAAAAGACCCGTTGTACGGCAAATTTAGGGTTCTGCCAGAACCTTTTTTATAATTCACCCAGAATTGCTGTCCGTATATATTACTGCGGAAAGTACGAAAGAGAGTGTCATTAGCTTCAATTGTACAGAACCGAAAGTTCCTCATAGTCATATTCGCTTTAACACAAAGGCTTCGAGATTGTTTTCTTATATCTGAGTCATCACTCAAGGAGCTGGTGATAGTTTGACCCAAATACTTAAACTCTTGTACTTCCTCAATTACTTCACCATTCATTTTAAACCTTATATCAGCTGGTTGATTACAGCTTTTTAGGATGAAATTGTATAACCTTAGTTTTTGTAACATTAAAAAAAATATCATGTTTCTGCGAATACACTTCGCAGACTTCTAGTAGCCGATCCAGACCTTTAACAGAGGGACTTATTAACACCATATCATCGGCATAAACTAAGTTATTTATCCTTGTGTTATCTATACAACATCCCACTGTTGCCTCATTAAGTGAAGCAATTAATCCGTCAATATACACATTAAACAGCATAGGGAAGAGCAAGAAGCCTTGTCTCACCCCGCAAGAGGAGCCAAAACGTCGCATATATATATATATATATATATATACACTAGATTGCCTGCTGCGCCTTGCGAAGCAACCCTTTCCGGCTTCCAATCGACGTGGCATCGAGTCGACAAGCCCCTCGCATTGTTCTGTAGTTATCGATTGTCAGGTTGTCATCAAACACCTCTTCAGTTCATTAAGTATTCCTGGTTTATTCTTTTGGACCTTCTGCTTACCAATATTCCAAGGTCGGGAGAATTAGCTGGCCATGGTAGTTCTTAAATTTCATGATCATCAAACCACGCAGATGTTGCACGAGCCACATGAGCTGGAACCAGGTCAAGTTGAAAAATAAATGGTTCTTCTCCGTACAGTTGAATTGAAGTCTTCAGCATAAAGTATTCTAAGATTTCTTGATAAACGTGACTATTGACAGTTCTATTTACAAATACAAATGATCCCACACCATTTGCATTCATGCAACCCCACACTAACACACTCGCCGTAAATTTGACCGATCGCTTCAAGCAGCTTTCATATACATTCCAAACTTTCTTCGCCAAATTCGCAAACCCGTGTCATCGTCAAATGACACAAAATTTTGATTCATCTGAAAAAAGCACTTCTTGCCATTCGTTTGCAATCCATACAACTCCTTCTTTGCACTAGGATAGTCATCTTCTCTTTTGCTTCCCATTTAACATCAGCTTAATTTTCGGGTTTCGTGACCGAAATCTCATTTCATAAAGGCGACGAGTATATTAGTGTGGGGTTGCATGAATGCAAATGGTGTAGGGTTACTCATATTTGTAAATAGAACTGTCACTAGTCACGTTTATCAAGAAATCTGGGCCACATTGTAGACAATGTCGTAATACCGCTTCCCGTTGATCAGCGAAATTAAAAGACATTGGGTCGGATAGTAGTTGAATGGGAGACCGTCCTCCCCGTCCTGACTATGAACTCGTGGTCTCGTAGTTTGGATTCCACGTAAAGCTGTAGGTCCCCTCCGTCGTATGACCTTAGATGTTGCGAAAGGGGTTAAACAACTTCATCATTATACATTTTATCAAGAAATCTTAGAATACTTCATGCTGGAGTCTGGAGAACAGCTGTATGGAGGCGAACCATTTATTTTTCAGTATGATCCGGCTCCAACTCACGCGACTCTCGCGACATCTGCGTGGTTTGATGATCATGAAATTGAATTTACTTTCATGCCCAGCTCTTAATCCCGACCTTAATCTCAGAAAATCTTTGGAATATTGGGAAACAGAATGTCCAAAAGCGTAAACCAGGAACACTTAATGAACTGAAGAGGTGTTTAATGACTACCTGCAATCGATAACTGCAGAAGAATGCGAGAGGCTTGTCAACTCGATGTCACGTTGGTTGGAGACCGTAATCAGGGCTAAGAGTGGACCAACTAAATACTAAGATGCAGATTAAAAAGTCTCTGATAAAGGTTTAATATATTAGCAGTAATCAATAAACATAATAAACTTATTGTATTTTTTTTGTAATATCTGACATCTGACAAGATATTCTAATATTTTGGTATGTCGCTATGCATTAACTTTTCACTATTTAATAAGGTTTTTGCTATATTTCATTTTTTTCAAAACTGGTACACAGACGCGTCTCTTTTATCATGATGACGTCACAGATACTCGATATTCGTCATAAAGTTGTATAACCTAAAGGTATTATCAGTCATGAACGCACCTGAGACAGTCTCTAGAATTTTGGGGGTCCGGAGTTATATATATATATATATATACTGTATATATACACTCGTATATACCCTGTATTGATTATGTGTATTAATTTTATTTCTATAGGTTAGTGCTGGGCCATCTTTTTGTATTCGTTGAACTTGTGTCGGGGCGAAGTTATTCATATTCTTTCTATTACGGAAATTGTAAGTACATAAAAAAAGTATGGCATGTACCGTATTGCGAAAAAACTACAGTGGACGTTGTATATAATTTTATAGAAAAGCGGGGATTGTACGGATGAATTTATAAGAAATATAGAAATATACAGTATTTTTATCGTATACAGAATAGAGTTAAAAGTATATAATATTATTACGTATAAGTATCGATTGAAAAATAGACCTTTTTTCAGGAGTTATATCGTTAAAAAGAAATTAGCAGAAAAGAAAATTCTACCATTCTCCTTTTCTATAGGATGAATGGGACATATTTGCGCCCATTCGCCTTTGTCCTTTCTTTCCCGCATAAAAAAAGTAACGCGTCTCCCTATAAGCGAAGTGAAGACACCGAGGTCGGGGGTGGTTCGACTCCCGATGTTGGTAATAATAATAATAGTAGGGAGTTAGGGCAATGGGCCGCGTCGGTTGGGTTGACCGCCGTGCCACTTTCTGGCCTTCCCGACTGATTAATTATTATATTACTGAATAGTGGATGGGATCGAAAACTTATTTTCTTCCGTACCACCTACGACAAAGCGCAAAATTTACCTTACCCTGACCACCGCCTCAAAGATTTTCGGGGCAGACCTACGATATATGCATTACCATTATTTTTACTTCTCGAAACTACAGGCTCTTAAAGTGTATTGACCTTTGACAACAACAACAACAACAACAACAATCATAGGTCTAGAACGCAATAAAAACTATAGTATCGTTGACCAAATATTGTCACGTGCCAGTAGAAGCTCACGCAGCACCTATTTACGAAGATGTCTGATTCTATTTCAGGGGACATTTACGTTTTCTCGGGTCTCTTTTTAGCCATTTCCTTCATCAATACGGCGTTCCTCAGCATCTTAATAAAGGTTAGATATACTTTAATGATAATCCACTCGTTCATTTTAAGACTTATTTTTTTACCATAAAATGGGATGGGCGCAACGTTTAAGGTGCGAGGGAAGAAAAATATATATCGCTCCTAATTGCCATCGGAGACAATTTTCGTCTTCACGACAATTCAAGCTCTACTTCAATTTGGTGAATTATTACTATTTCCTCCTCTTTTATCATAAACAAAATTTATTTTCCACTTAACATCATTTATTTAGTCTAATTTTAACAAATGTGCACCCTTTCATTCTCAACACCGTACTTTTGTTCCGCTAAAATCGAAACGAGATTCTTTTTTTAAATTGAAAAAGCTTCTTTTTTTTAGTATATACAGGGTGTCCCATAAGTCCGGTCTCGTAGGAAAATTTTTCTCGAGAGTGTAACTCACTTTCATATTAGCCATTGCGCGTTATTCTACCCGCAACATAAAAAAAAAAGGTCCCAAAATGAGACATTAATTTGAACATTTGTTTTCGTTCTAATGTATTACTTTTGTAAATTTAATTTAAAATAAATTTTCCTACGAGACCGGACTTATGGAACACCCCGTATATTTGGTGCTTCACATCGTGACGCGTGGAATCCCATGCCGGTCCCGAGCCCGGATAAAAGAGGAGGGTTGCCACGACAGGCCTAGCAAGCCGGTGGTGTAAAAACCTTATCGCTCGAGAAACTCCTGAACCAGCCTCTGAACCTGGATTGATAAACGGATCACGGACGAGGAAACGAAACTGGACACGAAAAATGAACGCACTCAGGATTAGATGCGAAACGATTAACATAGCAACTTATAGGGGGAAAGAAGATGAAATTTTGGACATTATGAGAGAACGGAAAATCGACATCTTGGGAATGGCAGAAACGAGGCATATGGGCGGAGAACTGGGAAGAATGGACTCGGGGGATGGATATGTGCTCATGTACGGAGGAGTGGAGGAGGATGCGCGGAGTGGCAATGATTATTGGACCGAGACTGTCCCCAAACATACGGACTGTAGAATTAATAAGCGAAAGACTAATGAAATGTAAGTTGAGAATCGGGAATAAAACGTATATTCTCTACCGGGTTTATGCGCCACAACAGGGGCATAGTGAAGAGGAGAAGACCAATTTCATGGACCTATTAGATGACAATTATGAAATGGGAGGAGAAGAGGTGGGACTGCTTATGGGAGATTTCAATGGCAGAGTGGGAATGGAGAGGGAGAGAGTGAAGCGGGTAAATGACCTTTCGGAGAACGGAACCGAAATGCGGAGGGAGAGAAACTAATAGATTTCCGCGTAAGGAACGAACTAAAGATCGTGAACGGATTTTTTTAAACGCCAGGAGACCCATAAGTTTACGAGATACGGGTGGAACCGAGTGACGGGAAACTTTGACCAAAAATCCATGATAGATTACTTTATATGCTCCGATAAGAGAATTATTGAAGATGTCAAAGTGATACCAGGGGTTACGTTACACTCTGACCACAGATTACTGATAGCAGATTTGAAAATCCAGAAAATAGTAGCGACAAAAGAGGAGAAGAGGAAGGTAATTAAGACAAAGAAACTGCAGGATGAGAACATTAGAGTCAGATTCAGAGAGGAACTTGAAAGAAACATAGCTGAGATGGAGGAAAACAATGAATGGGAAACCGTGAGAGATTGTGCTAAGAGGGCTGCGGAGGAGGTTTTGGGAACTGAGTGGGTTGGGGGAGAAGAAGAAGACATACACCATGCTGGACAGACGCAGTGAGAGGCGCAGTTAAACAGAAAACTATAAAACATTGGAAGTGGTTGAAGCAGCGTACACAGGAATCAAGACGGGAATATGTACAAGCAAGAAATGAAGCTGAGAGGGAGAAGAAAAGGGAAAAACGAGTGGCAATGAGGGTGAGGGAATTGTGAGAAAAGTTGAGAGAGGATGAGAAAGGAAACAAAAAACTGATTTACAGCCTTGCAACATCTTATAGGAAGGAAAAGAAAAAAGTATACAGCATTAAAAATGAAGCGGGAAATGTGATAGTGGAACCTGGAGTAATTAATAGAAGATGGTCAGATTATTTTAAAGATCTATTGAATGGAGATCCAGAAGAAGAAGTGGAGGAAGCGGATGGAATATACCAGGAATTAGCAGAACGGGTAATTATTACCAGAGAAGAAATGGAAGAGGCTGTTAATAAAATGAAGAATGGAAAGTCAACGGGGGTGGACGAGTTTCCGATTGAACTTATAAAGGAGGGAGGCGAAGCCGTGAAAGAAAAAACTCGAAACCTGTTGAATAAATATTGGAGAGAAGGTCAAGTCCCCTGTGATTGGGGAAAAACAATCATCGTTCCAATATATAAAGGAAAGGGTGACTCGGGTAGATATGAGAATTATAGGGGAATATCGCTTATTAATCATATAACAAAACTTTCTGAAAGAATAATAGAAAAAAGAGTGATGTAAATAATTGAAGCAAGGTTGGGAGAGGAACAGCATGGTTATCGGAAAGATAGAAATACGGTAGATCTTATTTTTGGCCTCAGTTCTGTTATAGAAAAGGCATGGGAATTTAATACTAACATCTATGTAATACTCATAGATCTTAAAAAAGCATTCGATACAGTGCCCAGAGGAAGAATGTGGAGGTGTTTGGAGGAGATTTATGGGGTAAGGGGGACACTTCTTAGGGCTTTGAAAAGTTTGAATCAAGTTAGCGAATGCAAAGTAAGGACTGGACACAAAAATGATGAGTGGTTTGAAGTAAGAACAGAGGTGAAGCGGAGCAGTGTTATATCACCACTCCTGTTTATGGCCTACATAGACACCAGTAATTGCAGGTTTCAAGCGATGTCATGAAATGAATAATAATAATGGAATAATGGCATAATTGGATGACATAACATTCTGGACGACAGAGAGAGAAGATATAGAACGAGCTTTAATTGATTGAAATGAATGTTTGAAGGAGGGGGGAATGGAAATGAATGTAGAAAAGACAGAAATATTAAGTGTATGTCGAAGAGACGAAGGAGAATTCGGAGTTCAAATAGGAGATAAGGAAATAAGAAATGTTGAAAAATTTAAATATCTAGGGAGTGTGTTTACTAAAGAAAGCGGTAATATAAAAGAAATAACTGAAAGAATTGCAAAGTTTAGTAAAAATGTCGAAATGTTATACCCGCTACTGAGAGATGAACATATGCCCCTTGGGACTAAGAAAATAATCTTCGAAACAGTTTTAACACCAATACTGATTTATGGATCGGAACACTGAAAAATGCGCATGGCAGATCGAAGCAGAAGTCAGGCGACAGAAATGAGACCGCTGAGGACTATTCTGAGAAAGACGCGAAGAGATAGGATAGGAAATGAAGAAATAAGAGCCAATGTGGGAGTAACGCCGATTTTGAGAAAAATCGACTTTGCCAAATTGAGATGGTTGGGCCACTTGGAGAGAATGGAGGAGGGGAGAACTGCGAGGAGGTGCTGGTATTGAAGACCAGGGAATGGCAGAAGACCGCGAGAGAGACCGAGAAGGAGATGGAGGGACGAAGTGGAGGAGAGCTTGCGAAGATACGACTTGCCCAGCATGCAAGAGCTCGAAGAAACGAGAATGCTGCTGGACAGGGCGGAGTGGCGAAGGAGGCTGGCTCCACTGACAGGCTGACTAGCCTACCTGGGAGCTGAAGAAGAAGAAGTATTACTTTTGTAAATTTAATTTAAAATAAATTTCCCTATGAGA